>CM029279.1:8040163-8387663 GCA_016920895.1 Vaccinium myrtillus
TTCTTTTGAGGTATTTCTTGAAAATTCCTTTCCATGACATTGCCCTATATGTTACGGATTTCTCATTTGAGAGAATAACTTATTTGCGTGTCTGTGTCGTGTCGTCTCGAATCCGTGCTGCATGTCGGTATCTCTGCTTCTTATACAAGAATTAGACTTGATTACTTACCAAATCTTTAAATCACTGTCGATGGGTGATTTTGAGTAAAGTACTGTGCTCATTAGTCAGATGCCCTAGACCATGAATGAAGGAAGCATGGTAATGAGTATCGAAATTGATTTGGGTCTCTAGGCCTGCCCTCTTTGATGCCTTTCAGCTTTGATTTGGGGGCATTGTTCTGTAGCAACATGTCCTTGCAAGGCTATAACTCCTCGGTTCTTGGAGGTTTAGGGGGGCCACTATTTCATTGGTATTCTACTCTGAGAGCAACCACTTTGTGCATATTGGCAAAGGTTAGGTCTGTCTCCAATCATCCCAACCCATACCCCCAATGATTGGGGTTAGATGTGTTTTGTTATTGTTGTATTGTTGTTGACTTTCAGTCAAGTAGAGGGAAAACAACTACTCTGGTGGAGGCTTATTGATTTGTTCTTTTTTTGTTCTTCTGATCTCTGCTGGATGGTTATTGGCTATAGTAATTTCTTAACTTTGACAGATTGAAAGCTTGCAGAGAGAATTCGATGTTGTATTGGGTGTAATTTCAAAGGTATACTATTTCTTTGTATGTGAATGTTGTCTGCTGCAATTTACTGATCTACTTGTTGAAGGTTCTTTCATATCATTGTTGGAAAAGGTTGGTTCATAGTAATTGCTTTTTCCGTTTTTGTCTATGCGCTGCATAATGCTAATTCCATCATGGAATTGTCAGATAGTACTACAAAAGTTGAGGTTTTGATTGCTATAGAATACATCTTTGTCTGGTTTTAAAGTTCACGTGTTGGGGGTTTTCCATGAATTGGACTTGTCAAACTCTGTTATCTATTTGGTTTTGTTCTTTTCATTACGTGTTCCTTCCAGTTTTGCCTGCAAATTCTGTAGATGTATTCTTTTCAAATAGATAATCTAACTTATAATAGGGATGATATCTCCTTACCTTTTCTGTGCACTGGTTTGAACTGTATGTAGATTATGCTCGATTGTCCTTTTGGGTTATCATCTGCCTCTATGAATTGCTTAACTGTTTTAGGATCTCTTTCATACATCAGCTTGGCTTTGCTTCCTCTTTGCTTTCCACTTTTTTGTGCTTAATTAATCTGGAATGCTTCACTTATGATGTTGTTGTAGGACTTAATATCCGGAAAACTATTTCCTGTTCCTGGTGAAATGGCTACCCTCAATTATTGGGAGACTCATTTGACAACAATATGTCCAAGGTTTGTGCTGGCTGGAGAGTTACCTTTGGCAACCTTAAAAAAAGTTGCTCCTCAGAAAATGCGATATTCTTCTTATCCCACTCAGGTCAAGTTAAAGAGATACTTGGAAATGCGGGGCTATGAAGCACGGATACTCTATTTTGGCCTCCGTATCACATGTCGGATACGGATGGATACGCTCTGGATACGTATCCGATACGTTTTTTAGAGTATCCGTAATTTAAATTTATTTTTTGTTATTTGGATACGTTTTGGATACGCTCGGATACGTTCGGATATGTTTCGATACGTTTCGGATACGTGCGGGGGTAAATTTGTTATTACTTGAAATATGTGGGTGAAAAGTGTAATTGGGGCTTTATTAGTCTCTTTTCCCTCTAAATCGATCAACACAGAAGACAGAAGCAAATCGATCGAGAAGAAGAACTCATGTAAGTCTCGTCTCTCCTCCTCTCTCTCTCTCTCTCTCTCTCTCGTCCATCATCTTTCTCTGTCGTCTCTGATCTCTCTCTCTCTCTCTCTCTCTCTCTCTCTCTCTCTCTCTCTGTGTATATATCGTGTGTGTGTGTGTATTATGATATAGGCATGGTAGATAGGGCTAGGGCACACTGCAAATCTATACTTGTTCGATAGAAGCCCTAACCTGTTTATAGAAGCCCTAACCACACAACAACTTACAGGTTCTGTTCGACTTTCTTCCTGATACTTGCTCGACTCTCTCTCCCTTTGTATTCTGTTCAATACATTGATATTGGCGATAAGAAATGGAAGTTTATTATTATTATTATTATTATATTCAACGTATCCCCCAACGTATCGTATCCGACTTTTGGAAAAATCACGTATCCGCGTATCCGTGTGGTATCGTATCCTATCCATATCTCGTATCCGTATCCGTGCTTCATAGATGCGAGGAGCTGATAGGGGCCTATGGAGGAGGTAATGTGCATTGCTTTTATTTTGGAGAATTTGGCCTCTTTGATCCCATTTTGTGCATAACTTGTCCACAAATTAAATTGCTGCTATCAAGATTATTAGTGGATGATATGATTTGTTGATTTGATTTCTTGGCCAATGCTAATCTAGTAGTTTAGTCAGTATCCGATATTTGTATTACCTTAATTTTACGTAGGTTTGTTAAGTAAGGTATAAGTGAATGCATTAATTGGCCACCATACGTTTTTTGCAAAATCCGTTCATTGTAATCTCGTTCCATTTGTTGGCTGATTGATTGTCTCTCTACCTGAAACTGCCTTTTTTTCCTTCTTTCAAGTTATCAAAATCCATCCAATACTTGATACTTGTGTTTTTTAGTTGGCATTGCTGAAATGATGGTTGCTCTGGTTAGGTTTACTTACGTATGATGTGGATATTATATTTCAGGCGGGTATAATGTGCCAGACGGTACAGCTAATTGTACCCCTGAAGAAAGACAAATGTTGAGAAACGAGGTACATAACACGAAGTAACACGTCTCTGCTCAATCGTTGTGCCTTAACTTTGGAATGTCTTTGTTCTCAAGAACTTTCACCTTACCCTTTTTAAGTAAAGGGTTCAACCACCAAAACGACATTCTGCTCCAAAATCCATCCTCGGCGGTAGAAAGTTATGTTTTCATCCCCACCATCAGCTGATTCACCTTGTAGAGGTTCGTAGAGTGCATTAATATTGGTTTCTACAGACTGTTGTTCCCCAAATGCACAGGAGAGCAACAGAATTGCTCCAGGAAAAGTAATAGATCTAGCACACACCTAACTGACTACAACAGAGGCCCAAATTGATGGAATCCAGGGAAAGGCTGAAAACTACCGTTAGCCACCCGTGCAGAGATATTATGCTATTTTCTGATATCAATTTCTCTACAACTATCCAAATTCCTAATCCAAAATAAACCAAACCTAAGCCAACATTGAGAATGGCTGAAGAAATTTGCAATGTGAAGTGGCATTGAGATTCCGGTAAGGCCTGTCTTGGTTGAGGATGGTTTATAGACGAAAGTAAATAAGCAGATCAATATGACCAGAATGTCAATAAAAATTACCAAACATGGTTGATGCAGGAATATGGATTGATGATGGTGAAAGGTCAGATTTGTAGTCGTTTCTCAATTCATGCAAGTATACTGAATTCCCACAGAAAATGGTCCATGGACCCTCTTTCATTTTGTGTTCCAATGCCTCCAAAAAGCTGCAGCTCAGAAACAAGAAATATTTGAATGCCTACACATTAGATACAGTCAGTTTATTGATAGAAGCTGAATTAACTCTGGATGATTGATAAGATTAAGCCAAATAGGGGTAGTACTTTCAATTTCAGCATTTCATTTACTACTATCATCATCACTGATATTACAATTTACAATAGACAAGTTACTCAATACTATGGTCATGCATGAATTTGATCATTAAAAAAAGTTGTTGTGTTGATTTGTATAGGGGTTTAACCCACATCCCATTTCAACTTCAAAGTTAAGTGCAGAAATCAACCCAAAACACACACGCACACACTAAAACATGAGTCTTGATCAGTTGATCCTCCACTTTCAATCTAAAAACAAGCCTTGACAAATATGTTGCAATGTTATTCATCCTTCAAAACTCAATCTTGTAGTTAGCAACTATGAAAGACGATCAGCTCAACACATATGAGTTATTTGTCCTTGCCTCCTTGCTGATTAACATTGAATGTTGTACTTCAATGACTATTTTCATGGACTTTGTTTGAAAAAGAAAAGCTTCACAGTTATAGTATAGAGTTTCGAACTTCTTCTTTTGTTCTTTTTAATTTTTGGTTTTATCAGTTTTTGCTCCCGTTTGCATGGTTGGAGTTTTTCATTTTTTGTTAAACATGTTGCATGGAGAATACTCGATGCCACTATTGGTTGACACAAGTCTATTTTGACCATAATTTGACATAGCTTTACTGCTGTGTAATGACCAAATTCCAGATATGCATCGCTTGATATATAGAAAAACTTAGTAATTAGTTTTGGACTTGTCAAAGTTTTGGTGTATCTGTCTATGGCTGCAGTAGATCGTGGTTCAATTGGTGGAGATTGCTACTTCCTTCTTAGGTTTTTTTTAATCACTTAGTTGTTGATGTGTCATGTTTGGGGTAGATTTAATCTCAGCTGCTGGACTCGAAAGATGCAGTAAATTAGTGAAAGGCTTCCGCGCTAAGAGATGAGGTATGACCATGTCCATTTGTCACCTATTAGTTTTTACGTCCGCTTGGCTCGTATCTAGCCTCTAAAATAGCGGTATATCTCATTTCAAGGTGATAGGGAGTTCTTTTTTCTAGATAAATATGAAATATAAGATCTTTATTTATCACAAGTTCATTTTAATTAGTTTGTGTTTTAGTTTGAGATGGAATTCATGAATCATAAATGAAGACATCTGCTCGGATTGCAGCTTGATATGCTACAAGAGAAGAATGAGGTTATCCTTGATAAGGTGAGCTTCCCACCTTCAAAGTATGATAGTAAATGCGGGAATGAATTAATGCAATTTACTGTTTTAATAGAATCCAAGTATGAGAGTTATTAAGGTTCTGCTTGATTTTGCTCTCCAGCTTTGGGGCACCTATAAAAAACGTGAAGAAGAAGCACAGGCCACAGAGCAAGGAGTTGGAGAAACAATTACATAATTACATATAGCTAATAATTTAAGTCCTCATGTCATGTGTATTTTGCTTACAATTGTTAGAGAAACAATTACATAAACCCATAGCTAATAATATTCAAGTTCTCCAGTTATGTGTATTGCTTACAGTTGTGGAGTATTGGCCGTATTCGTAACGTTGGGTGTTGCAATTGATACATTGTTAAGAGGTAAACAATTATTTCATCTTTGATAGATGGGCATACCAAAGTGTAATAACCGATATCATAACCAATGAGCATGTGGTCTCGTGCAAAACACAAGGACTAAAACTACTTAGGGAGAAAAAACTACTCTTCTTCTTCCACCATCTTTGATCATAACATTGAACTACGAAGACAGATTCAACGGCCACAGACAAGGGTGAGACGCTGTGGAGAATGGAATAGCACAAGTTAATTTGCTTGAAATGCTGCTTGGAGTTGCAAACATCCGGCGTTGTGTCGCGTACTTGCGTGTCATTGTGGATTGGGAAACACTCTTGAATGCAACCACTCACCAAAAACAGCCTTGGGATATCGTGCGCAACATATAACAGCATTGATTTATCTGACTTCTTGTGAAGTTCTTATGAAATGCAAATCATAGCACACACTCATCTGGATTTCATAAATACTACACTAACAAAAATATGAAGCAAAATGCTTCGATATCCCCCCACTTGTCGCGATACTATATCCCACCAACCCTAGGATTGGGATGATGCCACGTAGGTAAAAATGACCCGGTTAACCTCTCACCTCCAAACTGCTGAATTTTTTTAGATTGCGTCTCTCTCTCTCTAGAGGTTGGTTCCTCTCTTCCTAGGGTTTTACTTCCCTCCTTTACCAAGTTACTCCTCCATCTTCTTTGTTTTTCTTCCCTCTCTCCTCCTCTATTCACCACTCTACCTCCTCTCCACCTCTTTCTTTTTTCTGGGTTCCCGATTTAGGGGTGGGGCTGCCGCCTTTGCACCCCACCCCTGCGTGACTCACCTACCCACCACCCATTTTCACTCTCTTATGCCAGATCCGAGCTCTACCCACCGTTTTCCACCTCTACCTCTACCTCCATCCACCACCGCCCACCACCACTTCCCCACCATCCATACCTTCCGGTTTGGCCTAAACCGTCACCATTTTGGGGGTTTTGAGCAGATCTGACATTTGGGGTGAACTTGGGTGGTTTTGGCCCCCTCCGGTGTAATAAAGCTTCAGATTCCGCAGGCGGTCGGCCATGGAGCTTGGGTTTTTCCGGGGAAGCGGCTATATTGTAAGCTCATCTACACTCGGTGACTTAGTGGTGTGACGCAGTGAGGCGACTCGGTGACTCAGTGAGCGACTCAGTGGGTGAAATCAGTGAAGCATCTCAGTGTTTTCTTGGGTTTCTTTAAGCTGGTTTTTTTTTCTTCTGTTTTTTAGCTTTTAGTTGTTGATTACATCTGCGTGTTATTGTGTCATGGTTTGAGCTGAGAATTTGTTTGGGATTCTCTACCGCTATCACTTGATAGGATTCATCATCCCCGTCCCTTAGGTGTCGGGTCTGTCTTGGCAGGTGTGTCCGAGAGCCGGTGGCCCTGATAGTCTTTTGTCGTGCTCATTTCATCTGTTAGTGGTTTTTGGCTTCATTCCTGTCTTTCGATGTAATCGGTGCCGGATGGCTTTTAAATGATATGATGACATTTTCAAAAAAAAAAAAAAAAAACCTCACCTCCAAAAACTAGTCCCAAAAAACCCTTAAAAGATATGACCAAAAACCCTAAAGGGCATAACCAATTATGCCAAACTGGCATAACGTAAACCCCTAAATAGCATAACCTAAACCCCTAAATGGCATAACAAGCAAAACAAAACCCCTCAATGGTGCAACCAAGGAGGCATAACTGGAGCTTGGCATAACGTGTAACCCTAAACATGCATAACCAAACCCCCTAAATGGCATAACATTGTTTGGAAAATCCCAAAATAGCATAACAATAACCCCTACAAGGCGTTTTTCCCTCCTGAGGTCGCTAGTAGAATTTTTTCAATTTATATCCCACGGAGGTTTAGAAAGGCTGGGAGGGGACAACAAATGGAATTTTTACGGTTAAGTCAACCTACTTTCGGGCGGTTTATGAACTCAATCAAGTATATCTGATGGGCTTCCCATCAGGGACTCCAATTTCCAGATCAAATTCTCATGATCCAAACCGTCCAATGTGTTTAAAAGATGTTTTTAAGGGTCCACGCGAGAAATCAGTGAAATTTAATATCTAATAAACACAGGTGTGGTTGGAAATATTTTTTTTAATATCTGATAAATTTTTAAATATATTTATGTATTTTTTATATATTTATTCTATGTATTATGTATTTATTAATAAATTGGGGGTAATTTAGTCATTTACCCTCTTATCCTATCATATCCACCCTCCTAATCCCCTTCTCAAAAAAACCATCTAAACACCTCATATACAAATCCACCCTTCCTAGGAGGTGGGCCCACTCTCATTACAAATCATTTTCACCCTCCTCTTTTATTCTCGTGTATTTTTTTTCGGTCTCTATTCACATAAAATTACTAAACTAGTCTTACTTCTACATTCACTCTTTAAATGGTGAACAATTTGATAAACACAGACAGAGACAAAAAAATGTAGTGCGTGATTATAAAAGGGGAATGTAAAAATCGTTTTCCTTGTACTAATTGTTTTCATATTGGTATGTTACTTGGAAAATTGATTTTTGCGCTTACTATTTTACCCTTGAAATTTATCTTTGTTCGTGAGAATTTTATGACATTGTCTTTTCATCTTCAAAAAAGTGAACTCAAAAAAATTATCACAAATTTACATAAGAAAATGAAAAATAGGTGTCCATATAGTTTCTGTAAAAAAGAAAAGGAGAGTGTAAAACCACCTAATAAAAATAGAACGAAATATAATCAATGTAACTACATAAGAGCATCTCCAATGGTGGGTGCCATTTTTTGGGTGCCAAACCCAAATTTGGCACTCCAACAGTGTTTTTTTGGCCACCCTGCTCCAGTGGTGTGGGTGCCAAAATTTGGCACCCTTCCTCAACTACCTTCCAACAACTAATTCTCAACTAACTTTTAAATTTCCTAGTAATAATTTATATACTTTAACGATTGTTTAACTATCTCCTAATCATGATAGTAACTTTCCACCCACAACTAACTTTTCCTACCTAACTTTCCACCCACAACTCTCTCTCTCACACACACAGATCTGTCACGCCGATCTCTATTATCAGCTGCGGTCCAACAAGTTTCCGAAGTGAGTGACAGTCCGGTGACTTTTGGGAGTGAATGAAGTCCGGCAATCCAGTATGTTTCTTGTTTCCAAATTAATTTTGATTTCTAGGAATGTAAAAGAAATAGCCATTTTTATGGGGTTTTTTTGTGAATCTAAAATCAAATTTGGTTTTTCAGATTTTTGGGGGGTTTTGGTTGTTGAAAATGGAGGGGAAATGGTGACGTGGATCAAATGGCTGGAGCCATTTCCTCAGCCAAATTTGGCCAGAGAAATGGCTGGGGCCATTTTTGGTTCCCACAAATGGCTTGCCGTTGGTGGCCCTGAAAATGGCTTGGGGTGCCAAAAATGGGTATGGCTCCCCATATGGCACCCCGTTGGAGATGCTTTAACAAAATGGGAGCAAGCCAAATCTGCTATGCGCACAGTCAAGCGGAAATAGATATGCAAAGAGATGATACATATCTTTTTTGAAAAGCGAAGAAAGATTTCATTAATCCCAAGGGAGCCAAAGATGAAATCAGATGATACATATCTGATTGAGCTAGTTTTATTCCAAAAATTTACGAAAAAATATTTTTACAAAAATGAACAATTTGAATAATTTTTACAAGGCCCGATGTAGGCTCCATAAAAACGTATGTGCATAATTCGTTGTCTACCGATAGGGCAGGCCCTGAGCTAAGCCGAGTAAGGCGGCGGACTGCTTGCGCCCTTGGATTGTATTTCCAATATTATTTCCCCAAGCGTAGGGTTTAGGCCGGCGATATCATCAAAACCGGTAAGACCGGGTCGAATCCACAGGGACCGAACGCACCTGGAGTGAGAGTTGTTTCGCGAATGTTGGTTTTAGCCTTAAAGCGGCAAACTTGGCTTTTGGAGTTTGATTGGTGGAATTCTCTTAACTTCGAGAACGACTCGGAAGATTAAAAAGACTAATTAAACTAAGGCAAAGTCTAGGAGATTTTAACAACCATAACTTAGGCTAATTTGTTCCTCTCTTGTTGAGATTAGGATTTTTGTAACCATTTAGCAAACATCTAGGTTGACATCGCTCCAAGCATCACACGTGAAAAGGAGAATCAACCCTTAACTACGAGAGATCAAAAAGATTAACAAACCTAGACTTTGGTACATAAAATCGATCCTAACTTTTTGAACTAGAAATGATGTCCGACAAAGTTTAGGGTTCTTGAGCCAATTAGACAAACTTTTAGATTGACATCGCCCAAAGCGTCACCCGTACCTAGGTGAATTAACCCTTGGCCATGAGAGATCAATGAGATTAACAAACCCAAATTTTGATACATAAAGATGAACCCGTGACTTTATTAAACAAGAAGTGTTTGCAATTTGGCGAGGAGAACGAATTAAACCTAAGTCATGGAGTGCTAATCACCCCATGACCGAGCCTATTTAGACTATTCAAACATAACTAAGAAAAACATGACTAATTTTGTAAAGGAAATAAAGAACATAACTTGTGACTTAATAAACTGATTTTTAGTAAAGTTCCTAAGCTTGCCTACCACTTTAAGCCTTAAGAATCACAAACAACAATTACTAACTTGAGTTTAAGAAGGAAATGACTAGAAAAGAGAGAATACAAATTTAACCGATAAAAACGTAAACAAATTTGATTTATATAGAGATCCAATGAGTAGCTACAACATTAAACAACAAGAAATTAAAGGAAAATGAAGACTTACTTGATTAATCTAGAGAGATAAAGCTTAAAAGTCTCCAATGGAGAACAAAACTTAACTAGGGAATTGAAAGAGTAAAAAGTGAGAGAGAAGGAGAGAGGAGGGGGCCCAATATAGTCTTTCACTTCTCTCTCTTACAAATATCCATAAAGCCCTCACAACAACTATAAACTTGCCATTAATAGAAAGTGAATAAAGTGCAAAAAAAATGGTTCGGAGCATTTCTGGACCGGTCCAGAATAATTCCGGATCGGTCCGGAATCGTCTGGAAGACTTTGGGCAAATCTTGATCGGTCCAGAATAATTTCGGATCAGTCTGGATTGGTCTGGTGCTGCCTTGATGAATTTGGATCGGTCCAGAATAATTCCGGATCGGTCCGGAATTATCTTGACTTGAATTTGACCTCTTTGATCACTCCCATTAGATTGCGTGCCTCCGGACTTCCTCCAAAACACTTAAATGAGTTGTGCGACCCTCGGGGGAGGTGCTCCTTGGTCACTTGAGTGCTCGTTCACTCCCGGACTCCACCGGGAGTTTTTGTGAGCGTCAAGCACGGCTTCAAAGCCCCCACCCCGGCTTGACTTTGTGACTTTTGAATTCCCGGTCCTTAGCCAAATCGTCATTCATTCGCTCTTGAGGCCCGGTGTTGACGTGCCGGCCCTCGATAACTTGGCACGATTTCCAATGCGCTCAAAACACGCTTATTTAGCGTGTTAAACCTGTAACTATCAAAAACACCACTACACGCATATCAACCAAATAAAGTGCAAAATCGCGCGTGTGCGCGGAATAAATGAGCGAGATAAGCCCCGATTATCTACAAAATTGGGGACTTATCACGGACTTAGGCTTCGAATTTTGACCCAAAATTAGGGCCCCAGATATGTACACCCATTATGTAATATACATTTAATCTATTGCTTCTAAAATTAATGAGCTAGCTAGCCCAATGGAAAAACTTAGTTTTCATATCCAATAGGTACATGGTTCAATTCATTGGATATATCTTTTCCTACTTCATAAGAATTTTTTTTTTCTGAGACTCATAGTTTGAGGGATATTTTTTTGATTGGTGCAAAAAATAATATGATCAAAAAATAGTTTTAACCGAAACAACTAAACAAATAACAGAAAAAACAAAAACAAAATATGGGACAAGTATCATTTTGAGGTTAGTTTTTTTTTTTTTTTTTTAAAGAGAACATAGAGCCCAAATTTTACAAGTTTTTCTTAGGCCCCGAGAATCTTAGAGCTGGCCCGCTTGCCGACCATGTTTTAAATACCGACCGATACGTAGCGTATCGGACGTTACGTAACGGTTTTGGACTCTCCGATACTGTTGCACCCCGGTATACCGCTGAGAAGAAAAAATCGCATGCGTATCGGCAGTGGCGGCTCCAGGAATTTTTAACAGGGTGTTCAGAAACTACCTTTAACTCTATTAGCTTAACCAATCAGTCGTATCTTCACAAAATTTCATGTACTAGTGTGTATAATGCGACCTCAAAAATAAAAAAACACGTAAAACGTTGTAGTTGTTTTCAGTTTTTTTTATTTATATTTTTACCAAAGCAAAATCAAACAGGAGTATAAATATGATTATTTTTTTTAGGAAATTATGTAGTGAATACGTTTGCACGGATCTTTTTAAAAAATACGTTTTTATTTTTGGATTGTCTGCTCTAAGAAAAATTACATCATAACGATACAATAGATATTTTTTCCTCTCCATTTTTTTGTCATTAAGATGTCTATCTTGTTTTGAGATGGTATATTAAGTATTCAATTGTAAATCACTTGAATTGCAATGTGTTTTGTTTATAGTATATGACTAAGTGTTCAAACAAAATATTAGATAAAATTACTAGATGCAATATAACAACAAAATAAATAAGTATTCAATTGACCACATTTTCTTATATGTGGTCTGCTTCCCTGATTGACGTATAACGGGATGTAATTTAGGTTGTTAAAATGTCACTCGATTTATTGGTGGGTGTTTATTTAATTTTGCACAAATTCATTCATATTTCTAAAAACTTTCAAAACATTTAACTAACCTAAAATTTGTACAAATTTTTATATGTATTATTAGTACATTTTTTTAAGGGTGGTCATGTGACCATCCACCCATAAGGGTGGAGCCGCCAGGTGCGTATCGGATTTAAGATTACATGATCGGTGCAGTATCCGATTCACTTGGTGGTTATTTAAGCAATTTAAAATTATTTTTTTACCAAAAAATGGTTTTAAAAATTCACAACTACTACACCCAATTCCGGTTACGTAACTTTCAATACTACCGAAATGTTATACCAAAACCGTTACCGTTACGTATCGCAAAACCGATATTTTAAACCTCGCTACCGACGGACTTTTTGGGAGCCCTGGGTCATGGGGGAGCATTCCACACGCATTCTAAATTGGTGTTACAAGACGGCAAGTAAGGAACGTTGGATTTTTGTGGGCTCCAACCCCACGTGTTACAAACCCAATTGAGCCACCGTTGAGGTCCTTGTCTAGCAAACCTAAACTGACCAACCATTCCAAGACCGAAAAAAGAGAAGAAAAAGACAAGGGTAAATTTCACTGACTTCCCCTGAGGTTTCTAACAAAGTCCGAGACCTCCTTTGAGGTTTCTAAAATGTCACTCACTTACCCTACTTTACTTGATAATGTACAAATAACCCCTTCCGTCCATTTGCCATAAAAAACTTAACAGAATAGGCAGTTTTCAAAAATATATATATATATTATTTTAAATGTCAGCTGGAGTTACCCTCTCTCTCTCTTGCTTCCTCTCTTCCGACTTTCTCTCACTACCTTTCTCCTCCCACGTCTGATTTCTAACATTCATTTCCACTTCTCTTCTTTCTTCTCTAATTTTTCCACTTCATTCTTCTCCTCATCTATATGCTACGACATATCTTTTGCATATGTTTGTTATACGAAAAGATCAGTACTTATCACTTGTTACAAAAAAGAAAAAAAAACTAATTGTAAGTTCTTTGGAAAATTCACTAAACAGAACCAGTATAAGAGGGTACATAATAACAAAAACCCAAATCACGTGTCTCAAATCCACAACTACCAGATTTTACCCCTTAATTCAACACCCAAATTTTTAGACCTAAATTTTGAGAAAGCAAAATCCGAGGATGAAGAAGGATAGGGTTTGATTGCGGAGTCCATGAGGGAGAATGATGGCAGCAGCTCGAAGGTGGATGTTCCAAATTTATCGGATGTCCCCGAAGGGACGAAGGTGGCTGTGGAGTGGAAGAAGTTGTCAAAAAGTGTCCATAAGTCCTTTTCTTCTAGTAATATGATTTTTAATTTTAGGGTGATTTTGTCATTTCAGTAGAACATTTAACAACATTTGGGAGTGATTTAACTGAAGGGGGTATTTGTATATTGTCAAGTAGACTAAGGGAGGTTAGTGATATATCAGAAATTTCGAGAGAGGTCTTTGCTTTTGTCATAAACCTCAAGGGAGGTCAAGGAAATTTACCCAAACTAGTCGCTCGACCTGCACACTCAATCACGGTGGCCAAACAGGGCCCCTTGACAAACTGCCCGATCGATAATTTTAGAGCTCCGAAATTAGTCGAGATGGGCAAAGTTGGTCCGGACATTTGATTATTAAAAAAAAAGCCCTCTGCACTCTATGTCAATCTATATATACTTTTGACGCACGCCCAAATGTATTACAATATCAGATAGAGAGAGAAGAACTAGGAAAGGGGAGAGAAAATGGGCTTAACAACCAATTGTTGCTTAAACATCTCCCCTCCACCTCCTGTTTCCAGTCCATCTTCGGTTCAGAGAAAGACAAGCCAAGCTACATGGTATGTTAACCCTCCACTGTTACACAATAGCATTAGCACACCTGACACCTTGATTATTCCCCTCCCAAATTTGGTCAAAGACATGTCATTCATGTCGAGACTAGAGAATTTACAAAAGAGTTCTCTCTTCCGACCTGACCCTAAAAAGTTGTCAAGTTTCAAACTTCTGCTACAGTATTCCACGTGCACCGTGCACATAAATACTTTTTCACACATCATGCCTACGTTTTTTGTTAACTTCCTTGAAAGGAGTTTAAAGTTCACCCATCCGTCACTCGAATCTTGCATCCGTCCCTAATTCCGTCCTAATTCCATCTGTCGTCGTGATCCAAATGATAGGATAACGATTTGTGTTAGTTTTGGCATTGATTTTGGTTTATGGGTACCTTTTTGTTCAGGCCAAAGAAGCAGAGATCATGGAGAAACCAGTGTGCAATGGGATTGGCATGCCTCATAATTGGGCTCGAAATGGACAATACAATAAGTAGGGGAGACGGCATAGCAATTGCTGAAAATATGCATCCAATTGTTGAAAGCGAGAAGAGAAATAGATGGAGCGATAAGAGAGCTTGTCCGCCGTGGCAAGTGAATTCGCTGGAGACCATCGTGCCGGAGGACCTGCCGAGGCCTGCGGCTCGCCGGAGGTGGGAGGGAGTTGGGTTCACTAGAATTGCTCCCGCGGTGAAAGCTGTTGGTTTTAGAACTGGCCATGGTAGTTGTTTCACCATGTAAAAATTGGGTTGTATACATTTAATGTTGTTTGTATATATATACTTCCTCCGTCCCAAATTGTTGCTCCTTGTTTTCTTTTTTGGCTATAACAATACAAGGGGTCACTTTAAAAAGTTAACAAAAAAAATTTGGTACTTCTTTTCTTTTTCGGGTACAATTATGTACTGCTCATAAAAAATTATATTTCCAAAACAGGAGCAACAAGCAATTTGGTACGGAGGGAATACATACATACTAGTATAGACCAAAGTTTCATGCATAGTTCAAATAATAGCAAGGAATTTTCCTCTTTTGTGATTTTTTGTAACGATATTAAACACATCGAGATTTACAAAATAAGTTGTTTCGATTAACAAATAGACTCGTAGTCGGTCCCATTTTGCAACACATGAGGAATTACGATACGAGAGAACCTTGATATTTTGTGGAGTTCTAAAAGATGCATAGGTTCAATTCGGGTTGTTGTCACATTGGATGTGAAAGGTTGGGGGCAGCTAGCAGAGGTAGGCTATGAACCCGTCCAACCCTAAGGAGTTGCCTGATGCTACCGAATCTCTTGAAGTCGGTCTATATAAGACTTTGTTCCGATTTTAATTTCACTTTGTTGCTGAATCATGAATTAATTTCTTAAAAATTAGTTGAAGTATCCGGCCGTAAATTTATCTGAATACCTTAATTATGAAGAGAAATACATTCACCCTGTAAATGTCGTATTCATATGGATCAGAATAAGAACAACCAAAAATGGGAATATTATGCAAATCGTACAAGTAGTACACAATATGATTGGCACATCTTCTAGGTAGTAATGTAGTACAAGCAGTACAAGTAGTTTCTTTAGTGTGCAATATAGACCATTCTTCTAAAACCGAAAACCAAGGGGTACCGACACCTATGATCCGACCATGTACAGATCGGCTTCGGTATCGTTTTAGATGAAATGGGGTGATTTTAGATCGACCACTTAGACACGTCCGATGGAGCTAATTCTCGCGGGACCCCTCGGAAAAATCATTATAAGATAAATGAACGGCTCGGATCGTTCATGTGCGACCCAAAAGTGGTTCCCTGAAGCCGATCTGTACATGGTCGGTGCATGGTAGTCTGTACGTGTAGCAGCCTTCCTTCTAAACAAGGGGGGTAAATATCATTGACACCCTCTGGCCTCGTATGTTTGGCCGGAGATATATGGATGGGATATGAAATCCCATGGGATATGGGTGGGATGTGAAATCCTTGGGATATTGCTCAGGATATCAATGGATGGGAAAAATTCATATCCGGTGTTTGTGTTCGACGGAATATAGCCAGTGGAAATCATTTTTTTGTACTAAAATGGGGAAATCCCATCCAAATCCCCCAATGGGATTCTTTCTACCGTACAGATGGGGATTAAAATTGGGTGGGGATTTCAAATCTCATCCCAAATAAGGTTACCAAACAATGGAAAATGGGACCCACTCCAACACACCCCCAAATCCCAACCCCATATCCCACCTAATAAACATGGCCTCTGGGTTTGCATTATGGTCACATTCCCCTTCAATTATGAAAAATGACTGTCTTCTCCCGGAGGTTTTCAGTAGTATTTTGATTACCCCCATCTGTTAGCTGACTGTTTGTTGACCATTAAGTTGACTGGAAAATTCATTCCTATAACTTATAGGGAAATTTAAATAGACATCATGTTTGAGGAACTTATTTATATCTCCATCCTAATTGGTTTGAATAATTAAGTTGGCATTCTCAAATTCAAATTAACACCAAACCACCCTTTTCTCTCCTGATTTTTTAAATATTTTTCTCTCCAAATCTTAATTTATATCACAATCTCTCTCCTATCTTTAAAATCATCTTTTTTCCCAATCTTTTAATTATTTCTCTCTCCTATCTTCTCTCCCTTAAAATATAAAATAAAATTTCCAATAAGATTAGTAAAATAATGAATTTGCAAAAATATTACATGATGATACATGACGTATTTCTGCTCAAAAATCAAGAAAAGTACTCAACAAATAAAAAAAAATACAAATAAAAATTTGACAACAAATATAGAAAACATGATAAATTAATAGATCCGCGACGCATGCGGATTTGATCGCTGCCACGTCGGGATGTTCGCGACGCGACGCCGATCTCGGTCTAGAGAAAGTGGGTTTACGATTTTTTGGAGGAGAGAAAGGGTGTACGATTTTTTTGGAGAAAAGGGGGATAAATTTTAGGGGGTGTTCCACTAAGGGTGTTTTTAGAATAAACTGGGTTTTCACGGTTTTTTATGTGATATATTGTGAGATAATGACTTGTTTTGCTTTTTGGAAGAAAACTGTTTTTTATTAGTGGAACACCCCTTTAAGATGGTTGGGTATAGAGAGAGAGAGAAGATAAAGAGTATGAACTCAATCCTTTAAATAGGACTAACTAATCTCGTTTTTTTTTTTTTTTTTTGAGAAATAGGAAGAATTTCATTAGAAATCACAGAGAATAACCAACATAAGAGCAATAACAAGTCATTAAAGGAGTCCACAAGCTAAATAAAGTACACAACAAAGGAGACTGCAAAACAAAAGTTAAACGATACTCCACTAGAAATATTAGCTGGCTGAAGGGAGGTTCCAACACCACTGTCCGGGTGATTAACAAAAAGCTCAGAGCAGCTTTGCTAGAATATGAGCTCGCTGGACCTCGTGACGCGCAACTTTTGTGATTTGGCAAAAAGACAGCTTTGAAGCTTCCGATATTATGTTGCGCAGCAAAAAGGTGTCGTGAAAGTGACACTCAGCCTTCCCTGTTATCTGCATAATTGCATTGAAACAATCAGAAAAGACATGAACCATATTAAAATTATTAGATAGAGCCCATCTAATTGCCTCATAGCAAGCTATAATTTCTGTTTGAATTGGCGTCGAAGCATAAGTAGATAAAGCGTGCCTAGCAATAAGAACTCCATTGGGAAGACTAGCTGTAAAACCAATTCCACTCCACTGATTGCCTTCTTTCCACGCACCATCCACATGAAGATGAACAATGCGCTAATCGGATTCCATTAAGGGGTCTTCCTTAATTGTGAAAGTTGGACATCTTGTCGGGGGGACAAGGAATTTTGGGATTTAGGAAGAGATTTCAATTTAGTCAGCCAAATAGAAGCCCGCAAAAACCATTTAGCACAATCATTAGCCACTGCAATAGTAGACTCAACATTGAAAGGGACACTAGAGAAGACCAAATTATTCCTGCTCTTCCAAATGGCCCAAAGAATTGATAGGAAGTGGCATAGTTTCCGCTTGTCCTTTTGACATTGAGTTATCTCCTCTAGACACCAGCTATTAAAGAGATCTCCTTGAGTTATCTCCAAACTAGGCACATGAAATTCAGTGTTTTCCCATACTGAGATAGTAAGAGGGCAGTAACAGAAAAGATGAACAATGGATTCGTTTGCTGTATTACACAGAGGACATGTAGGAGAAACATGGTGAAGACGAACAACCACATTCTCTTTAACTGGCAGAATTCCCTTGAGGCATTTCCATAAAAAAAAAAAAACTTTAATTCTCTCAGGAACATCCAGATTCCAAAGCATTTTCCAAACATTGAAGCCATTATGAACCCAGCCTGAACTGTTAGAGAAGATCTGAGAGTGCCTTTGCGAGTCATACAAGGACCTGTAATCTGACTTCGTTGAATAAATGCCTGAATTAGTGAAGGGCCAAATAAGTTAATCAGGGGAATTACTTGTAGGAAGAGGAATGGCCAGAACTTCTGGCACAAGAGATTGTGGAATCATATCCCTGACCTTCTCTATATTCCATGTTTTTTCGTTAATTCCCTCTTCCAAAAGAGATGATACCTTAAGGCCATCCGAACCACTAAAAGGGGATAACTTGAATAAGAGGTTTATTCAATTTAGGTATCCATCTATCATGGAAGAGGTTAATTGAAGACCCATCGCCCACTCTCAAGAGATATGTTTAGAATTAAATCACGACCAAAGAGAATGCTTTTCCATGCCCATGAGGAATTTGATTGTGGTTTCACATTAATCAAGCTATCTTTAGAACAATAATATCTTGGAAGAAGGATACGGGATATAAGGAGCTCTGGTTTAGTAAGCAGAGCCAACATTGTTTGGCTAGAAGAGCCTGATTAAAAAGGTTCACATCCCGAATTCCCAAACCACCCTCATCTTTATAGGCTGCAATGTTCTTCCAGGCAAGCCAATGAATGGGCTTGTTGTCTTTTGTCTTCCACCAATAATTCACGGCAATTCTGTTAATTAACTAATCTCGTTAATTATGGAAATCGGAAACCTCCATATAGGTAATGATATACTCCATCCGTCCCAAAAAGTTTATCCTACTTTCCTTTTCTGGCTGTCCCAAAATATAGGGTCAATTTAAAATTTTCAATAAAGGAAAGTCGGTAAAATTCCACTTTTGCACTTGAGATGCTTTTACCAATCAAAACAATGAGACCAAAAGAAGAATAACTGAAAAGTTTAAAGTGTGCTCTAAATTGTGAAAAAAAAATCTCTGATTACATTGGCGGCAAGACTTTCCGCTTTTCGGAAAACAATTTAAATTCAAGACTTGATTAAGCCATACTTTATTAGAGTCAACTAATGAAGGGCAAACTTGAAAAGTTACAAGTTTTTGGTACCATTGTGTACTGTACATAAATGTTAAGTAGGACAAACATACATTTCGATAGTTTGTGATAGTTAATTTTCTTTTGTGATAGTTAAAGATCCTACACACACACACACACACCACCACCACCACCACCACCACCACCACCACCAGGATCTAATGACTAATGAGGGATCCCTCATCACCCTTCTGTGCGGACTTTGGTTTTTCCGATCGAATTTTGATGATTCGATCCGTTCAATGTGTTTAAAAGTCTCAGCAAGGAATTATCAAAAAAATGATCAGGAAGGTCTTGATCCAAGTAGTTTTTCATAAAATTATATATATGCATTTTTATGTATAACTGCTCGGATTAAGCCATTCCCAGTTTTTTTTTTTTTTTTTGTCATTCTGTATGTGGTCTTTTCCCTTGGGCACCTCGTGTTCCTCCTCATGAGTGTGATGACGGCGGGATCCTGAACGTCCAGTAGTGGATTGAGAACTTGTGATGGATTGGTTTTCTGTGTAAGTGGGAATCTAGGAGGTGGTGACTATTGCCACTTTTATTTGATGCCTAGGAGGGGGTGACTATTGCCTAAAGGCAATCACCCTTCCCATCGGGTCCACCACCACTGGGGCCCCAAGGCGTAGCTTAGCCGAAAGTCAAGCCGATTGCGTCACCTGAGTGGCTTGCTGGAGCGCTGCCTTGCGTCGTCGCCTCGCTACCCCGGAACGAGAAGCCAAGGTGGTTGGTCATGCAGGATTCTTGGTTAATGCCTCAATTTGAGCCCTCATAACAGTCATTTGATCTTGCATTTGTTGCATTGTCTCAAGGGAGATAGGGCTAGGTGTGAGGCCAGTAGTGGGTTGAGAGGTGATTCCTATGCGAGGAACACCAGTAGGATTTCTGGTGGGGTTGGAGCTCGCCGTAGCAGTTGGATCAGCGTCATTTCTAATGATCACCATGGTTGAATCAAGAAAAGGAAACTGAAGAAGAAAATAAGGTAGACACCAAAAGGAGAGCTAGCGAGTGCCCAACAGAGTTGCCAATTGTGGGGCTACAATTCCTTAAATCAGCCTCCCTTCAATTGATTGAGTAGCAGAGTGGATTCCCCTTCACCTTGGTTCCTAAATCTGCACACTTAACACCCGTGTTAGCACCGTATTCGACCATTGAGTCCAGTGGCGACTTGATAGGCGCGCAATATTGTAAATATAAGCGCCTAAGTAGGGGGAGTTAGCGCGTTAGACGTGCGGTTTAATGTTCATTTTCTGTTTAATGCGTGCACGGTGGTGTGTTTGGTGTTTGCATGATTTACCAGGTAGAAGGATGACTTTGGCGCGCTTTTGCATGGCTTGAAGTGGAGCTGGGCGTGGGAATCAAGGATTGAGGCTTGAGTCGTGAAAGTGCAAGTCGAAGGATCTCGGTATCGATACCCCCCACAGCCGTATCGATACCAATTGGCTTCAAGGGGACGAATTGGTTCCAGAAGGTTTAGTATCGATACCCCTCTAAGGGGTATCCCTACCTACGGCTTATCAGTCAAAGAAGGAGTCTAAGGATTCGGTATCGCTACCCTTTTAAGGGGTATCGATACCTATTGGTTACGGGCAAAGCTAAATGATGCCGTTTTGATGGTTCGCGGGACGATTACTATAAATACGTTTTGTTATCATTCATTAGGGTTACACATTCATAATTTAGGTTTTATGTTTTGAAGTTTTCGGCTACAGTTTTCGGCCATCATTATACGTTCAAGTTTGTTCCAGATTTTCAGAGTTTCAGCTCTTGGATTGGTGTTTCGTATTGATAGTCAAGTTTGATTTCTCCTTGCAATTTACGGTATTGTTTTCTATTTTCCTATATTTTAATTTGCAATCATGTTTAGATCTAGGGTTATTATAATTTCTGTTACTTCAAGCATCATGAGCGAGTAGTCGTATAGAGTGCGGCTGCGGGAGAAGGCGCTGCGCACTAGACTAATCGATGTTTCACCTCGGGGCCGAATTAACTTGATTTTCGGGCAGTTTTAGGAAACGGAAACTCATCTAACAAACAAAACCCAGGCATCGCCGGAATTCGAATGCACACGGAATCTGGTGACAGGTGGTGCGCATTTGTTAGGGATCTTTTTCTTATTCTAAAATCAGTAAAAAAGAGTAATTGTGGCCCGAGTAAACATTGGTTAGGCTAGTCGCGGACGCTGGGTTCCTACGGCTGTACTCTCCTTTTTAAATCCGTTTTTAGTTCATTTAGTCTGGTAATTTAGTTAGTAAATTAATCTCATTGAACAAGGGGTGGCTACCTAAGAGCCAAGATAAACTGTGAACCCGTCATCTTTGAGTCCTGCACACGTTCGTCCGTCTCTGTGGATTCGACTCCGGTACTTCCGGATATTATGCTACATCGGTCGAGAGTCATGCGCTTGGGACGCGTCTTATTTTTAGTCACCCGGTCAGTCAAGCATTTTTGGCGCCGTTGCCGGGGACGGCAACGTGTGTTCAAAGAAGTCGGGTCGGGTTAGTATCCTTGTGTTTTTATCTGAGTCAATTAAAAAAAAAAGTGTTTTTTTTTTTTTAGCATCTTTTTGTTTCTAGGTTGAGTCATCTAGAATCAGTCGAGTGGTAAGTATTTTGTGTCTTGAGTCGAGTCAAAAAAAAAAAAAAAAAAAAAGTAATAAGGAAACAACTGGGTGAACGAGGTGAGAATGAAAGAATTCTGTGAGATGTGTGAGTGTTGGGGGCATTCTGTTTATACCTGCTCCGCTTTTTATGCACTCAAGGAAGCTTATCGAAATAATCAGGCTAGGGTGAGTGTTATTAATCAGCGGTGGGATCCATATCCAAATACGTACAATCTAGGGTGGTCCCACCACCCATCTTTTTCATGGTGGTATTCCGAACCCCCAGTGCCACCACAGGCACTGCCATTGCCTCTGCAAGAAATACAGTCGTTCGAACCTGCCCAGGACCACATGACCCAATTTGGCTCCCTTTTCCAAGACCCGCAAGGGTTTGATCCTTATTCTACTGGGCCACCCCCAGAGCTGACTTATCCCTCTCATGATGAGAAGCTTGAGGAGAGGGTACAGACTCTTGTGCGATCACAGATGACCTTCACCGCGGAAACCACCCAAGCAATTGGGAACCTTAGGTCCCAGTTGAATCAACTCACAGAGGCAATGGGACAAATCCAACAGGAGTGGGAGACATTTCCTTCTCCGCCTCAAGTCAATAAAAGAGAGGAAGTCGACCCACTTCTCATTAAGGGACGGGTTGATGATCGTATGGAGGATTTTGATTCGTGGTCTGAAAGCTCCTCCGAGTTTGGAGGGAGTGAAGAGTTTACTCCTAGGGACGAGGAAGTAGGTCTGGTTAACGATGTTGAGGAGGTTGACTTGGTCTTACCACCGTTCTCTGAATTTGGAGGGGATGAGGAGCTTACTGCTAGGGAAGAGAGAGAAGAGGAAGTTGACCCACTTGTCATTAAGGGTGGGGTTGATGAGGGTTTGGTGGAACCTTCTGAGTTGGGAGCGAACACGGAGCTAACTGCCCAATGTTCCCCCCTTGAGTCTAATGTAAAGGTCGAACCCCCTCTCATGTATCTCCCACTGTTGATCCGCGCTGCTTACGTTTTCCTTTTGCGCTCCTTTGAGTCTAGAGAACGAGGAGCTCACTGCCCTCCGTGTGATGGTCCGATCGAAAAATCTCCCACTGCTGAGGAGTGGGACATTGAGATTGATTGTTTGCAGTCCTTAATGGACGAGCAAGATAGGAAGTATGGGTTTGAGAGTGAGTCTCTTATTTTGGGGGACCAAGACTTTGTTGAAGAGGAATTAGTTGAGAAACCAAACTTGGCGGAGGAGGTTTTGGTAGAACAGTCGCAGTCGACGGTAGTGGAACATATTGATTTTCTTGGTGTTGATGATTACGATTTTGTTTATCTTCCTTCTATCGCATATTATGTCCACTGCTCGAAAATTAATTTGGTTTCACATGAGCACTTAAAGGCACTGAAATTTCTTAAAACAATTCGGCAATTGCTTTATTCGAAATATCTTTTCTTGTGGTCTGGCCGAGTTCAGTTTTTAGCACAGAGTTTGGAGTGGAGTGGAGTGTTCATAGTACTAATTTTTGTTGATATGTTAAATGTTCAAAATTCACGTTTGGCTAAACTCTCTCTCTCTCTCTCTCTCTCTCTCTCTCTCTCTCTTTTATTTCTTTTTCATGTTAGTTTCCTTGTGACCCGGCTACTACGAGCGGGCGACTAATGTCATTTGCATATTTTCGGTAGTTGTGGTTTCGATCTTTTGGCGAGTGTGGCGCTACGCACCACTTTGTAGTTTAAGCCTCACCGATGGGGTGATGGAGGCATTCAGGAGCTCTCAGTCATGAGTGCCATTATGTGTGGCGGTCGTAAGTCCGAAGCCCCCAGCGCAGCCTTGTGTGACTAGCTGTGGTCCCACTATTGGGCGCCGAAGGAGCAAGCCCTGGAGCAGCTGCAATGGCGAGAAATGCAAAGGCAGCAAATTCCTCGCACATCGGCCGAGGTCATGGTGGTTGGCTGCCACCTCAGGTTCATTCTTTCCTTCTCTTTGTTTTTGTTTTTCTTTGTCTCCATGCTCTGGGGACAGAGCACATTTCAAGTTGGGGGGAGGGTGTACTTACTTCGTACATGCTTTTAAAAAAAAAAAAAAAAAAAAGGAATTTGGATGCTTGGGTGTAACTATTCTTGGTTAATGACTGTTAATTAGCACTATAGTGGTTGTTGTGCGAGTCGGAGTCTCGATATGATTTCATGGATAGACTTAAGCTCGTGAACATGATGTTGAAGAAGTACTTGGTTAGCCCGTATCATCTATAGTTGGATAGCATTTGGTCACTTGAAAGCATGCTCACACACACACACTGTCCCACTTGATGAATTACCGGTCTCGAGTTTGGTTCATGTGTCATTGGTAATCTGGTATGTGTTAACTTGTTTGATGAGATTTTTGTGGAACTCCTTCAAAAAAAAAAAAAAAAAAAAAAGTTACGTGTGCTATATTGATTAATGCTTATCCGGGCGTCCATTGAGTAGTAACCGGACAATCGGGGTATGCTCCCACCGTGTTGTTCGCGTCAAAAGATGGATAGACCTTGTGAAAGTATCGCTTAATGTGGTTAGCTTGGATCTCAATAAAGCCTTTTTGACTTGAGCAATTAAGTCCGTAGGGGTCTCTTAAAACCTGGTGCTCTAAGGCCGTTTGGCTTGGGGATAACCGACCCAAAGCTCGCTAAAGAGTCAACTTGAAAGCCCGAGAGATCCGGCATTGCACGACCATGCAAAGTAAAAAAAGAGAAGAGAAAAGGGAAGGAGTGTGCTTAAAGAGTTATTGGGCTATCAACGGTGTGTGAACTATTCTCGAGGTTGGTGAATTTCTATATGTGGCTTTTCATTCAAGCATGCCATTTGAAAATTCGCTATCCGATCGTAGGTGAGAGGATTAACTTTTGTGCTAAGTTTGGTACGGAGTTCATTTGTTTAACTTTATCCATGAATGAAATATCTTGCCTTTGACTTGCTTGAAAGTTACTGTAGTGCTTTTAGAGGTGATTAATTGGGTTGAGTCGCATTCGAAGTGTCCGAGTCCTTTGTGTTTTGTGGGTGATCACTGCTGAAAACCCTCACGAGACTTCACTCGTCCTACCGAGGCCGCCCGGGGGTTTAAAAGATCTATCCTTTTATTTATTTGTTTTGTTCTTTTTGTTGCTAGGGACTAGCAACCTTCAAGTTGGGGGGTGTGATAGGCGCGCAATATTGTAAATATAAGCGCCTAAGTAGGGGGAGTTAGCGCGTTAGACGTGCGGTTTAATGTTCATTTTCTGTTTAATGCGTGCACGGTGGTGTGTTTGGTGTTTGCATGATTTACCAGGTAGAAGGATGACTTTGGCGCGCTTTGCATGGCTTGAAGTGGAGCTGGGCATGGGAATCAAGGATTAAGGCTTGAGTCGCGAAAGTGCAAGTCGAAGGATCTCGGTATCGATACCCCCCACAGCCGTATCGATACCAATTGGCTTCAAGGGGACGAATTGGTTCCAGAAGGTTTAGTATCTAAGGGGTATCCCTACCTACGGCTTATCAGTCAAAGAAGGAGTCTAAGGATTCGGTATCGCTACCCTTTTAAGGGGTATCGATACCTATTGGTTACGGGCAAAGCTAAATGATGCCGTTTTGATGGTTCGCGGGATGATTACTATAAATACGTTTTGTTATCATTCATTAGGGTTACACATTCATAATTTAGGTTTTATGTTTTGAAGTTTTCGGCTACAGTTTTCGGCCATCATTATACGTTCAAGTTTGTTCCAGATTTTCAGAGTTTCAGCTCTTGGATTGGTGTTTCGTATTGATAGTCAAGTTTGATTTCTCCTTGCAATTTACGGTATTGTTTTCTATTTTCCTATATTTTAATTTGCAATCATGTTTAGATCTAGGGTTATTATAATTTCTGTTACTTCAAGCATCATGAGCGAGTAGTCGTATAGAGTGCGGCTGCGGGAGAAGGCGCTGCGCACTAGACTAATCGATGTTTCACCTCGGGGCCGAATTAACTTGATTTTCGGGCAGTTTTAGGAAACGGAAACTCATCTAACAAACAAAACCCAGGCATCGCCGGAATTCGAATGCACACGGAATCTGGTGACAGGTGGTGCGCATTTGTTAGGGATCTTTTTCTTATTCTAAAATCAGTAAAAAAGAGTAATTGTGGCCCGAGTAAACATTGGTTAGGCTAGTCGCGGACGCTGGGTTCCTACGGTTGTACTCTCCTTTTTAAATCCGTTTTTAGTTCATTTAGTCTGGTAATTTAGTTAGTAAATTAATCTCATTGAACAAGGGGTGGCTACCTAAGAGCCAAGATAAACTGTGAACCCGTCATCTTTGAGTCCTGCACACGTTCGTCCGTCTCTGTGGATTCGACTCCGGTACTTCCGGATATTATGCTACATCGGTCGAGAGTCCTGCGCTTGGGACGCGTCTTATTTTTAGTCACCCGGTCGGTCAAGCACGACTCCAGAAATTCGGGAGCGTGGGGTCATTCATAACCATCAAAAACTTTTTACCATTTATAAATCTAAAAAATATACAATAATAATGGCAATTAAAAATCTAGTTACAACAAAAATCCCATTTAAAACTCGACAAGTGTGATTGGTTCATTACTTTCCATTCAAAGGGATAGGTCTGGAGTTCGAGTCCTTATGAAGGAGGTGCTTGACTAAGTACTAACTCATACCATCCTATCCTTTAGAAGTTTGAAAAATTATTCAGTGTGGAGTCACCATTAATTCAAATGGAGTTATTTTTATATTTCAGTAAAATTTAAGTATACTAATAGTAAATTTTTTGTCCCGTGGGGTCGCCTGACCCCACTCCCTTGGCTGTGGCGTCGCCCCTGGTTGAGTCAAGAACAACCCTCCAAAGGTCAAGTAAATATGTGAGGAAAAAGGTGAAGCAAGAACTCAGATCTAGGGATTTAGGTAGAATGTGTGTACCTTCATAGGCTGAACATTACTGTATCACACAAATTTCGAGTCTGCGAAAAAGACGGAAAGATGTTGACCAAAGTTGATTTGAGAAATTAGGGTTACAATCTCTGTAGCAATCTAATGAAAGAAAATAATCCTCTGATTCTTCTCTTCAAGAGTTCGATTCGAGGGCTTGATGCTTGTTCTCGAATTGAACGGCGAGATCTTCGTTGGTCTTTGCGAAGATGACGGCGAATTTGACGGATTTTGACTTGAGGGCTTTGAAGCATCTTCTCAAGTTGAATTGCTTGATCTTCTTCAATTTTGTTGGAAAAAGATGACGAATTTGTGACCGTTGACTTGAGGGTTGTGGAGCTTCTTCTCAAATCGGTCTTTGAGATCTTCTTCAATTTGGTTGAAGGAGAGGCAGATTTGCAGATGTTGATTTGAGGGCTTTGGAGCTTGGTCTCAAATTGGAATTTGATATCGTCTTCAATTTGGTAGAAGTAGGTTGATGACTTGTGGATTTGGCTTGAGCGTTCGTTAGAGTTTTGAAGCTTTGATCTGAAGAGGCGTCTTGCTTGATGTGGACTGAAAGGATTCTGAAGGGCTTTGAAGCTTGATCTTCAGAGCTGATGGAAGCTTGAATGTTCTTCGGAGCTTTGAGGCTTTGATTTGAAGAACCGTCTCGCTTGATGTAGACTTGAAGAGTTCTAAAGGGCTTTAAAGGCTTGAATCTTCAGAGCTCTGACAGCTAATGGAAGCTTGAATGTGTTGATGACTTCAAGGAATTCTGAAGGGTTTTGGAGCTTTGATCTTCAGAGCTTGGAGCTTGAATGTCTGAATGTTCTTCGGAGCTTTGAGGCTGTGATCGAAGAACCATCTTGTTTGATGTAGACTTGAAGAATTCTGAAGGGCTTTGAGGCTTGATCTTCAGAGCTCTAGAGCTTGGATGCTTGAAGACTTGAAGAAATTCTGAAGGGCTTTGAAGCTTGATCTTCAGAGCTGTTGAAGCTTCAATGTCTTGATCTTCCAAATATGAGAGAGAGCACCTCTATTTATAGGGATGTGGGATGAAGAGTTTATGGAAGACTGCAATTCTTTCCATAGTTATCTCTATAATTATTTTCTTATTTCATTTAAAGGAAAATAATTAGAATTTTATAAATATCTTTCTTCTTATTTATTTAAAGAAAGATAATTATATAAAATGAGATATAGAATTTATTTTACCAAGTGGCGTAATTTGATTGGCCAGATTTGATAAATAAATAACTGTGTCATTTTGACATGTGGCACCATTTAATTGGTCCTTTCACATATCTCAGACTTTTGACTTGTAGACACGTGGCAATATTTGATTGACCACTTATTGTGCTCAGACTTTTGACCTATGGACACTTGGCAGCATTCGATTGGCTTGTCCGTAAAACTTTGACTTTGACTTGTGGACACTTGGCAACATTTAATTAGCCAATTTATGTGCCATAGCAATACGTGGCAGCTTTTGATAGGCCAGAAATTTTACGTGTCTACAATTACCTTTTATAGGGAGTGAATGACTTGCTCTCCAAGTACGGTCATGTTGTTCACACGAGATAACCGCTCGGCTTACGTCATTGTGACGGGTGCATACGAGTTGGTTACGAGAACATGCCTCCACTAATGTGGCAACAGGTGTAATAGTCCATTGGGCTGATGTCACTGTCATGATTGAAACGGTTACCAGCACATGCTTCATGCCTATGCTGAGTCAGCCCTAGGCATTCACCCTTCGGTACCAACACTTCGATTGGATGCTCTTGCAACCATTTACTCCTCGGCTTGATAAGTCGAGCCTCAGTATTGCGGAGGGAACTAGATTATCCATGAATATGGTGCCATAGTATGCATGCTCTCGGCTCTCTGTCAAGACAATGAACCGAAATCTTGGTATGCTCAATTGCACATAGCAATCCCTTTAAGTTCTGTCGACGAGTCCCTCGGTAGTCACCTTTTGGTGGTATATCTTGGAGGTTTCCCGATTAGTGAGGTTTCTTGCTACTTACCCAGATATAGCTAGTATCCGGTATATCCGGCCCCTACAATAGCCCCCCAATACCTCATGTTGGCTTCGGTCACAGGAGGGGTAGTCCGAACAATTTAATTTACCGAGCTCCAGTAGAATTAGATAAGCTTTGACGTCATGATTTGCTACCACCGCCGAATCGCTAGCCACTTGGGATTCACCACTTGTCCACCTAAGGCTAGGGTTCAGAGGTAAAGTGATGTGTGCTGCAAGGTGACGTCACGCTGATGTATTGGTAGTAATTGCTAGAGTGCACCGTCCTTTATGACACGTGTCACGCACTGGTTAGCCGAGAACACGCCGTTTCGGATTTGAACGGGTCATTTTCGACTTTCCCTGCCCAATGCTTTAAACCATCGTGCCCCTTTGGTTTCCAGTCCTCTGCTATAAATAGGAGATGCTCAGAATGAAAACACTCTCTCTCTCTCTCTCTCTCTACTCTTCACGATTTCCAAAGCTTCACTGTCTAAAAACATTTCCCGTTGATCGTTTTCATGCAGATCAAGGCACTTTTCTTCAAGTTTCTCTAAATCTTCAAGTAAAAACACTCTATTTGTTGATTCTTTGTATTTTCGTCGTGTTTTTGCATGATTTGATGTCATTTTTTGGGGCTTTCTGTGATTTTTGGTACGCCTGTGAACAGTGACTGGAATTACCTTCGAACTGTTCTTGATGAATGGTTGAAGACGATGCCGAGATTGGTCAAGTGCAGAGACTAGATAATAGACACTGTTTCTGGGTTACTGTTTAGAGGGATACATTGTTCTCCTAGATGGAAGACCAGGTGTATCCGGGTGAGGTTGTAGGCACTCGGGTCATGGGATGCGAGCACTTTGTGTTAGGGGGTGCAGGATATTGGCAATGAAATCGGTATGAGCCATGGAAATCTAGCAGATTACAAAGACGTTTTGGAGTTGCATATCCCGGTTTGGGGTGCTAGGCTGCCAGCCAGCCTCTTTCTAGGCAGTGTGTGAGACCATCTAGTGGAATTAGCCTCTGGTGGCTGAGGCAAAGCGATGAGCTTTGCGCGGTACCCTGAGTGGGGGTGCGTACGTAGAGACCCAGCGGGGAAGGGCGTAGGACATCGAGGGTGCTTAGGTTTAGGTGCAGTACGTGGGGTTATAGATGGTTCTCTGGTTATCACCCCAACGTTGATTTTTGGAGTTTTCGACGAGTTGGAGATTTGTTGGGATTGGCTCAAAATTGGGTTGCTTCTAGAAGCTTTAGAAGACCAGCTACATGTGGACCTTGCAGAGCATTCAAGTCTCAAGAGCCTAATGATGTGTGTCTTATCAACGAAATAGTCGTTGGAGGCTCTCCCTTGGGAATCCTACGTATAATACTTGATGTTGTACTCCTGTATTTTTTTTTTTTTTTTTGTAATTCGGAAATATGTACTCCTGTATTTTGTGTAGTAGCAATGTGAGAAGAGAGAGGGTGTGGTTGAGTGAGGAAGGAACATGCGTTTTATTACTATCGCTGTGTTTTCTATAAGATACAAAAACTGTCAGTTGTGCAAAGAAATTAGATTTGCATCTTGTATGTGCTATAGTTTATAGCTTTATATATATATACGAAAAACTTCTAGTCCACACCTCCCGAAAATAAGAAAAAATTGATTTTTTTGTGTTGCAAATTATTTTTGGAAAATCCGAGCCGTCCAATGTGTTCAGAAGGTGTTTTCAAGGGTCCACCCGGGAAATCTTCAAAAAAAAATAACGGGAAGGACTTGATCCAAGCAGTTTTCGCAAAAACTGTAAATATATATTTTTGCGAAAACTGCTTGGATCAAGCCCTTCCCGGTATTTTTTTTTTTTTGAAGATTTCACGCGTAGACCCTTGAAAACACCTTCTGAACACATTGGACGGCTCGGATCGTCAAAAAAATATTTGGATCATGGAGGTCCGGAAACGGGAATCCCATTTTAGAAGGACTCCCTATATATATATATAAGTGAAATTTGGTTGAATGCTTCACGATGTAGTAATTTTTTTCATAGACTCAAATATTGTATTTGGTTGACTGCTTGTTAACCCTCGTTATTTCCCTTTTGGGTCCTTGATGATATATGATTGTCGCAGTGAGAGGTGTCAACCTAGTTGGGATTCTTGCGTTGTGATGTCTTTTTTCCTAGCCCCTTTTAATCTTTGTAATTCGTTTTCAACTATTAATAAAATCTTTTTGCCGTTCAAAAAAAAAATTGAAATTTTCTTTGATTTCTTGTGTATGTTGTGTGCGTGAGTGACCCTGTACAAAACAAGTAGAAAATGTTTCACTTTCCAATGATATCATTTGATCCTTTTAGGTTTTGAAAATTACCAAAACACATAACGGCAGATTTCATAAATTTGAGAGCAATGAAGCATAGGGTTAAATTACAAATTGAAACACCAATGGTGCCAAACGAGCTCTTAGCTCAACGGCATGGTCTAATGCATCCTTAGTGGTGGTCAGGGTACAAGTCCCCTTAGAGCACGTGGTGGTGCTATAGTATTAAGTTAGGTTAGCATAGATTTCTTGCTCGTAAAAATAAATAAAATAAAATAAAATAAAAACACCAATTGCGGCATAAGAAAATAACACACACATGTAGGTATACGAAAAGGCTACAATAAACATCCCTACAAAAGTTACGATTTTTCTATAAAAGTTACGAGATAATGTTACAAATCATATTGTTGAAAAATAACGAAAAACTAAAAATTGTTACGATTGCGAATAAGGTGACATAATCTGGATCATACAATAAGTGCATATGGTACACACCTTTAATAGTTGTGCATTGTAACCATTTCCATAGGCATATGTTAATGAAACATTTATTTGGGAGAAAGGAAGCCAGAGTAAAATGAATTTCACTTTCCAATGATATTAGTGATCGATCAGTTCATGAAACATTTGTGTGTCTTATCAACGAAATAGTCGTTCAAGGCTCTCCCTTGGGAATCCTATAATACTGATGATGTACTCCTGTATTTTGTGTAGTAGCAATGTGTAATACCCCAGGTTTGGGAGTAGATGGTGTTTAGTCCCACATTGGTTGTTTACATGAGTGGTCTTGGGTATATAACAAACCATGTGGGCTACTACTAGTACCTTGGGCTTAAGCATTTTGGGCCATGTGGTGTGGCTTGTGGATCAAATCAAGGTACTGGCTAGTGGTCTACATGGGGCGTTACAAATGGTATCAGAGCCCCGCCCTGGTCCAAGTGGTGGGTAGGATGCGCTCTGCTACCACGGACACCAGGGGAGGTTGCTGGGACTATGCAACGAGGACGTTGCATCTGTAAGGGGGGAAGATTGTAATACCCCAGATTTTGGAGTAGATGGTGTTTAGTCCCACATTGGTTGTTTACATGAGTGGTCTTGGGTATATAACAAACCATGTGGGGGCTACTACTAGTACCTTGGGCTTAAGCATTTTGGGCCATGTGGTGTGGCTTGTGGATCAAATCAAGGTACTGGCTAGTGGTCTACATGGGGCGTTACACAATGTGAGTAGAGAGAGGGTGTGATTGAAAAGAGATTTGGCTAAAAAGCAAAATTTGGTTTTTTGGTTTTTTTCGTTGTCTTTATTCAAATTTTTTTGCATTTGTTAGTTTTCGGTCGATTTTTTGTGGTTTCTTGACTTGTCTCGATGAGTGGAATCTAAAAAGTATAAAATTATTAGCCAAACTTAAAGTTTTGTGAATAAAGACGAAAAATAATCCAAAAAACTTGTTTATTTTGGTTTATTTTCGGCTTTATTTAAAAAACTATTACTTTTGACCATAATTTTATACTCTTTGGATTCGTCTCGACGAGATAAATCCAGAAACCACAAAATCTAGAGGCAAAACTAACAAATGCAAAAAAAAATTGAATAAAGACAAAACGAAAAAAACCAAAAAACCTTTTTTCTTTTTAGCCAAATCACAGTGAGGAAGGAACAAGTGTTTTATTACTATCGTTGCGTTTTCTTTAAAATACAAAAATCGCCAGTTGTGCAAAGAAATTACATTTGCAGCTTGTATGTGTTATAGTTTATAGCTTTATATATATATATATATATATATAAGTGAAATTTGGTGGAATGCTTCACGATGTACTTTTTTTCATAGACTCAAGTATTGTATTTGGTTGGCTGCTTGTTAACCCTCGTTATTTCCCTTTTGGGTCATTGATGGTATATGATTGTCGCAGTGAGAGGTGTCAACCTAGTTGGGATTTCTCTCTTGCGTTGTGATCCCTTTTTTCTTGGCCCCTTTTAATCTTTGTAATTTGTTTACAAAGATTAATAAAATCTTTTTGTCGTTCCAAAAAAAAAAAAGTGAAATTTTCTTTGATTTCTTGTGTATGGTTTGTGCGTGAGTGACCCTGTACAAAACAAGTAGAAAATGTTTCACTTTCCAATGATATCATTTGATCCTTTTAGGTTCTGAAAATTACCAAAACACATAACGACAGATTCCATAAATTTGAGAGCAAGGAAGCATAGGGTTAAATTACAAATTTAAACACCAATGGTGCCAAACGAGCTCTTAGCTCAGCGGCATGGTCTAATGTATCCCTTAGTGGTGGTCAGGGCTCAAGTCCCCTTAGAGCATGTGGTGGTGTTATAGTATTAGGTTAGGTTAGAATAGATTTCTTGCTTGTAAAAAAAAAAAAAAAAAAACCAATTGTGGCATACTGGCATTAGAAAATAACACACGCATGTAGGTATAGGAAAAAGCTACAATACAAATCCCTACAAAAGTTACGATTTTTTCATAAAAGTTACATGATAATGTTACAAATAATATTGTTGAAAAGTAGCGAAAAACAAAAAAATGTTACGATTGTCAATGAGGTGGCATAATCTGGACCATACAATAGGTGCATATGGTACACACCTTTAATAGTTGTGTATTGTAACCATTTCCATAGGCATATGTTAATGAACCATTTATTTGGGAGAAAGGAAGCCAGAGTAAAAAGTGTTTCACTTTCCAATGATACTAGTGATCGATCAGTTCAGCTTCAGAGAAACATAAGTTACCCAACAAAGCCAAGGTAAAAACAAGTCCTTTACAGAAGTTTGTTATTCATGTGGACATGTGAATCTAACTAGCTACCAAAACAGCATTAGAAAAAAAAACAATGGGTACATCATTCAGTGTACATTAATGTGCAGCAGATTGTGCGGGATCCATCACGGGCCTTACACAAATGATCGTAACCGTTCAATTTATTTTAAACATGTTTCTAATAGTCCATGTAAAAAATTAATTCATTCGGATACAGCTAAGGGCTTGATCAATTTTGGCCTTGAATTCGCTAGGACAAAAATTGAATGAATCGATTATGCCTTTATCGATATCAGAAGAAGTTGAATTTTGAAAGGGGTCCTCAAAATAGTGTTTTAAACAAATTGAATTGTTCCGATCATTAATGTGGAATCCCAAAATAAGTCACACAAGATGGTGTACATTTGGTGCACAAAGCCAAGGTAAAACAAGTTCTTTAGAGAATTTTGTTATTCCTGTGGACATGTGAATCTAACTAGCTCCCAAAACAATATATGGTAGTACAAAGCTAAGTGCTTCATAACCATCCAAGTTCTTGAGAATTTCTAACACACTGAGAAAGGGAATCAAATTTTCGTTTTGTCCCTCTGTTGTTGCATGCATGGATGGGTGTGTATCAGTGTATATGGCATATGGAAAAATAGGAAAATGCCAAATTGCATGCAACCGTCAATTCTTTGATCAGTACTACTAATACAGTATCACATATTTGCAAATTGCCAACTCGATAGATCGATGCATGCCACTATGCCAGCATAGATAAATTATTAGTGATCTTGGGCCACTATGGTGGTGCCCCAGTACCTTTTTCCACCACACATTTTTGTAGGGTCCAATACTGACTTAATTTCCCCTATTTTCCATATTGTCTAATTTGAGTAATGAACTAAAGCACTTGGTTGTACAGATTTTAAACAAGTCGTTCTCCTCAAATACATTAACAAATTTGACATTTACTGAAACAACTTTACTTTTTACCACAATAGGAAGACGGTATATTTAGTGTAAACTCACGCCAACTATATGAACCCTACAGAAATGGGTGGTAGAAATTTTGGGGCACTAGCGCCCCAAGACCACCGAATAATATATTTAATATGAAGGGGGTGTTCCACCAACAAAAAACTGTTTTTCCAAAAAAAAGCTATTCTCCTCACATATATCAACTGATTTGACCACCAGCAATTCAAAAACACCTTAGCAAGGGTACTAATTAATATATTTTCAAGAATAATATATTGTGTGTGTAGCGAACCGTACCCCATCTTTACGAGCCTTTGCAATTTCCTTTAGATTAAAAAATAAAGTACTTATGCGCATAATTTCTTCTTCTTTTTTGCACCAAATTAAACTATTAATCAAGATTTTAATTCAATAAAAAAAATTAAAATTTTTTATACTTTAGAATTTGACATTGTTCGGGTGTTGGCTTTTTGAGTTGCTTTGCAATATCCTTAAAAATAAATTACTTCGCGTATTATTTTTTTTATTTTTTTTGCACCAAATTAAACTACTAATCAAGATCTTTAATTCGATAAAAAATAATTTGAAAAATTCTATACTTTAGAATTTGACATTGTTAGGGTATAACATAAAAATTACTAAATTAATGTGTAAATTACAAATAATTGATATATATTAGGTGGTATATTCCAAAAATGCATAATTAGAAGGAAAACAAAAAAAACAAAAAAAAGAGGTGATGTGCATAATTAAATTAAAAATAAAGGCAAAACATTAGGTGACATGCATAATTATTAAAATTATAATTAAATATTTTAAATTTATATATAATAAATAAAATGAATTATTTTATCATATTTGTTGACAAGTATAATTAATTTAATTATTCTTAAATTTATGTATTTATTTTAATGTAAAATCTAATATGCCCCATGCATAAAGGAAAATGAGTCATTATCACAAATTCACCCAAACTAAGTACTATTAATCCCCCTATAAATGTCACAATAATGTGGGTTCACCTTTACTAATAATATATCTTACTATCTTATCTCGCATCCAATCGGGGCGCCCCGCAAGATAGAGGGTTCATGAACCATGCTCTGCCGTTCTAGGTCCCTCTCCCCAAAATGGTCAGTGACCCTACAGTGGTAGAACTGGCAGGGGGTTAAGGAAGGAAAAAAGGGGTGACGTATGAATTACAGTAAACGAGATAAAAACAATAAAAAACAAATACAAAAAATAATAAAATTTTCTATACAATCTCTACCATACATAACTCTCAAAGAATGTCTCAAGAATCCCCATGTAGAGGAGAGAGGAGAGAGAGGAGATCTAGAGAGAGAGGTCGAAATTGGAAAAAAAAAAACATTTCAAGGGGTAAAATTGAGAATTGAGTCAATTCTAAGGGGAAAAAGTTTGATTAAAGGATTGATTCCGTTTAATTCTTAACGGAAGTGGACGGCGGGGGTGGAATTGATGATGTTTAAGATAGTTCAGGTGTTTATTTGACAAAATTAAAAGGTCAGGTGTCTATTTGTGATTGGAGTGAAAGGTTAGGTGTTTTTTTTTAAAATTTTCCCTTTAGAAACTTGGTTTCAACTTTTCCGATGGGCCCCCCACTTTTTGCCTATGATTTTCTCTCTCACTCTATTTCTAGCAATGCTACTCTAGTGCATATTTTATGTGAGATGGATCCGTGGGGCCCCCTATGATGACCCACACAAACGATCCGCGCCGATTATTAATTTTTAAAATAATTTTTTGAGTCACTCTTAAAAAATCAGCTCATTCGAAAAGTTATAACCGGTTGATCCATCTTCTAATTATTCATTCACAATTTAGGATCCTGAATTTTACAAAAGTTTAAAAGAAAGTTAGACAATTGGATCAAGTACTTAAAATTATACGATTGACTTGATTTTTTTCTAGATGACTTAAAGAGTAATTTTAGAACTAATGAACGGATTGGATCATTTGTGTGGGTCTTTAAAGAGGACCCCACGAACCCATCTCGCACAAAATATGCACTAGACTAGCATTGCTAGAAATAGAGAGAAAATCATAGGTCTTAATTAAAAAAAAAATCATTTTGGTACTTTTCTTTCTATTTCTCACCAAATTATTCAAACCAATCTCAAATCAGGGGTTGTTTGAATGTCTATTTTTCACATTCTCATTTTCAGCTTTTCACCTTTTGGGTGTTTGACAGCCATCACCAATAATCCATTCTGCCAAAATAAGTTATGGGTATACAAAAAAGGCGACAAGAGGTTTAGAGGAGCTTTTCAAATTCTTTTTTTCGCATTCTCCTTTTGAGTTCCATTTTTTCCATTTTCATTAAAAAAAGACTTACAAAATGTATAATGCGCATATCTCTCAAACACTACATCCTATTCAAAATACATTTTTGACCATAATCCCAAAAAACAAAAAGTTGAAAGTGAAAAGTTGAACATGTAGCTCCCAAACCCAGCGTAATTTTTGCACATCTCTCCCAAACATTACTCCCGATGCATAATGCATTCAGCACATTTTTTCCGAACACTCCTACTAGATTCAAAATACATTACGACCATAATCCAAAAGGCCAAAAAGTTGAAATATTGTTTTGGATTATGGTGAGAATGTATTAGTATTGAATTCGTGGAGTGATTGGGAGATCTGTACAGAATACATTGCTGGGATCTATTCCCGTGTGGGCCGGATGGGCTTAGTCCGGAGGTTGTCTAGGGTTTCCTTAAAATAGCCCTAGGATTGTAAATACTCGTGTAGCCTCTTTTATTTCGTGTGTGGTAGCATAATGTGGGTGAGACAGGCTGTGAGTGTGAGAGGGAGAGCTGGTTGTGGCTTCCCCCGGAGTGGGAGCTGGTTGTGGCTCCCCGGAGAGGTTTTTCATATATATATATATATATATTATGTTGATATATACGACGGAGTTGTCTTCAGATTTCTTGTATTTATTTGTGTCTCACTTCACCCGAGCTCTGGTACCAGCTAGACTTTTGGAGGTTCATATGGTTTTTTCGCGATTCCAGAGACGATACAGCTCCGTTTTTCTCGTGCAAATAGTCGATTTGGACTATCTCGACTTTCCGGATCCAACCATTTTTCGTGTAGGGGCTCAAAAACAGGTGTTATTGCTGAATTTGCTGGATTGAGCTGGAATTCGACGTTTGGTGGCATTTTGGGTTGTGAGGAGACTTGTTCCTAGCTAATTGGACATTTCTGGATTCACTGGTGGGCTCATATTTGGGTGATTTGATTCAGATTTTGCGGTCCTAGACACATCTAGAGAGATTGAAGAGGAGCGGACACGTTTAGGTCAATTGGATGGGATATTGTTGAGTCTGAGGCAAAAAAAAAAAAAAAAAACAACAAAAAAAAAAATTTACAAAGAAGTAATAAATATAAAATGAGGTAAAGCATGAAACATGAGGTACTTCATCTCAGTTCGAAAGGTGCATCAACCTTGGGTGCTATCCCCAGGGTTCAATTCCCTGTAGCCCATTATGTGTTTTTTTCTTTTGCCTTTATTATTGTCTCATTCTCTCTCAATGTTTGCAATTTTTTTTTTACTAAACTACAGAGGAACATGACCCATTTAACTATTAAAAAATTTCTTAAAGTTTAACATTTTTATTGCATGTTTATTTACAAATTATGGTAGGCATAAATGTACAATGAAAATGAATTCACAATCATGTTGCAGCTACTGGTCAATTTTATTTTGTGAAGGCACTAACATAGAGAGACATAGATAGGTGTCACCTGGACCAGGGGCGGTACAAAGGGGTGCAAGGGGGGACCTCGGCTATTGCACAACTCCAAGGATTCTCGCGTATTATACTAGTTTTTCAGGTTAATTAAGAAAAATTCTATGTGATTGGCCCCTGCAAATCACTTGAGTAAAAAAATTCTTAAAATTTCTATTTGTGTGGGGTAAAAACTCCTAAAATTTCAAGTCATCAATCATTTTTAGGTTGCTTTTACAAAATTTAACGGTGGTTATACACATGCACACAATATCGTCTTTTATTCGGACCTAACATGTAGCGATAAATGCTTACAATTTTTTTTTTTAATAAATACGAAAATACACATGATTCGGCCCTTACCTGACTCCAATCATGCGTCCTCCACTGACCTGGACATTTGAACATGTAAATTTTTTTTATAGACTAAAGTGGTTCAACTAGTTATGTACGGGTATATCCAAAGAAAAAGAAAAAAAAACCTAAAACATTGTAAAATAAAATGAAAAAATTGCAAGTGGGAGGATCGTCGGTTGGGATCAAGAAAAATTAATAGTATATGCTTGTATTTGGAATATACCATTAAGAGAGTGGAGGAACCCTTTACTTATTTTTCAAAAAAAAAAAAAAACATAACAACACCTAGTTATAAATTATCCAAAAAAAAAAACACCTAGTTATATGACTTCCTAATAGTAAATCTTTCCTTCATATTTTTCCGCATAACATGTAAGAAGTTTTTCATTGAAAGTTGCCCCCATGGCCGGATTTGGGCTCCGTCCCTACCTACTTTTATATATTTCACACATTTCAACATATTTTTTAAACCTTAACATAAACTCAGTGATCCTATATTAGCATTTTCCCTTTTTTTATCTTTTTCTTTACTTATTACTCCCTCTGTCCCAAATTGCTCGTTCCTTTTGGGGAATTCAACTTTGTAAGGAGGCAAAATTACTTAGAGTTCCAAAAATATCCTTCAAAACTGTGAAGTTTATAAGTGGTTTTAAATTGTTTATATCTTTTAATATAGATCTTAAAAAAATATGCAATATGGATCTTGTTCGATAGATTTTAATTAGTTGTTTTATGCAAAGTTTTAAAAATCATGAAAAACATTATATATACTAAAAGATATAAACGATTTAGAAATGACACGAATTTCAAAAAGTGTGAAATAAATTGGGAGAAAAAAGTACTTTTAAGGGTAAAACTAAAGATTTGACATATTTTGATAGTTGTTTTTAGAAATAAGACATATTTTTTGACATCTCAAAATAAAAAAAAAGGATCAACAATTTGGGACGATGGACGATGGAAGTATTAGCCAAATAAATTGACGATAGAATGACATATGAGGATTTGGGGGCTTTTTTGGCACCGTGCCATGCGCCATCCGAGCCGTCCATTCAGCGAAAATGCATCTGGCTCGGTTTAATCCGAAAATTAAATGCAAATCTAAAAATCCATTCTTGATTAAATCCAAATTTTTCGCGATGAACGGCCGGATGGCTCAATGGCACGGTGCCATTTTGAAGGGGCCCCCGGGTCCGACATATGATGATGGCTATGATGAAGAAACCCAACGCGGATGGATTCCAAGAGAATCCACATGCTAGGCGTGTCTAGAGTACTGTTTCGTACCTCTGTTTGCATCAGCAAGGTACAAAAACCTCATGCATCGACTCCCTAGGTTTTTTTTTTTTTTTTTTTGGGTAATTTCCCCGGATCCGGGGATCCCGTGATGGCCCGCACTACGGGGTTGTAGGGTGGCCAAAACTACGTCGTTTTGGGTGTGCAAAGGTTTAAAATCACAACATTTTCTTTCTTTTGGGATTATGTCAAGTTTAACATTAATATTTATATTTTTTTGAGAGCCTTTTATAAATCTAGAAAATTGTTTGTTACTTCAAATTTTTACAGGACAACATTAGCTAATAAAATCCATCTATTTTGTAGAAATACTAGTTTTTACAAAGTGTCTTTAGAAACGGACATTCACTAGTACTATCGTAGGCGTGTTTTTTTTAGAAGCCCCCTAAATATAACAAGTGGCATAATTTAGAATTTCTAAACACAATAGGCAATTTACGCATCTTTACTCTTATTCTTATACATTGTAACCCCTTCTCATCTGAACGGGCATTAGTTTAACAAAACCGAAGGAATCCCAAAAATTAAGAAGTTCAAAAATGTGTTTAATTGTAGACTTTTTATTTTGAGAACTAGGTTTTAGGGGGAAAGACTTCTACTTCTAAAATAAAAAAAACAAACCAACCCCAATCTAAAATAAGTGACTTTTATGTTCACGTATAGGAGAAATCAAATATCAAATTTGATTTTGAAGAAATAGACACCCACTAAAAAATCTCACATCTTAGAATTCAACAAATAAAACTAGGTTAAAATGACATAGTTTTGAGGGATTAAGTAGTGATATTCTTTTTGCACACCCAAAACGACGTAGTTTTGGCCGCCCTACAACCCCGTAGTGCGGAGGCGCACTACGGGATCCTCGGATCCAATTTCCCCTAGGTTAACTCTTGTCACATGAGAGAAAACACGGAACCTGGGATTTTCTTTTTTATCCCCATACTTTACTTATTACGTCTTTGTCTGCCTTCCAAGGCCCGTATTTTCGGCGATCGGAGACGTTCACCGTGTAGGCCTCGTCGAATACTACAAGTTTGCCAAAAATCAACTTGATCGGATATCTTTTAGTGCCTCATCGGAACATAAATAACATGAAAAAGTGGTTTTTATCCAGTGTTTGTGTTCCATTTGTTTTCAAAGTATTTGTGTTACGATAACCTACTTAAAGATATCCGATCAAGTTAATTTTTGCATACTTCTAGTACTCAACGAGGTCTTTGAACGCCTCCGTGCCAAAAAAAATGCTAAAAATTTGACTATTTTGGACCCCTTTTAAAAAACACCGGGGCAAAATGGTCATTCTCGCTATTGTCATTGTCATAATCAGAGATTGCACTATCAACAATGTTATCGAAGAGACAAAATAAATTTGCATAGACTACATACGAAGTTCAGATGTAATTGACGATAGAATGAGCATATGTTTCAATTTCGTGGGATTGCCACATGGGATTGATAATGTGATGGGATTCAATGAGAATCCACATGTTATCAATCACCTGTGCGTATTGTTGCATCAGTTATGTGTACTCATATCATTTTTAATTGCCCTATTGACGTTAACTTTTGTCGCTATTATTTTTTTAGCTTATTTGAGACAGATCATTAATCTCACTATTAAAAAAATCTCAAAAAGTCAGAAAGTAAAAAAAAAAACGTAGCAGAACGGGGCCTGAAAAAGAAATTCTATACACTCCTCTTTTCTCGATACCCACACTCAAAAAACATTAATAAGGTACGTAGGGCCCACCTTGGTCTGGATGCTACTACCCGTACAGAAGGAGGCCTACAGAAAATGTACACAGTGCGTTCGGGGACCCACTTGAAACGGTGGGACTTTGGTTCAAGCACTTCTAACCGTCCGATTGAGTTGATTTTTTGTGGGACCCTCGGGAAAATGTTTTAAGAACAATGAACGGTTCGGATCACTCGTGTGGGACCCAAAAGTGGGTCCCCGAATGCGTTGTGTACATTTTCTGTATGCCTCCTGTACCCCCAGGTTTATCCCCTTGGTCTACCTTAACCATCCGAACCGTCTATTTTTTTTTTCATTGTTTTGTATAGAAATGAGAAACTAATCGATATCTGATCAACTTGGATTTTTGCAAGAATAATCTACACATTATTTTTTACCAAATAGACGGTTTAGATGATTTAGGTATGCCCCACGCGCCTTATCGGTGTTTTTTGGATTTGGGTATTGAGAAAAGAGGGAGTTCATGATATTTCGTGGCAAGAAACCTTCTTTCTTTTTTCTTTTCTTTTTTTTGTAACTCGTGGTAAAATGCCTTGTTCGCCACTGTATGCCCTCTGAATTCTATCAATCGACATCCTCTCTTGTGACATATTTCTCTCGTGTGATAAAAAAAAAACGAATAACTACAAGCTTCTTAATGATTTGGGCCATACATTTTCCTTTTTCCTTTTTGTGAACATCAAAAATTCATTCAATAAGCCATACCGCATCTGTTGGAAATTTAATTAATTTTAAAAGCTTCAAAACTCTTTTTAACCAATGGGTGTCTAGTTTAAAATGAATAGGTGTGTCCATTTGTGAATAGACACCAGGAGTTTATAAATTCTTAAACTCCTTAACACCCAAAATATAACGTCACTTTTCTTTCTCTCCCTCTTCCCCACATACAACGTCTCTCTCTCCTTCTTCTATATTCTACTACTTTTGGGCAACAGATACAAACTTGGCAAATCCATCTAGTGCATCTGTGCATTGTGCTGCTGATACCTGTGAGTTTTGGGTTGTATCTTGGAGTCGTTTGCTGCATCGTTAGAACCTTAAACGGAGGGAGCGCATGACTTTAGGACAGCGTCTTCGATAAAGCGCCTCTCTCAATTACACAGGCCAATTTCTTAACCCTATCTTCTATATTGTTTCTGTTTCTAAGAATTTTCTATAATCAGTGATTTTTCCGTAACAATCTAAAGTCGTTATAATCTGTTTTCGGAAATCTGTTCACTCTTTGTCAATTTACATCAAACCACTGCTTATACGTTTTTTGGTTTGCAAGGATTTGCGATTAACTGTTTTCGGTGGAATCTATTCTCTGGGTTTTCTTTGATTGCTTAATAAAACAACTATTTTTTTTTTAGAACTTCCAATTTGGTAGTTAAATTTTAATTCACAGAAATTCTTTCGAATAAATCACCACCGAACTTTATTTGAAGGAACTACCATTATTTTGTTCTCTGTTTGTTGCAAACTGTTTATCAAAAAACACACCAATTCGGTTATCAAGTCACGGGAATCTTTTGCGCAAATTGATCACCACAGCGAACTTTTGTTTACTAGTCTCTGTCTTCTTCTTAGGATTAAGAATTTGTTTTGTTCATAATCACTATTTTGTAGTCTCTGATTATTTTATACTTTTGCCGCTTCGATCATTGACGTGTGTTGTTCATATAACTTTTCCTACAACAGGAATCTGTGTGCACCATATTTGCTTGATATACTTGCTTTCAAATTTTGAAGTGCTAGTATTTGTTGAATTAATTTTGTGACATCAGTATTGTTTTACTTTATCAATTACAGATTGTTTGCTTTTGCTCTCTTGTCCCTTAAACAAAATCACTAAATGACAAAAGTTGAAGAGGCTAATAGTGTTAAACCCGAGAAGTTTCATGGTCAAAACTTTGAAAGATGGCAAAAACAGACTAAGTATTGGTTGACCGTGTTGGGTCTTGTGTCAGCGTTAGAAGATAAAGAGGTTGTTGGCTCTTGGTTGACACCCGAGCAAATAGAGTTTTTAACAGGATCCTTAGTGCCTTGTCTGATCACTTATATGATGTGTATCACTCTACCACCACCACCGCTAAAGAACTATGGAAAACCTTAGAGGCTGAGTATGGTACCGTGGATGCCGGTATTGAGAGGTTCACTGTCTCCAATTTTAATGGGTATAAAATGAAAGATGGAAAACCTGTAGGAGACCAAATCCATGAGTTTCAAGAACTACTTCGTGGAGTGGAGAAGAAAGGAACAATTTTTAGTGAGGAATTCAAAGTGTCTTGCCTAATTGATAAGTTGCCCCCTTCTTGGAATGATTTTGCTAGAGGTCTCAGACACAAACAAGGAAATTTGTCGTTGACTCAGTTGATTAATACACTTAGGGTGGAAGAGAAGCATAGGTCAAGTGTTGATATTGGAAATGAAAAGACTGCAAAGGTTAATTTGGTGGAGAATGAGGAAAAGGATAGTTCCAACAATAGGAACAAGTACCGAGCAAAAGGGAAAAATTTCAAGAACAATAATAAGGGGAAGTATCATCGTCAAACCACCATCACCAAGTCCACAATAATGATAATAATCATAAGGGACAAGGGACGGTGAGCAAGAGGTCGTGCTTTGTGTGTGGACGGACCAATCATGTCGCCAAAAATTGTTATTACAAGAAGACAAATGAGCATAAACCGAGGTATCACAATGGCCAAGATAGGAAAGGTCGAGAGGCGATGTGAATATGGTTATGGAGGAGAAGGAAAATGCCGAGTCATCTTTTAGGTATAATCCCAAAATCAACTCTACTTTTGAATATCAAGATTGGTGGTTAGATTCTCTAATGTGCATGTATGTTTCGATTATAACCCGTTTTAAAAATTACCGTAAATCAAGTGGAGGAGGTGTAACCTTGGGGAACGGATCACGCACAAATATTGGGCATTGGTGATATAGACTTGAAGATGACGTCTGAAAGATATTAACTTTGAAGAATGTGCGACATGTTCCCGACGTTAGAAGACATCTTATTAGTGGCTCTTGTTTGATACAGGGGCAGGATACAAAGTTGTAATGGAGTCGAATAAAGTTGTAATTAGTAAGAATGATGTTTTTATTGGGAAAGGTTTTGTAAGTGATGGTTTATTTAAGTTGAATGTTTCTAAGGAAGTTAAGTTTCTCCAAATGTTTTGAATGTTGAAATTTGTGATTTATGGCATGGACGACTTGGACATGTGAATTTGAGGAAACTTAGGAAAATGATGGATTTAGATTTGGTACCTAAGTCAGCCATTGATGTGAAACGGAAGTGTGAAGTGTGTGTTCAAGCAAGCAAACTAAGAAGTCATATAAGTCTGTGGAAAGGAATACACAACTCTTAGATCTTATACATAGTGATGTCTTGATTCCAATAAACCGCCGACAAGAGGAGGGAATAAATATTTTGTTACCTTTATAGACGATTGTTCAAGGTATTGTTACATATACTTGATTGGACATAAGGACGAGGTGTTTAGCAAATTCAAGATCTATAAAGCGGAGGTTGAAAATCGGTTGGAGGAAGATTAAAAAATTGAGGTCCGATAGAGGTGGTGAGTACAATGTAAATAGTCTTAGTACCTTTTGTGAGGAACACGGTGTAATCCATGAAGTAACTCCACCTTATTCCCGCAATCCAATGGAGTAGCCGAAAGGAAAAATAGAACTTTGATGGACATGGTCAATGCAATGCTTATTAGTTCAGGGTTGTCTGAAAATTTGTGGGGAAGCTATTACGATTTTTTTATTTTGAATAGAGTGATTGTGAAAGACAATGACCGAACTCCTTATGAATTTTGGAATAAGAGAGACCCTAATCTTAAAATCTTGAAAGTGTGGGGGTGTTTGGCTAAAGTGTTGATTCCGGATCCAAAGGAAAAAGATAGGTCCTAAACCTAGTATAATGCTTTGTTTTCATAGGATATGCCCAAAATAGTAGTGCTAATAAATTCCTAGTTTTTAATTCCGAGGTTAGTGAAATATCGAATAATACAATTATTGAATCTCGTGAAGCTACCTTTTTGAGGATATTTTTCCTTAAAACTAGGTTGCCGAAACCTCTTAGTCGATAAACCTTCTACTAGCACTAGTTTGCCAATAGCAAATGAACCTATGATTTAGAACCTAGGAGGAGTAAGAGAACAAGGTTTGAGAAAAATTTTGGAGATGATTTTTTTTCATGTTTTTAACATCAAGGGGAGCCTAATTCTTTTAAAGAGGCTATATCTTCTTTAGATGCTCCGTTTTGGAAGGAAGCTATCAATAGTGAGATTGAATCAATTCTTGAATAAACTTGGGAATTAATGGACTTACCTCCCGGGAGCAAAGCGATTGGTTGTAAATGGGTATTTAGAAGGAAGTTGAAACTTTGGAAGCATAGATAAGTACAAAGCCCATTAGTAGCTAAAGGATTTACACAAAAAGAAAGGGATAGATTATTTTGATACATATTCGCAAAAAATTTCTAATTACAACTATTAGAATCTTAGTAGCTCTAGCATCCATCTACAAATTAGAAATTCATCAAATGGATGTGAAGACGGCTTTCTTAAATGGGGACTTAGACGAAGAAATTTATATGGAGCAACCCGAAGGGTTTGTAGTTAAAGGACAAGAGCATAAAGTCTGTAAGTTGGTTAAGTCCTTATATGGTCTAAAACAAGCTCCAAAACAGTGGCATGAAAAGTTTGATGAAGTTATTCTTGAATATGGGTTCAGCATTAATGAATATGATAAATGTCTATATCAAAAGGAGGATAACGGAGAATTCATTATCTTGTGTTTATATGTTGATGACATTTTATTATTTGGAACGAATTTGGAGATAATAAAGGATGTGAAAGTTTATTTATCGACGAGATTTGATATGAAAGATTTGGGAGAAGCTTATATAATTCTTGGTATGAAACTGGAGAGAACCGCTAATGGCGTTACACTCGATCAAAGTGGGATTTTAGAGAAGATGTTGAAGAAATTTGATTATTACAATCTCAAACCTCTGTTTCACCCCTTTTGATCCCTAAATGAATTTAAAGAAGAATAGTGGTGCTCCTCATCTCAAACTTAGATATTCTCGGATGATTGGTCACTTCTTTACATAGCTAACAAGACTAGACACGATATTGCGTATCTTTGTTGGGAGATTAAGGAAACATATACTCATAATCCAAGTAAAGATCATTGGGTTCTTTGTCAGAAAAGGGTATTCCGATACTTCATGCAGGAACTCTAAAACTTTCTTTATGTTATACTTTTTTCCGATGTGGTTGAAGGCTATAGTGATGCTAATTGGATAACAAGATAGTGCATACGTCAAGTCTACTTAGGTTATATATTTTTGTTTGGAGGAGAGTGACTATTTCTTGGGGTTCAAAGAAACAGACTGTCATCTCTAGAAGTACTACAGAATCAGAGCTTATAGCATTAGATACGACATGTACTGAAGCTGAGTGGATTAAAAATCTATTGCTTGATATTCCACTAGTGAAGAAACCTATGCCTGCTATTTCGATACATTGTGATAACAAAGCTGTGATAGAGCTTGTGAGAGATGTGCTCATAATAATAAGAAGATGAACAGGCACATGCAAGTGAGATATAAATCTGTAAGAAGCCTGGTGAACAAAAATGTTGTATCTTTGAGTTTTGTGAAGTCAGAAAAGAATATTGCTGATCAGTTGACGAAAGGATTATCTAAGAGTGTAGTCTTAGATTTATCGAGGGGGATGGGCTTAAGCCTAGAGGGAGTCAACTAAGGAAGTAACCCGACTTCTGTGATAGGAGATCCCTTGAAGGAAGTTCAATGGGTAGGAACAATCCATATAGCTTGACTCGTATTCCAACACTCCAAAGAAAGAGATTCATTAAATATGTATTCTCCTGCTCATCCCTATGATAAGAGTGTTGATGTAAATGTGACTAAAGGAAGGGATCTACCCTAATGAGTCCAAGGCAAGAAAACTCTTGCGGGATAGACATCTTCACTTCTATCCTTGGAGGATTCACCTTTAGTGAGAGAATGAGGCTACCGGGGGATTGGGTTGTTCCCTAAAACTCTCATGAGAATCAAGATTGAGCGCATGGCCGCAAGTCGCGCTACCCAGCGTCACGGTTTGTATCGTACCATATGTGTGACATGTAGAATTCTGGTTCAAGGGATTCAGTTCAAGACCTAGTTCACTGTAATTCCTTCAGAAGGAAACTGTTAACACTAAGTGAGGTTCAAGTCTGAAAAACACCTACACCTATTGTATGGTATTAAAGTTGCCCATATTATTATTTATTTTATTGTTTTGTTTTTGTTTTGTCTTGTTTCAGAGTTTTGAATCTTGTGGGGGATTGTTGGAAATTTAATTAATTTTAAAAGCTTCAAAACTCTTTTTAACCAATGGGTGTCTAGTTTAAAATGAATAGGTGTGTCCATTTGTGAATAGACACCAGGAGTTTATAAATTCTTAAACTCCTTAACACCCAAAATATAACGTCACTTTTCTTTCTCTCCCTCTTCCCCACATACAACGTCTCTCTCTCCTTCTTCTATATTCTACTACTTTTGGGCAAATGTATACAAACTTGGCAAATCCATCTAGTGCATCCGTGCATTGTGCCCATAACAAGTTTTGGGTTGTATCTTGGAGTCGTTGGATCGTTAGAACCGAGGAGAGGAGCGCATAACGACTTTAGGACAGCGTCTTGACGTGCCTCTCTCAATTACAGGCAGGCCAATTTCTTAACCCTATCTTCTATATTGTTTCGTTTCTAGAATTTTCTATAATCAGTGATTTTTCCGTAACAGCATCTAGCTACAAAGGGAAACCATAATAGAAATAGAGGAAAGAACCAAAACCTACATGGGATGAAAGTTAGAGAGAAGAAAGAGAAAAAGTTCAGATGGTTTCTAAAAACTTGGTTGTCGATTTTTAAAAAATGTTTTCGAATCTCTTAAATTATTTCATCCATGTAAAGAGTACAATAAATAAAATTTGTGTGTATTTGTGTTTTTAAAAGCAATTCTAGAGGATCAAGGTCTAGAATTCAGAAGGTTACTCCATATGAGATCTCAGGATCAATCAAAAAGAACTTCTATGTGTTATCAACTCTAACGGGTCATTTTATACAAAAGTGTTAATTATCAAATGATATGATTAGTTTCTAGAAATCGTTAGGTGTGAATCCTTGGTAAAGTTTGTAGTAATTCCCGTTCGGAGGGTTGCAATAGAGATCACGAAGTTAGATTGTATATAGAGCCTTTAATTAGATTTTTAGCATGAGAACATCATATTCTTGTGTGAGAAAGTTGTTGTACTTCTAGAGAGAGACTTTTGAGTTTCCACTTTCCACCAGTGATCATATATAGTGAATTGGTGTGACTCCCAAAGAGTAGGCAGTTTCTGACCCTCGTTAATTTGTATGTTCAATCTTTCTCTCTACCTCAATTTCTATATTATATTCTATGTGAATTCATAACATCTAAGATCTTGAGTATTTTGTGTGTTGGTGAGATTGAGTAGTTTGATCCGACTAATAATTTCACCACAAATTATTTGAAATGAGCAAGAGTTAGCTAGGATAGCCCGAGCTCTAAAATAAATTATTTGATTAATATTGCGAAACTATAGGTACCTCCCACCTCCCCTAAGGTTTCTGAAATGTCACCGCACTCTCTTGTTTTTTCCTGACAAATAAAATAGACACCCTTATGTTAACTTTGACGTTCAAAACCTTAACAGAGCTGCCCGATGTCAACTATTTCACTCATTCAAGTCCCAAAATTGCCCTCTAAGACCATCTCCAGAAGCCTCATTTTCTCTCCGGCAAGGACATTTTGGCGACCGAAATCTGGAAAAACCACAGCCAACTGCCTCGCCGAGGCCCTTGCCATTTTCGTCGAAGCTGTAGTACCTCGCCACAGGCGGCGAGGTATGGCGAGCTAGTTGTCGGCTTCTCTCTCTCCTCCCACGCCGGAAAAATGGCTACACCGGAATATTCGTTCTAAAATCGATTTGATACCAAAGGGTTGTAGGTATTGTCGAGGTGATTGCAATGGTGTAAGATTCGTCGGCATAGAAGTCCACCGGAGCCCGCATGCGCCGGTCAACGAACGCAAGTTTGGGCAAGTCAGATCTACTCTCAGCGCGTGTGTTGCACGCGCTCGTGCGAGGAAGAGGAAGCTGATGCCGTTTTTTTTTTTTTTTTTTTTCAAATGACTACACTACTGGGTACTGCAATTGTTTGATTCTAGCCAAGTGCACTTTTTCTTGCCAAAATTGAGATGGAGATGCTTAAGACTGATGGAGATGGTCTAACTACCAAAAGAATATCCCCCATAGTTTAGTCCCAATCATCTCCTTTCCACAACCATGGGAGTAGATTCTCAAATCCATCGCCCCAACACCATTGTCACCACTTCTCACCACCATTGCCAGACCTCAGTTCAACCACGACTACTGCGTCCCACTGGTCTATACTAGCTTTAATGTTTTACAATTCCCCACCACCAATCCTTCGCCCATCATCTTCAAAACCATTTTAACTAGGAGATTCTTAGCTATATATATATAGTTCAAAGCGTCGGTCGAAAAGTCATCACAGTTACGCAGTACGAGACAGGTTACTCTATCACAACACAACAACTCAATTTCACTCAATAAGCCTTCACTTTGTGGAATAATGTCTTAGAAAACATCAGGAGAGGTCCGTGAAATTTACCCAAATTGTAGTATGATACAAAGCTGGAAGCATACACTAAGGTACAGATAAGCAGACCCCAAAGCAAAATTGGCAACTACTATTTACAACTGGGACAAAAAAAAAAAAAGAGCAAAGGTAAAATAAAAATAAAAAGGTTCTGCTTGGTGACACTAATAAAAACCTCATATAACACTCATATCCACCTTCTTTTCTCTCTTTTTTTTTTTTTTTCCTATTTTCTGATTGGCTATCTTTGGAGGACAATATGGGAATTCCAAATAATCTTGGAGCCCTTGATTTTCTTCCACTGATCAGCAATGTCTCCGGCAATCTTCAGGGAATCTGATGCAGTGCCAAGGAGGCCTCTTCTTGTGAACCCTACCGTGTACAATCCTTTCTCCCCTTTCCAACTGTTGGGAAATGGAGTCCTGGGCAGTCCTTCCTCTGTGAAGAAATCACTACCCTGCATCACATATTTCGCAAAGTAATTTAGCAGTTGTTTCCAAAAAAAAAAACTCTAAAAATCAATTATGAAATTTTAGAATTTAAAAAGTAGATTATACTATTCTGCGACAACTTTAATCGATAAAAGCTCGATTTGATTTGCTTCGTAATAAAATTTCAGAGCAATTTTATCGGCGTTGCAGCTTAATCATAATCTTGTAACTCTAATAAACGCGTTTATCTGCTTTTGTTAGACTCCGAAAACCTATAATCTAAATATGTTATAAATTCATGGCTTAAAAAAAATCAAATTTTGCAGATGATCCTCAAACACAACCTGGTTGGTTTTCCTCAACCAAATAATCGTCCAACATAGCCTTGTTTCTATCTTAAATTGGGTTTTGCTATATAATCATTGTACAATTGTTGGGTGTACTAAGTATGCAGGAGAATGTGTAACAACCTCAGAAAATATATCCCATGACAGCTACATATCATGATCAGCTCAAAACAAAAAACAAAAATTTCAAGTGTTTCAAAGACTAATTCCAGCAGACAGGGAATAGTCCAAACAAATACCATCAGAATTTCTCTTTTGCATAGGGGTAAAGAAACGTTTTGTAGGGTACTGTGTATGTAAGACAGAAAGAGACTTGAGATTGACAGGAAATAAGGGACCGGGATGCCCGTGGGCAGGATTTCATCTTGTCAATGGACTACACGGATGCCGCACACTAGGGGTCGTACACCTGCACTCCCCCCTTCCGTAAATAAGATAGGAAAACTTAACCTTAGTTTTACAAGGGAAAAGTTTGTGTCCACATATTCGTGCATAGATGTGTTTGGAACGGTCACATGTACATTAAGCCAATAAAACCATGAGAGATTCACGAGCATCGAACGAGTACGCATATCGATGTGTCTGGATTTTTTCACGTACATCTACGAACAAAACATTGCTCTTTGTTTAGGGGGAAAAGGGATGAATATAAACATGGGTTGCTATGCATACCTTAAGCCAACAAGGTACATTGCTCTTATACCCAGTTGCTAAGATTATAGAATCAAACTCTTTTTCTTGTCCATCAATGAACTTGGCTCCATTTCTTGTTATCTCCCTCACACCTTCCATCACCTGCAATTTTTAGAGAGGAAAAAAAAAAAAAAAAAGTAAGATTGTGCTAAAGATATTGCAAATAGCAAAGAAAATAATTAGGGTGTGTTTGGTGTGTTAATTACCTTAATTTTACCAGATTTGATTTGAGACACTGCTCCGACGTCGAGCACCGGTGTCTTTCCTGTGGCGTTTTTTAGCTCAATTGGGCCGGTTTTCGGCCGCCGGAGGCCTAATCTGTCTGTGTTTCCTAAGGTGAAGTTGGCTGCTAGTAAGAGGAGCTTGTCTACTGATCTCAGAGGTAGCCATTTGAGAAGGGTCATTGCTATTGCAAAAGTTGAGAAGCCAAACATCTCCCTAGGCAGAACATGAACCTGTGAAAAAATTGTTGGCCAAAAATCAGATACATTTATAATCCAAGAAATCTAAATCATAGGCAATCATTACACTACTCCAAAGACAAATTTTCAAAAAATATGTACTATATTTTCACTACTCAAATCTCAAAATTTCTTTTTATAAAACAAGAAAACAAAAATTATTTTTGCAATTATTTGAAAATAAAAAGCAATGTACTTCAAAGATTGAATGGTCATTTTTGGATAAACCCAAATAAAAAATTTATAGTGATCCCAAAAAATATACATGTAATGATTAGAACATGAGTAACAAGCACATGAAAGGAGCTGTTAAAACAGAGGATTTTGACCAAATTATGACATACCCAGATAAGAAATTACAATTTATGATCCCATGGTTTCAACAGCCAAATATTTTATTATTCTTCCAAACCCAGAAAAAAAAATTAATAAATTCAAAGATGGAAAAACTTACAGTGTTTCTAACAACCAAATGAGGGCTTGCATTGTATCTGCAGAGGTCCAAACTAACCTCCATACCAGAATTTCCACACCCCACAACCAAAACCCTCTGTTTCCCAAATTCAGAACCAGACTTATACACACTTGTATGCACCACAGGTCCATTAAACCTCTCAATCCCCGCGATTTTCGGCGTAAACGGCTCGGCATTTTCGCCCGTAGCGACGATTAGCCACCGGGAAATATACTCACAGTCTTGAGTTCTGACCCTCCATATCCCCACACTATGATCATACTCTGCTTTTTCCACCACTTTCTTGAACAATGGCTCAATGTTGAAGTGCTTGGCATATGACTCCAAGTAGGAAATGAACTGGTGTTTTGAGGGGTATTTTGGGTAATTTTCTGGGAAACCAAACAGGGGGAGCTCACAGAATTGTTTCGGTAGGTGAAGCTTTAGCCGATTGTAGCTCCTCTGTTGCCATAACGAAGCTAAACAGTTACTTCTTTCAAGAATCAAAGAAGGTACACCATTTTCCTTGAGACAAGCAGAGACTGCTAATCCGGACGGTCCTGCGCCCACTATGATTGGCCCTTCAATTTTCAGGCATTCTTGTTGATTACCCACTTGATTTTTCGAAAAACCCATTTGGAAAAACCTCCAAGAAAACAAAATCAAAGAAGAAAACCCCTGTTTCTTGATGCCTTTCCCCTGTTTTCTCGAGAAAATGTCCCTCTGTTTTCCCGAGAAAATGTGAAAACCTAATGAATTGAACAGCAATTCATTTGACAACACTCTTAATCTCTCACAAGAAACAATGGGTAAAGGTAAAATCTCTCAAGAAAGTGAAAGAAATGAAAAGAGAAGAAGAAGAGGAAGAAGACAAGGAAGGAAGGCCAGTTTATTTATGACATTTCCCTTGTTTCTTCCCTCTGTAGAGCTGGATTTCTTTTTCCCTCTGTTTTTTTCCCGAGAAAGTGAGGGAAGCGCGTAATGGGTATTTAAAGGAGAGGAGAGAGAGGTGGCAATTGGATTGAAGGGCAAAAATAGTAGGTGGTAGGGTCAATTGAGCAGTGAGTTCTGAGACCCTTTTTAAATGCTTGGAATGCAGAGATATTGAAGTTGGCACTGTGAGATGAACAGAGGTTTTTATGAGAGGTGTAGAGAGAGAGAGAGAGAGAGAGAGAGAGAGGCGTAATGGCGGCGTGAAGGTTAAGGAAAGGATTTGGTTCTGTATCTCAAGGCCGTTTCTTCTCTCTCTCTCTCTCTCTCTCTCTCTGTGTAACAGGGTTTTAAGGAGAAGGAAGGGAGAAGAAATGTGGAAAAGGGGAAGATTTACTCCGTAACTCGCATGCATTAATTGCTAATTTGGAGTGTTGGACAGAGGGAAATTAAGTGAGTTGCAGAAGATATTTGGCTATACGATATCCCCCTCGCACTTTGAGCTCGTCGGCAACACCTTTTTGAAAACAAGAATCTTGCATGATCCTTCGTGTAATGCAAGATTTTTCAAAAGTTTTATAAGACGGTTTTATTTTTTTATTTTTCTTGAAAATTAGAAAGGTTGTGTTTGGCTAGATAGTTTAGTTTAGTTTTGATGATGTCAGCAGGTGTAATAAGTGGAGAGAGATAGAGAGAGAAATGAGGGAAATGATGATGTCATCAAAACTAAAACTAAAACTAAACAGAGAAACGAACAAGGCCAAAATATCCTCCTTCCTCACTTACGGGCCGTTTGGATGCCGTATTAGATTGAGAGGGATTAAATAGTCAGGGGGGATAAAATAGTAGGGGTGATTAAATAAGGAGTGTGGGCCCACATTGATGTGATAGTTAAGAAGGGGGGATTAAACAGTCGATGGTTTGGATGAGGGATAAAAAGGAGGGATAAGGAGGGTGGATGATGTAAAAATCAGTCAAATGACTATTTTGTCCTTATGAATGCCAATATTAAATTATACATTTAAATAATTATATAAATCCAAAAAATAATTATATAATACTTAATTTAATTATTTTACATATTACAAGTATATATATTTTTTGTTTCTAATAAATAAAAATTAATTTTGTTTAACAATTTTTTCTCAAGTATATATTTTTTTAAAGAAGTTAATTATACAAAACTAGTTTTATTATAGCTACTAGTTTATATATATGGGCTTGAGTGAATTACTATATTAAATATATGGGGATGTAATGTAATTTTTATAATTAAATCTATGGGCTTGAGTGAATTACTATATTAAATATGGGGTGATGTAATGTAATTTTTACAATTAAATATATGGGCTGGAGTGAGAATCGTCCATTCCTTCTTCTTCTTTCTTTCTTTTTCTTCTTCTTTCTTTTTCTCGTTTTTCCAGAAACCAACCACTAACCAGACGACGAACGGCGAAATCCGACCAAATCAACGGCGACGGTCCGACGAAACGAAAACGACGGTGATGGTCCGGCAAATCCCTCACCCAGATATGTTTTTTTTCCCCCTAATCGCTTGTATTTTCCGAAATTCCCAGATCTGAAAATTTTGAGAATTTTTGCTTGAAACAATGGTGTTTTGTTCTTGTGCTTCAATTTTTTTGCTTGAAACAGAGGGGTATGCTCGTCCTTTGGTCCCGGATGAGGAGCCGGACTAAATACAAGCACCCCCCCTGCTTGTATTTAGTCCGGCCTCCCCCTGGCTAATTAGCCGGCGGCTATTTAGTCGGGGTGCGAAATTGGTTGCCAAACCACGGGCTAAACTTCTCATCCCCTCGGATTGAATAGTCAGGGTCCCATAAACGGCATCCAAATGAGCTCTTAGGTATTGGTTCAAATTCCAATAGTAGTGGCGGTGGATAGGGCTGAACAAAAAAAATAATGAACTAGGAGAACCGGACCGAACCGGTTTATTTTTTCGTTTTTTTGCTTGCCTGGTTCGGTTCGGTTCTAAAGACTTCTTAAATTTAGAAACCGGTTCGGTTCCCGATTTTTAAGATTTTGCACCGAACTGAACTGGTTTTTATGTATTCTATATAAAATTTTAATAATATTACTCCACTCAAAAAGGAGGAGGCGGTGGGGATTGAACCCCCGCCCTGACGCGTAGAGGTCAATCAACTTACCAACTTGGCCAAGCCAATTGTTGATAATATAGCACGATATAAATATATTTAGGGTAAATTTCACTTACCTTCCCTGAGGTTTATGATAATTACAGGAACCTCCCTTAAGTTTTTAAAAATTTCACGAATCTCCCCTACTTTTGAAAATAAATGTCACATACCTCCCATGGCGTTACTTTACGTCTAACGGTGTTAATTTCGTTGGTGAAATGACATTAATGCCCTTAAATTTGAACTTGGCTTTATATTTTTTTCTTGTTTGAGATTATATTGCATAAAATACTAAAATGCTTGTTCTCCTAAAAGGGTGTGCATATTTGGGACGAATGGAGAATAACTTTGCTAAAAGTAATAAAGTGACACTATAACACCCCTACTTAACTAGGTAAATATTATTTTAGACCATTATTACCTCTAATGCAAAAAAAAAAAAAAGTGCGGTTAGGTAAAATATGTTAAAAAAGAGAAGAAAAATTAGTCTAGCTAGAGCTTCAATTTAACAAAAAGATCAAGAAACCTAAAAAAATTATATATAAAAAAAAAAATCATCAATGCAAGCAATGGACTTAGGTGATTATTGATACTCTGGTTTTTATTATCGAAATGTGAAAATATATCTAATAGGAACTAAAATATTAATAATAATAATAATTTTGTGTCAAATAAAAGAAAGTTCTAAGAAAAAAGTAAACAATTAAGTTATTTTTCACGTTTTTCTAAATTTTTATACAATATAATCTCAAACAAGAAAAAAAAAAAGCCAAGTTCAAATTTAAGGGCATTAACGTCATTTCACCAACGAAATTAACACCGCTAGGCATAAAGTAACGACAGGGGAGGTATGTGACAATTATTTTCAAAAGTAGGGGAGGTTTGTGAAATTTCAAAAATCTTAAGGGAGGTCTCTGTAATTGTCAGAAACCTCAGAGGAGGTCAATGAAATTTACCCATATATTTATTAAAACTTCTTTCCTTATGTATATAAATATACACACTACAGCAGTACTGCCCTAGAAAACCTTCACTTTCCCATTTCTTCATTACCAACAGACATGTGCGGCGGCTCTCACTCTCTCTCTCTCTACCATTCTCTAATCCCACCTTTCTCCCTCTCTCCATCAGAGATGGAAAGAAACTCAGGCGACGCCGCCACGAAGATCTGTCCTTCGTCGACTCTCTCTCTCTCTCTCTCTCTCTCTCTCTCTCTCTCTCTCTCTCTCTCTCTCTCTCTCTCTCTCTCACCCCATCAGAGATGGAGAAAAACTCAGGCGACACCACCGCGAAGATCCGTCCATCGTCAATCTGTCCGTCGTCGACTCCTAGTGTCATCGTCATCGTCGTGGTAGAATCATAGGTCCATCATCGTCATTGCTGCCGTATGTATTATCTTTGTAAATCTTAGATCAGATGTATATGCATATTAATATGTTCGTTTCTTTATATAAATTTAGATCTGTTTGTTTTATGGTGTGTATACGTAATATAAATCTATAGAATCAAGTGGGTTATGTATATCTCGATCTGTATAGAAGTTTATCTTGATCTGTATATCTCTGTGTGTGTGAATCTCGAGTGCATATTTCTTTCTCCCCCCCCCCCCCACTGAACCGAACCGACCCCAAAATCGGGACGAACTGGAACCGAATTGATCTATAAAACTCGATTTCGGTTCCATGCCTTCCCCGGATAGGTTTCCTCCGGTTCACTGAAAAGTCCTTGAATCGGACCGAACCGAAACGGTTTCACCCCTAGCGGTGGGGATGGTTAGGGCCGGCCAAGGGGTAAGCCCAGCAAGCCTCCAGGCTTGAGCAACCCACCCCGGTCGGGGTAACAAAAAAAAAATTCGTAATTTGTATATAAATTAAAAAAAGTTTGGGAAAATTGTGGTAAAATGGTGGTAGGGGCAAATATTTGTCATTTAATGGAACACTTTTTAGAAATTTCTCAAAACATGAAACACACTATTTTAATTGCATATACATGGTGCCCATAATAATGTTGACCGAAATACCCCTTTGATCTATGATTTCGAGTGCAATTAATTTGTTGAGGAGTGCAACCGTTGTCAATGTAGAGTAAAACAAAAGTGGATAAAGGGTGCAATGGTCAGAAAATCTTCCCAGTGTGACTTGAACACACATCCTTCTTGAATTTGGATTAAGGAGATGTGATTTTCACTTAAGTAGAAAACGTGTAACATGGGTGCAAAGCAGTTGTTGAGGAGTGCAACAGTCCTCCATTAAGGGTTCAACAAAAATGGAAGAAGAGTGCAATAGTCAGTAAAAATATTTTCCAAAAAATTTGAATTGAGTAAAAAAAAGTGCAACATGGGTGCAAAGCAGTTGTTGAGGAGTGCAACAGTCCTCCATTAAGAGTTCAACAAAAGTGAAAGAAGAGTGCAATAGTCAGTAAAAATATTTCCAAAAAGTTTGACTTGAGTAAAAAAACGTGCAACAAGAGTGCAAAGCAGTTGTTGAGGAGTGCAACAATTCTCCATTAAAAGTTCAACAAAAGTGAAAGAAGAGTTCAACAAATTCATTGCACCCACGTTGGTTCAAATTCAAGAAAGGTGTGTGTTCAAGTCTCACTGAGAATATTTTTCTGACCATTACACCATTCATCCACTTTTGTTGCACTCTAACATTGACAACAGTTGCACTCTTCAACAAATTCATTGCACCCACATTGTCCAAATTCAAGAAGGGGGTATTTCGGTCAATGTTATTATGGGTACCATGTATATGCAATTAAAATAGCGTGTTTCATGTTTTGAGCAATTTCTAAAAAGTGTTCCAGGAAATGGCAAATATTTGCCCATACCACCATTTTACCGCAATTTCCCCAAAACTAATGCAAACAGAATTCTTGGCGTGTTGGTCACTAGGTTGTACTAAGGTTCTGACGTTCCATATGGGGCTGGGTTCAACTCTCACGGCCCGTTTGGATGCCGGAGATGATTTTGGGTGGATTTGTAATTTGAAGGTGGATTTGTAATGAGGGTGGATTTGTAATGAGGGTGGCCCCACCTCATAAGAAGGGTGGATTTGTTAATGAGGTGTTTGGATGGTATTTTGAGAAGGGGGATTTGAAAGGTGGATTTGATAGGATAAGAGGAAAATTACCTATTTGCCCCCAGTTTGTTAATTTAATAAACTAAATGGATTAATTTCATTATAATAACAAAAAATACATAATAATTAAAATAAATACATATAAAATTCAAAAAAAAAAGTCAACCAGAATTAGAACAAAAAAAATAAATTCCGAGAAAAAATTAATAATTATTTATTTGTATATATATAATATTTTATTATTTTTTTGTTAAATTTTTTTTTTGTTGAATGGAGAGTAGATGGTAGGTGAATGGTAAATGTTTGGTGGAGTGGTAGATAGATGATTGAATGGTGGGTTTGTGGTTGAATGTTTGATAACATTTTTTTTATAAATACCAAACAAAAGTCATATTTTTTTACAACCAAATTTTGAATCATAAAAAGAAGTTTGTATTTCATTTGTGTTTTTAACTTGGTTTCAATGGCACGTCATGGTTGGACCGAGGTGGAGGAGGAAATTTTGCTCCAGTCCCTTACGACCCTTGTAGATCAGGGTGTTTGGCAAAGTAATTTTGGATTTCGTCCCTCCTATTCAGAAGTCCTAAAAAATCAGATGCAAGCTTGTTTCCTTGAAGCTGGTATTACAAAAATTCATATTGAACGGAAGATTAGGATTTGGAAGCGAGATTTTTGTTATATTAATCAGTTACGTCAAGTTGATGGAATTGGATGGGATGAAAATCAAAACAGCTTGGTCGTGGAAAATGAGGAAGTTTGGAACGAATTAGTCCAAGTAAGTACCAAGTCAATACGCAAGGTTTATTTATTTAGTTGTTCTTATTTAATAAAAATTTAATATTTTGTTAAATTTTGTAGGGTCGTCCACAATTTGCAAATTGGAACGTGAAAAAATTTCCCAATTTTAATCGATGGCACTATTGTTTCACACCTCAGAATGGTGGGGAAGATGGGCAAGATGAAGATTGAACCAGTTGGATGTGAATCATTTTTCGAGAAGTTCCAAGTCTATGTTTTTTTCCGTTCATGTGTATTTCTTTTCGAGCCGTCTAATGTATTGCAAGTGCAAGTAATGAAGTATTTCTTTCAGAATTTATGTTGACTTGGTAATGAAGTTTGCATTTCAATAAACGGTTAAGTTTACAAAATCTTGAAACGTAGAACTTCATTCAGTATTCATAAAAAGTGCCAACAAAATAGAACTTACAAAGCCTAATAAGAAAATTACAATAAATGATCAATTTCCATCACTTCGGGACACATTGAGTTGGACTTCAGCTTCCTCCCAAGTATTGTAAATCCCCGGCCGATGTCCAATGAATACCACCCAATAGGACTCTTGACCTACCATTTTGAAATGTAAACGGAAAAAAACAGTGATAAAATTAACAAATACATAAGTGAAGTTATATATGTCGTGGCTCAGATTTTCAATGGTGCCGGCACACATTGCACAAGTCTAACAACAATTTATGTTGCCAAACGGTTATACAACCGTTGACCATCATAAATTGACCGCCAAGACGAGTGTTTGGCCTAATTTTTTTATCCTGAAATATCCTCATAGCCGTGCACGACGATAAACATTTACCATAAGGGGCAGCTACCAACTTGTACCCACCAAGTAACAACTACCATCCTAATGGTCAATAAAACAATTTTTTTGACAGTTGTTCATGCAGTTTTCTAGGTTTTAGTGCAATGTCCTTCGCCAAAATGGCAAGTGAATTACATATGCAGGTGGAAATCATTCATCCAAACGGGTCCCAAACTCACACACACAGTATTTATGGCTCAGGTTTCCATCATCGCCAACCTAAAAAGCAGCCAACCAAACTGATCCCACAAATAATGCATCAACCCAGCCTAGGTACAAATGAACCAACATAAAAAGCACCCCACAAAACTGCATAACTGTCAACAAAAGTGCCAACATATTACCATAATAACAGCATCAAAGCAACCTAGAAAACTGCATAACAAACTGTCAAGAAAACTGCATACAAAACTGTCCATAATAACAGCATCAAAGCAGCCCAGAATAGTGCCAGAGATGTCAACAAAACTGCCCAACAAATGACCATAATAAGAGGATCAAAGCAGCCCAGAAAACTGCATGGACGACCTAAAAACTACAAACCATATGACAACCCAGAAAACTGCACTTGAAAGTGTCAAAAAAACCCCCTCAAACTGGACACAAAAGGGAGTCAAGGTACCCACAAAAGGGAGTCAAGGTACCCCCACACACACACACTACAACAAGCTCAGGAAAATCATCATAGCCAACCCACAAAATCACACCCCAGAGTAGTGCACAAGTGGGCAAAAAATACCCTCAAACTGGACACCAAACTGCAGCAACAACAAGTGCCCAGAAAATAACCAATTAGTGTTGAACATGTGGCCAAAAAACACCAACAAACTGCAGCAAAACACAGCCCAGATAACACTATTTTACTGCAAATAAAACTGCACTACAACTGCCCAGATTACTGCAGACCAAGTGGCCAAAAACACCAACAAAGTGCAGCAATACAAGCTCAGAAAACACCATCATAGCAGGCCAGAAAACCATCAGAGGTCAGACATTAAAACCATCACAGCTCATATTTAAGTGACCAAACATACAATACAATGGTAATGGGCTCAGAAAACAATCATCATTGCCTAAGTTAATCAGTCAGACATTCTGTAAATTACAAGGGGCTCAGACATGTCATATAATCATCACTGGTACTCTTGGCTGCATAAAGGTTGCCCCGCCAAGGTACCATCATCATGCCAAAAAGCAAAACTATTATGACTTCATCATTGCCCTGTCCTACATGAAATCTGGGGTTTAGTTCTCATAATTGGGCAACTACAATAAACAGAAGCTACTGTTGCAGCAGCTACTGTTGCAGCAGTTACCATCATCCACTCACTCATATTCATAGCAGCCCAGAAAAACCAGCAGAGCTCAGACATGAAAACCATCACAGCTGACAGGTCTCAAATGTAAACCTAGAAGACAAAGAAAGCCAGAACTGCATGCATGGTAGTAAGGCCAGAAAAGGAAGCCCAGAAAACACCATTTTCAGGTAAAAACAGTGACTACAAGTGCCTTGATAATTCCACCAACTTGGAAGCCCAGAAAAGTACACATAAACTGCCCACAAACTGCCAAGAAAACTACACAAGAACTGGCCACAAAACTGCCCATAAAACTACACATGAACTGGCCAGAAAACTTGCCACAAAACTACACATGAACTGCCCATAAAATCCAGAAATTATTCATCAACTTAGCATCAAAATAGGTGCTCAAAAACCACCACAAAACACCATGCCAGAGAACTGCTATACAAATAACAGGTGCTCATAAGTGACAAACATAAGAGGAAATCAGAATCATTAGCCTCAGAAGATTAAACCATCATCATTGGCCTCATCTTAATTGTGGCTCAAGTTTTCATCACTGCCATATCATTTGAACACATTGCCATAATTAAAACCATGAAATAGCTCAGAAATTAAGACCATCACAGCTCAAAAATTGTAACCACCACATCTTAGAAATATAAACCATCACAGCTCAGAGATTTTAACCATCACAAGTAAAAAATGTAAACCATAAGATTGGGCAACTACCAGCAACAGCATGTACTGTTGCAGCAGCTACCACAATCACTGCCAATCACACGCACAGTAATTGTGGCTCAGATTTTCATCATTGCCGTCAAAGAAGTAGTAAAACTTGCCCTAATTTCATCATTGACATTAACCTGCAACATAATTACATCATTACATATTAGTAATAGAACATAGTTTCCAAGTACTTGATAGTTTGACCTAATTTTGCCATTGACTTTACACAGTCACACAGTGGCCCAAAAATAACTGAAACATACATAGTAATTGGCGTAAATCGAAGATAGAGTTTCGCCGGCACTCATTACAAATACATATATGCCATGAGGCCCAAAATCAAGTCCATGTTTCAAACTAGAAGCCTACGTGGGTTTTTGTACGAGCTTTCCTGCCAACAACATCCCCACCCAAACTTGCCTCATTTGTTCCGGTATGCTATAAAATTCTATAACCCTTTCATCCGTCGCCAAAATCAAGCTATTGGCGGCAAACTGATCCTCCATTGGTATGTCAAGCTTTTGTAGCTCAGGAAAGACCCCATTTCTCTTATCTGCGAGTCGTTGATCAAACCCAACCGCATGGACGAGCTCGCTCATCATTTCTCTGTTATGAGCCATGTAACTCCCAATTAAAGTAATTAGGAAGGTTATTTTACCTCAAACCACTTCCACCTAGGATCGGGCTCATTAGCAGGAACCGGTTGGGGATGATGCCACAATACATTGTAAAGTCGTAAAACGGCCAACAGAACGGCGTTGAAATGCCTACTAATTGTTTCCCCAGACCTCAAAAATTGAAACTTCATAGGCCTATTCTTATTATGGTGCGCTAGGATCCACAGAAAGATAGCAACTTTCTCAACAACATTGACATTCCTCGAGTTCTGTAGGCCTCTTTCCTCTAATAAATGTACCAACCTCATGAAAGTGTGCCTATTTACCCTTAACAGGTTGTGGCAATCTTTGTCATTACGACCTACAAGCCTATGCAGTGCATCTATTTGCGGTTGGTAAACATTAGGATCCATACGAATAGGTCTTCGTCGAAAACGTTCCGCAATCAAGTCCATAACTAACATGTAAAGCATGAGAGTAGTATTTACTACTCTCATGAAACATATGGCGGCTACCACAACCTTACGCTTAAACTTCTTCCTTCGTTCACGTTTAGTAAGTCTTGCCATCTGTATACCTCAATCAACAGGTTGAACAAATTAGACCCAACTACAAACAACCTCATTAGTAGGAGAACTGTTTTTTTGTAAAATCATCGCATGTATTGAATATAATACAAAATAACGGCAATCAAATTACACTAATTTAATTAACTGAAAATACATAGACCTAGTCGCACATTACGTGTAAAGTCAATGGCAAAATTAGGGCAAAACCTAAGTACCAAACAAACACAGAAAATCAGTTCAGTCTCAGACATTAGGGCTAAATCATTGAGTTCAAAAACACAGATTCATGCTCAGACATTAGGGCAAAACCTAAGTACCAAAGACCCACATTGCTCAGAAATTGGGTTAAAAAACCAGATTCAAGAGAGTTCGGATAAATAAACTCATATCGAAGCACAGATTCAAGCACAGAGATAGGGCTAACAAACCCAGATTCAATCGATTTACCAAGGACCATGGAAACCCAGATTAACTCACACAAAGCCAGATTAACTCGCACAAACCCAGATTATGCTTCACAGACATCACCATTTTTCATGGAAATCGAGATGAACTCGCCAAAAAATAGGCCTACCATTATCGATCTGTATCGCAAATGAAGCTTATCAATGGAGTACGCATCATACCTCAGTGAATAGCTTGAAGAGGAAGTCGAGATGAGCAGCAATGGAGTCACACGGTTCGAAAACGGCGACCTCCTTTCTCTTCTCTCTTCCTCTCTCTTTTTTCTTGTCTCTCGAAAACGAAACCCTACTGATTCCGCACAACCCAACGACGTGTAGAACCTGGATTTGGAGGGGTAGAATCGTACCAAAAACCCACAAATACACCCGATTTGGCAGCGATAGGGGGTACCCCAGTCGTTAGCAAATCCACCCCACGCCTGATTTACAGTCCAAACAGTGAATATATCGGGGAGGAAGAAGTGGTACCCAAACGCAGGAGATGATGGTGGGACCAGGATATGTAATCCGGGTTCTCCCATATCCGGCTGCATCTCCTGCATCCAAACACGCCGTCAGCTTCTTCACTCTTTTGATTTGTTTTATTTTAAAGACTTCTCTTCTTTTTCTTTTTCTTTTTCTTTTTCTTTTTCTTTTTCTTTTTCTTTTTCTTTTTCTTTTTCTTTTTTGTTTTATGAGCAAACACTTTCATTTTTTCTTTTTTCTATTTCTGTTTTCCGCTCTATTTTTTTACTCCAACAAGTCTAGAACCACACTCAAAATACCTCATAAATGTGTGAGACCAATCAATTGGTGGTACTGTGTGTTTATCTTTTTCCTATTTCTGTTTTTCCGCTCTAATTTTTTTACTCCAACAAGTCTAGAACCACACTCAAAATACCTCATAAATGTGTGAGACCAAAAACATTGGTGGTACTGTGTGTTTAAGTAAATGTGTATAGTTTTGGCGTGATCCTAAACTTTGTGCTTTTGCCTACCAATCCACAATATTACGAAAATCGCATTATTCAATTACTTTGTTATAAGTTTTTGCATTTAACGAACACAACAATAATGTACAAGTAATTTATTCTTACATTTGATTTAAAAATTAAAAAAAACAATGGTTGAAAATTGCAAGAAAAAATCGACCGAGCTAACATACAATTTATGAGTTTTTTGCATGAACCATAGTTAAATTACGCGGATACTATCTTATTTTCTTCAAAAAAAAAAAAAAACTCTTACAATTATATCTTTTTGTGTTTATCTTTTGTAGTTTTATCCTTTGAGTTTGTATTGTTGTAATTTTGTAATTTTTTAAAAAAAAACTCCTGAAGATGTTCGGAGCCCAACATTTGGGAGTTTGTTTTGGCTCCCTAAAATGATAAAGCCGCACTGCTGATTACGGTTGTTTCGAGAGATTAAGTGGATTGACTATGATCTCAATTAAAAATGAATTATTGGATAAGTTAAAATACAATATCACAATTAATAATTGTGGGATTTTTTTTAACGTGATTCAAGGCAAAAGAACAATGTAACCTTGATTTTTTTTTTTTACTTGTATGTTTTTTTTATGTTTTATGACTTAACATTAAGTGGGCAACCAAATTAGTAGCCGGGCTTGGGGAAGGTACTACGACGAAGAAGAAGGCAGTGGTAGTTCCAGTCCAATTACGAATCAGATTCATTTGCTTGCAAACTTCGCTGCTACAAGTGTTTGGATTTTTAATCAGTATGAGTTTTTATTTATTTGCACGAATGGCTGGTAGTTAAGGGTAATAGTTAAAGTTCGAGGACCAAATCAAGCTATCGCAAAAAACACTCTCCCTTCTCTCTACTTTTCCAGTTAGGGTTTCTTGTTGGTGGGGCTGCCGCTCCCCCACCTCCACCCCCCTCCTCCTTGGCTCGCCACTTCTCCTCCACTCCTCCGTTTCTCTGTATCCAAACCCATCAACTTCAGCCCTACCATCACACCCTCCCTTCATCTCCTCCGCCACCGCCTACTCCGCCATCCCCACCCTCCATCTCCTCTTCCTTCCTCCACCACCGCCTCATACCCTCCACCCTCGCTTGGGTTCTGGGCTAGATCTGACGGAGAAGTGTTGCAAGGGTGGCTCGGCTCGCCTTCGGCGAATAAGCCACCAGTTTCGTGGCGGCGTTTTCTGGCGGCAGGTGACTGACCGGAGTTATTAAGTTTTCTTCTGTTTTTTTTTTCTTTTCGCTATCCCCTTTGTGGGATCTATTGCCCCTTACGGGTGCTGTTGTTGATTTCATCTGTATTGTTCTGCTAATGGGTTGAGCTGGGTGTCCGTTTTCGGGATTCTCTACTACTAAATCGATGACGGACTCTACGCCGATCTTATGTTGGTCTGCCTTGGCAATACGTGTCTTTTGGGCCTGTGAGCCGGTGCGCTGTTACAGTTGCTCGCGTCTAGATTTTGGTAGTTTTGGTTCAGTCCTGTATTTTGAGATGAAATCTTTTGCCTTTATGGCATTGAAATGAATCGTCTTGCCTTGTTTTAAAAAAAAAAAAAAAAAGGGGTAATACTTAGGAATACTTGCTTCCTTTATGGCTATTTTGATCAAGTATGGATATAACTTTTATATGATTATTTTATGTATCTATGTTTCGTATTAACAAAGGAATTACCATTTTGAATGAGAAGAGAAGTCAATAAAAGATGAAGTGAAAACCATTTTTTTACTACTCCTAAATTCGTCTCTAGCGATTTTTTCTGCGTGTGTTTTAATTTTTTTATTTTTAAAATTTTGTTTATCAAGATTAATAACTAATATTAAAAAAATTGAAGTGAACATAGAATATATTTCAAAAATTAATAAAAATTAGAAAAGAAAAAAAATCAAAATCTTTGCCCAAATCTAGCCTTAAGCTAATTTTCTGTGATATTTTTTGTATAATAAAAACCATTTGTGTAATTGAATGATTCGAACCACTCATTTTTTCAAAAAATTCGTAGGGTGCAACTAACGGGTTGTTTTCCATTTGCTAAAATCGACAGTGAGAAAGTCATTTGCGAAAATCTTTTAAACCCAAGTGGTTTGACATATTAATCCAAAAAAAAAAACCCTTACTCGTATCTGATTTACTAATTTTTTATAAATACACATAAAAAAATAAATTCGAATAAAATAAACGATTCGAATCATCTCGACAAGTCCGAGATGGTCCCTGCAATAAGATCTGTGCTGCCCAGCCCGTGCGAATTAAACGACTAGCCCGACTACTGTTGAAAGATTACGTCAAAATTTTGTGTTCACTAGTGAAAGAAACCATTGATTTCGAAAGTGGTACGGAGCCTTCGACTCTGGCTCTTCTTGATGAGCGTGACCTCATGCCATCATCACTCCCGATAGTCACGTGGCCCTGACTAGAAATCTAACCATCAGCCAATCACATCTCGATTCTCGAGTCGAGACCCACTTGTTTGCACGATAAACCTATGAACGCCGATGGTCTGGTCTGGTGTGTGCACAGATGAAGCACAGAGCGATCCTTGGAGTTCACTTTTGGGTTCCGCACAATTAATTTGCGGACAGTGCTATCCATACAGAATGAAGAGCACAGAAAATGTACTGATCGAGTTCGGTGACCCACTTTTTGGTCGGAGACTCGACTTTTTATTTTAAAATTTTTCGAGGTGAGACTTTCAAATTCGACTTTCAACCGTCTTGACCTTTTGAATCAAAAATTTTTCAAGCGGTGAGACTTTGTTCGGAAAAATGTTGTAAAAACAATGAACGGTTCGGATCACTCGTGTAGGACCCAAAAGTGGGTCCCCGAACTCGATCGGTACATTTTCGGTCCCATTTTTCTGTATGCGTATCTTTATCCATTAATTCACACCGTTCATTGATCTTGTTCGGTTTGGTTTTGGTTTTGAGTTTCGAGTGAAGATAGAAAAAGTGGTAATAATTAAAAATAGGGATAATGATTAGAGAGATATAGAGATAATTGATTGAAAATATAGTGTAAAAAAATGAGAATAATAATTAGAGAGAGATAGGAGTACAAGATTTGGTCTTCAGACCGAAACCAAACAAGGCCATTAAGTTTTAAAAAAAAATTCAAGTACTCCATGAAAAATTACCTCAATCGAATAATTAAAAGTACTTGATCCAATATATCAAATTTTCATTGAGAATGTATGATCGTATGTTTTAAATGAAAAATTTACTCCATCCGTTCCAAAATAAGTGTCTCACTCTCCCTATCTTGTCATTTTTCAAATAAAAAAAATTACTGTATCGCTTTTCAAATTTTTTCGTACCGAATTAAAGTTCTCAATGTACTTAACTTTTTTTATTTAAAAAATGACATGACTTTTTGAAGTAGACACTTATTTCGGAACGGAGGAAGTGCATTTGATCAAACACTTATAATTATCTAATTGGTCTTATTTTTCATGAGGTAGCTAAAAAAACTTTTTGAAATTAATGAGCAGTGCAAATTACTTATGTGGGATTTGAAAATGAACCCCACAAATGAATTGCTTAAGTACTTGATCTAGTATTTTAATTTGGGACGGAAGGAGTAACAGTGTAACACTAATTTGTAACTCTTGCCTTAGGAGCTCTTGCCAATTCAACTATACATCTCAGTTTTTCATTTGCTAAAATTTAATATTTGATAAAGTCAAGTGTTGATTTTAGCAAATGAGGAGAAGATTTCCTTAAATCAACACTTGATTTTATCAAATGTTAGATTTTAGCAAATGAAAAACTGAGCCCTAGATATAATTTTAGTGATAATAGGTGTTACTCAAGATCAAGATTCAAATTTTTCGCACACAATAAATTTTGTGAAAAGTTTTTTTTTTTTTAATTTTCTATCATGTATTATTGTTCTTTTTGACTTTTAATATCAAAATTACCAATAAAACACTTTTGACTATAGATAAACCAAAATAATTAGTTTTCACTCGACAAAAACTTTAATAAAATTCAAAGTTTTAAATAATTAATTCTTTTATTGTTAAAAATACGTAGGATTTAAACTTGATTCGTTAGAGAAAACACAATGCATGAGCGATACTTTTTACACGTGATTCATTTTTTTCCTAATGGTATAAAAAAAAGTTTAGAAGTTCATTTTATTTTCATTACGAAGCTAAATTTTTATGTTTAATTGTTTGACCTTATATTAGACATCTTATATTGAGATTTAAAAAAAAAAAAAAAAACAAGGGCCACTTTTCTAAAATTCGATTATGCACTCCAAAATTATCAAGATCACCCCAAACCCAAACCTCACGATCGGCCTTGATGTGTATTTGGTTTGTACGAGTGATGTGCATACTACTCCCTCCGTCCCAAAAAGTTTGGCCTACTTTTAAATTTTAACATTTTATGTACAATACACAATGTTACCAAAAATCTTTTACTTTTCAAGTTTGTCCTTCATTAGTTTACTCTAATAAAATAGGAGTTAATTAAGTTTTGAATTTAAATTATTTTTCGGAAAGCGGAAAATCTTGCCGCCAATATAATCAGAGAACTTTTATAAAATTTTAAAACGCATTTTAAACATTAAAATTTTCAATTCTTCTTCTCTGGCCTCATTGTTTTGATTGTTAAAAGCATCTCAAGAGCAGAAATAAAATTTACAAACTTTCTTTTATCGGAAATTTTAAATTGACCCTATATTATGGGACATCCAAAAAGGAACGTAGGCCAAACTTTTTGACGCGGAGTGAATAGTTTTTCCCGCCTTGGGAAGACCCCGACTGGAAGTCTGGAACACAGCAGTGCACTCCGTACGGCTTACGTAAACGAGAGGGACTTTCCCGTATTTTGATTTGATCGTCGGGGTTATTTTTGGTTATTGAAAACTGGGGCAAACGTCCCATCTGTATACATATATGGGAAAGATTTCGGAGCGGAAGCGTAAACTTGTCAATTGGCTTCTCCGTGATTTTGGGCCGTCAGATGGGAACTCTGAGAAACAGCAGCATTTGTATCACACAGAACGGAGAACAGGGAACGGCTGCGGCTGCGTCAGTTCGTATCTTTGACTTTTGTTTCCATGTGATGCAATGATATGATTGGCATCTGTGAAAACGTTCATTTTCAAACATGACGATCCGAAGGGCTCTGCTAACATTTTTGGGTTCCTTCGACGATGGAGATATTATGTTAAGACACTTAAGAGTTCGATTTTGATCTCATGTCGAATAGTTCGGATTTTATATTGATAAATGACAGTTTTAGATTGTACAAGTCTTAGATAAAATTCAAATCATTCATTACACGATCAACTGGGCTTGGTTGATGTCTTCTTATCAAATTTCCTCAGGATATCGACACCACTAGATAAGGATCCTCAATTCCTTCTTTGACATGTTCTTTTTAGTTAGTTGGAAAATGCTAAAATCATTTTAAAAAATTTATCGTTAAGGTTTAAAAAATGTATTGAGATGTGGAAAAATTATATCAAAGTGTGTAAAAGTATATTGGGATATGTTTTTTTGTCATTTTCTTGGCTTATTGTCAACCTAATGCACTAACAATAGTTCTCGGTTTTTTTGATAAATTTTTACTTGAGTCTAAGATAAAATTTTAGGGTGAAATTCACAACCCTTCATTTACTCCATGTAACTCATTTTCTTCATGTAATCCACACTTAAAATTCCCTCAAACCAATTTACTCCATACAACCCACAAAATACACCTAAACTACCCTCGTGACATGTTCTTTTTATACTTTGGAAAATGCTAAAATACACACTCATTTTCAACAACCAAAAAATGTATTGAGATTTATAAAAATTATATCAAAGTTAAAAGTGTAAAAAGTATGTTGGGATATCCTTTTTTTGTCATTTTTATGTCTTATTCAACTTTCAACCTAACTAGAAACAATGATAAAATATTGTTTTTTCCTAATTTTTACTTGAGTCCTGTCAAAATTTTAGGGTGATTCTAAATATAATCCATATTTTTAGCTTCTTAATGTCGAAATTTGTGAAATCAAACATGTGAATTTCTCTTAAAAAAGTTTTAACAATCGATAAAATAAATAAACTACCCAAACTACCCTCGTTTTCCAGTTTAGTTTTAATTTTGATACATCATCATTTTCAATTTCTCTCCACCATCTCTCTTATATTGAATATTGACATCATCAAAATTAAACTAAACTATCTAACCAAACATCCTCATGTCGAAATATTTATGTCTATATTCAATATCGAAAAAACTAGAAGATGAGTTTGGAGGCATTTTGGTCTTCACACAATAATGAAATATAACCAGTTTTTTTAGTTCTTAATGGAGTAAATGAAGGGTCATGAAATAAATCACCCAAATTTTACAAGATTACATCGTTCGTGTTGAAGAATATATAAATAAAAAAAAATAAAAAAAAATGTACATCAGAGTTGAAAAACTTTCATATAAAAAGACGATATAAATACGTGGAGCATCTGCAACCCATTCTCCACCTCTCTGTTTCTTTTTCCCTTCAAACCTACATTTTCAATCCTTTATTTTACAATTTAACATCTATTCCACCTTTATGAAGGCATCTCCAATCCATCCTCGGTTTCTCCATTTTTCTATTTGACGGAACTATTTTTTGGAGGAAATACAACTCCAACCCATCCTCCATTTCTCTTCCATTTGAGATGATCAATGTTGATACTCCAAATATAGAGGATGATGTTACAAGAACCATAAAAAGCATAACAAAACTAATCCTACAAAACGGCATACCATTTCACTTTTTTAGAATGTCCATTGTTACTCCCCAAAAATCCAAAAAATTGGTTCGTCAAGAAATCAGGGTGGATTTCTCATTTGATTTATGAGAAATCCTATAGAATCAGAGGGTTGATAAAATTACTTGAGTGCATAAGAGCTTTAAGGAGGATTGATAAAATTACTGGGGTGGATTCTAGCAAATGAAGAAAGATTTTGATAAAATCATTAATTTTTTATCAAATGAGAAACAAGGTCATTTACAATTTATATTAAAGAAAACGATAACTTTATTAAATATTGAAAGTCTCAAATTCACAAATGGAAAAGGGGAAAGTTTAGCAACTTATTAAAATTGAAATGGTAAAAAACATGACATTATGAGAAAATCTTAAATTCAATATATGTTTGACTAAGGAGCAATCAGAGCCATCTATAAATAACTAAGCTATCGGTAGAGTCAAGGCGACGGCTCAACTCCATCCGTCCACTCCATCACTTCGTAATCCGTTGGTGACTCCTTGTATCTCTCATTATTGTCCGTACATTGCCACAAAATAGTACATTGCCACAAAATAGCATCGTAAGTGATAATCACTCGACACCCAAGTTACCCATTTCCAAAATTATACTCATGGAGCAAACAATGAGATAAATAACAAAATTTAAACATCAATTCTCAACATAGTGGATTCATCCGATACAACTCATCACAATGAATCCGGTATCCAATGGTTCACAATCCTCAATGATCAAATTTATGATTTCAATTTCTCAATCAAGACAACACGTTATATAGCATCAGCTCCCATCCACAAAAATCTCAATATGTTAAGACTCCCGTGCACCAAGCCCAACTCTCAGAACCAAGGCACAGCTCATGACCTCTGGCGATATTGCGATTGGCTCAAGACCCATGCCGGATAGAAATGTCCCAAACCCACAATTTCGTAGTAGATTCAGTCTCTTTATTCGCCTACGTAAATAATCAAAACAAATCTAAATTTTAGGGTTCATGCAAAGCCTAATTTTCACATTAAACAAGGTTAAAGTGGGTCTTTAAAATAGGAGTAACAGTAAGTCTCTTTAAAATCTGCCACTGCAATTTTTTCCAAAATCCAAAACTTTTTCTCCGGACCTCGGATTGAGACAAGTTTTGGACGAAAGTTGCTTAAAATTTGAGATCTACAACTTGTGTGTTTTGTGTTTTCTCTGATTTTGCCTCGAAGTAGTCTAAATCTGAACAAAATACCGCGCACGTAAAAATATTTTTCACTGTCTCGATTCCGGTTTATGCTTACGTTACCCTATCGATTAAATCACCAAGAATGCCAGGGGAAATGAGATACAAACCTGTGTGTGTGTGTGTGTGTGTGTGTGTGAGAGAGAGAGAGAGAGAGAGAGAGAGAGAGAGAATTTTGTAGGATTTGTGAGAGGTTTAGGAAATAGGGGAGAGTAGTAAAGATTTTCAAGGAAAGAATATCAATCCATAAAGGAAGTGTTAGGTATTAAACTAGGTAATTATCTACACGTTATGAAATAATTACTAGGAAATCAAATTCCCTAGCTAATTGCATAATAAAAAAAATTAAATTACCTTAGTGAATGAAAAAAAGTAGGGTTCTTACATCAATCATCATAACATTCACTACAATATTGTAGTATAACTTTGACCATGGAAAAGCAAATCAGTTTACGAATTTGCAACACGATAAAAAGTGACGTACCTGAACTTTTCCAAAATGTATGTAACTTTAGTCCTAGAAAAGATTACTTTCTTGGGCGATGCAATAAATCAAACATGTACCCTAATATGGGTGCATATATGTCACATGTGTGGGGCGCCAAACAAACTCCTTTGTTAGCCCATCAAACTCAAGCCGATGAGTGTTTGTAATGTAAGAAAAGAAGATCAAGTAACTAACCGAGTCACTAATTTTGAAATAAACGATCAGAAATGATAAGTGTCCAGAAACAAAACCCAGAATTTACCCAGAAAACTCAAAGCTTAGATTCACTTGGAAATTATGGGTATTGTTTCCAAATGAATCTGAGCCACTTATTTGAGTTTTCTGGGTAAATTCTGAGTTTTGTTTTTGTGTATGTATCATTGCCGATGTACGATTGCCAATGTAAACAGCGCTGGCAACTCAAAGTAAGCAACAAATAAAGCACTAGACTTGCACAAATGATTTCATTAATCAACGCTTTACATTTTTGCAAAGTCAACGGCAACGTAGAACACGGCTACTAAGTTTACAAGCTTGACTAGGATTAGCAATACCTAATCATCTGGTTAATATAAACTTATATAAGCATTTTCCTATGTGTCACGAAGAAACATGGGGTATGGGTGAGGGATCTTGACAAAAATATAAAGAACAAAAGTGTAATAAATCAACTATTTATAACACTTGTCCATATGGTTGCAAATGAACCAAGTCATTCATGAGCTCGCCTCGGTTCGGCTCGAAAAGAGCTCGTTCGAACAAGTGTGTGTCAGCCCTCACCATAGATAAAATATCTTGATGGACACCCACGTGGCGTTTTTCATACGGGTTGTCGCCTGTTCCCAGAGTAGCCTACATGGATACGGTGATCTCTAAGAATATCGGTTGCCTATTGCACTAGTTGACTAGTTTCTTCATTTCACTCCCTCTTTGTCTAAATTATTCAAAGTAGAGGTGCTTTATTTCTAGTATCTCCACTGTCTTTTGCATCTGTATGGCCCAGAAAGATTGGAATTGTGAGAAAGCAAACTAAAGCAATATAGCCTGCATATTCTGATATATAGGAGCCCAAATCATGAGTAGTTATGAACCCTTTAGTTCCCTTTTCAAAATCATCTTCCATTGCAATATGGAAAATTTTGTACTTACACTTCTGTCCAATTCAAGAAATCACCATTGCCAATGCAATCGGATCTTCATTGATCTTTTTGTTTGCTTTTTTTTGACAACTAGAGTGTCTAGACCAACTTACGTGCACCTCAACTAATTTTTAAAGCAATAACCCCACTTTCTGCAACTGATTTTTAAAGCACTAACCCCACTTTTTGATAGCTGGTGGTGGCCAATCAGTTAAAGTCAAGACATATATGACCCTACATGCACTGACTCTACAAGAGTTGATAGCAGTTGGAAAGTTTTTGACGTGGGACGTGAGAGCAACAAGGACGAAAAGACAACATAATAATAATTAAGGATCGCGGAACGATCACTGTGACGCATATTCTACGCATGTGATCATAGACGCGTGAGAGCGATGTGCGATCCTCAAACAACGAGGCCCCATTGTTGGATTCAAAAGAATATCTATTGGATTCTATGGTTGATTGAGTGTCTGATTTTTCAAAGGGGGAATATGCTTCTGAAATGGTGTTTGGTTGGAATTCTTATAGCTAGCTACTGCTATATCTAGGCTATATAAACAGTTGAGGGCATTATATGAATGTACTAGTGCTTATATGGCAGCTTTGAAACAGGGATTTATGCATGCGGGTTCTGTATTCTCTTCATATATGTATGGCTGGACAATGCATGATTCCACTTTGGTGACAGCCCACAACCTCATTTGCAATGAAGATCCTCATTTGCAATGAAGATCCTCATTTTCTCTTTTTTTCCTTTTTGTCATTGTTGGAGATCTTTTGCTGTTGAGAGATTGTGCAGCTTTGCTTTTATAGTATCATTAATTCTAAAAAGGAAGGGTGATAACCATAGGTTCACCTGTCTCATTCCTGATCGAAAATAGGCAAATTCAAATTTCAAAAGTCATCATATTTTGTATCTGAAGATAGGAAATAAGGGTCGATTCTCTTGGATCCTTAATAAGAAGGGACCACATTTGGAAAATGATCCAACTTCTAAGCATGACAAGTCAAACCCACGTCTATCAGTCATACTCTGTCGAATTTTTTTTTTTTTTGGTCATTCGTCATTCCTAATCTATTACATGGGGATGGTGGAATGGGACTCGATCCCGGGATGCAGTGTAGGACATCCAAGAGTTCTACCGCATGAGCTAACCACCACTTGTATACTCTGTCGATTTTAATCGTCCATCTTATGAGTCTTAGGTTCTCTTTATTTGTCAAGAAACTAGTGTAGGAAAATATTTCCGAAAAAATTCTAGTGAAGATGCGTTCTTTTGATAAAAGAAATTTAAGAGAAAGTTGGGAAAATAATAGTTTAATTAGGTAGAAATCTATGAAGTTGCAAGATTCCTGCAAAATCTTGTGTTTTTTGTGGAGATGTTTTGAGAGAAAGCTAATCGTAATGGAAAAGTTAGAGACCTGGGTTTCGCAACTTTCCTCTTAACTGAATACATTGTGATATGGAAAATTTTGTACTTAGCCTTCTGCATATATCTTCACCCTAGTTTTTTTTACAACCACGGTGAAACTTGCGTGCATCTTGATTTATTTTGAAAGGACTAAATCCCACTTTCTACTAGTGGGTGGTCAATTAAAGTCAAGACATATAGCCATATATAATTTGAAATGCACCGACTCCACAAGAATTGATAACAGTTGCGAACTTTTGGACGTGAGACCTAAAAGCAACAAGGACAAAAAATAATGATAATGGAAGAATTAAGGATCGCAGAACGATCGTTGTAACCTATATTCTACGCATGTGATCATAGAAGAGTGACAACGATGTGCGATCTCAAACAACAAGGCCCCATTATTGGATTCAAAAAGAATATACTCCTTTTGTCCCAAATTTCTTGTTCACTTGCACTATTTACGACACCTCCAAAAATTGTTTGTATTTTCAAATGTATAATCTTATATATATTGAATATCGATCTCGTTTGAGAGTTCTTGATGAGTTCCATAAACAAAGTTATCAAAATTGTAAAAAAATATTATAGATTAATAGATATAAGTAATTGAAAATTGACACGCATGCACATAAATTTGTTGCCTTTGTAACTCGTTGTGCTGTTAAGTTCATTTTTACCATATTGCATTGGGTGGCTAAATTTGCATTTGTAATATTCCTTTGGTTTTAACATATTGCATGATTTTTCTTGTTATAAAATGCATGAGTAACAAACCGGCCACAAAAATAAACTGGTCAAACATAATTGAACCGAATCAAACCGGGCCATTAATATTTGGTTTGGTTTGGTTTGTAAAATGTACAAACCGAAATGTCCGGTTGAGTTTGGAAAAAATGCCTAAATCAGACCAAATCGAACCGTTTAACCTGTAATTACATGGTCTATTTTCAAATTCAACTCGTGCATTTTATTGAGGACAATGGTCCTCAGTCATTCTATTGTAAGAGCACACGATGTAACATTAGTCATTATGGCCCATGCCGTACACATTCTCTATCTGAAGCGTGCAGCCTACCCAGCCCAGCTTTAAATATGAGTGCAGCCTAGCCCAGCCCAGACCTGCCCAAATTTATACATACGTGAAAATTGCACTGGCCTACTTATATGTAGCCGGGCTGGTCCATATTCCAAAAGCTAAGTACAGTCCAGAGCAGAACTATTCCCAAGCAGGCTAAGCAGCCCACACAAAAACGACACACGCAAGTTCCGGTCCAACTACAAGAAGAAAAGCTTTGTAGGCTCGACACTCGTGTCCCATAAACATACATATATGTGACATGGACCATGTCAATCTTATAATTTACTGTCATCAGTTCAGAAACATCAACAGCTCGAGTTGTCCTATAAGACTTTAATACCTTGGGATGCATTAAATGTGATCTGATCATGCGGTTGCTGATATGTGATGATCTCCTATTTTGGTGGCACTAATGCCAACGATAAACGTACCGTGTCCTGTGTCGTGCTCGTGTCAGCCCAGCCCGTTCGACACCTTTACTTGTAACTTGATTTTAACATTTAATTTGTAACTGAGATTCTAGATTTCTAGTAATCTATTTTTTTTTAAAATGATTGGATCCCTGAATCCTCGTGGGGATCCCCGTTCCCCATTTGGAGTGGGAATGAAGATGAAAATAAATCCCCATTGGGGATCGGGTAGGGGATGGATATGGAGAAGGGGTTTGGGGATATATTGGGGGTGGAGATAATACTCTCCGGCCCCGATCCGTCCCCATGCCCATCCCTAAACTCAACCATCACAAAAAATACATTGAAAATATTCTCAATCTTAAAATTCACTGCCACACAAATCCACAATCACAAACCCCACCACCACAAAAAAAAAAAAAAACATTGTGAATAATCTCATTCCACAGTCACCAACTTAACCACCACAAAATTTATGTTGAGAATATTTCTCAATCTTAAAATTCATTGCCACCCATTTCAAAATCATCAACGCCACCATAACAATATGTTGAGAAAATTCTCAATTTTTAAACTTAATGTTTTTCTTGAATTTCATATCCACTGTCACCACTCTATCAAACTCTTTGAGAATAAAGTCAATCAAGAAGGTTGAGAATTTTCTCAATCTTTTCGGATTAAGATTTTGCAATGTTAAATCTCCATCACTATTTCAACAAACCCAAACACACGTTGAAAATATTCTAAATCTTTTAGGCGTGAGAATATTCTAGACATTACAATCTACCGACACCACTTCAAAAACAACACCTCCACCGCCACCAAAATACATTGAGAATTTTCTCAATCTAGAAAAATTAAAGATTTTCTCAAACTTTTGAATTGAGAGTATTCATTCATTGCCACCACCTCCAGTCCTCCACCCCGTCGAAAAATACATTGGAGAATTTTTCTCAAACCGAGAAATAATTTTTTTTTTCTTCATCTTTATTGATTGAGAATATTCTTTAACATGTTTTTAGTGGCAGTGGAGGTGGTCATAGTGAAGTGATGGAGATGAGAAAAACTTGGAAACTTGGGTGCCGGACGGGTATCACGGGGCAGTACCCGTCGCGCATCTCGACCATCCAAAAATGTTTTAAACGGCCCAAATTTCACCCACGCTCTCTCCTATTTCTCTTTCCTCTTTATCTCTTTAAAACGTGGACCGTCCAAAACACTTTTACAAATTATACTACCGTTGGTCTAATCATCCTTATTTTGATTTGATCCAGTGGAGTTATTTAAATCAAACTAAACGTACAACTACATGAGTAGTTGATTGGGGCCCACGTGCAAGGGTTTTTGTATTACTACTAGTAATTTTGTAGCTTTAAGGGGCGTTAGTGTAATGGCCTATAACATCATAAGAGATGGAGTAATAACTAAGTAGTGGGAGGGGGCATAGTGCAATTCTACACTGGAATTAGAGTTCCGGAGCTCTTCGTTCTCTGCTCCTCTCTATATTTTCCATGCTTAAATTTTTTGACAGTCCTACTCTTCGGGCTTAAACGTTGACGTTTTTTTGAATAGAATTGATCGAGCCCAGCTTTCGTGTCTCATCGACGGGCGTGTTCTTCTGTAATTGAAAGATGGTGAGTTTCAAAATCTCTCTTGGTGAGTGTGTGTATCTATATCTGAACTTTTACTGTTCAATAAAGGGTTGCTTCTGTATTCCAGCATTCGATCTTCTTTGTCGCTCATCTCATCTAATATTGGGTTGGTTTCTTTTATATATATATTGCAGTTTCTGGGTTATTCCACCACAGAATTTTGCACAACCCAGTAACCTCAACTAACATAAACCCACGAGCAATTCTCTTAATTAGGTTTTTGAAATCAATGAAATGTGTTCGTATGGAGATGGAAATAAAACAAAACTGATGAGTAGTAGGGTTTGACAAACGTTTCAATGACAATAGATGTTCGAATTGAATTGGGTGCAGTGCATAAATTTCGACATAGGAGAAATGCAGATCGTTCCGGTACGAGAAACAAGAACCGGAACGTGGTATTCAACATGCCTAAATTCCGGAACAAGATGGGTAGGCTTCTATAGCTTGCAATCCAAGAAATGCTCTTGTTTCAAGCGAAAAACATCAGATGAAGTAGAGTATTGTTGGTTTAATAATTCATTTAAGGGGAAAGGCTACAATACACACCCCCAATTTGGATGTGTATCATATGCACCCCTAAGAATGTTACGAATCATAGAGAAAATGTTATGAATCATATTGTGAAAAGTTACAAAACACTAAAATATGTTACGCTTGGCAATAAGGTGGCACAATATAAACCATACACTAGGTGCATATGGTACACACCTTTGATAGGTGTGTATTGTAGCCATTCCTTCATTTAAGACATACTTCTAGAAGCTGTACGACCAACTTGTCTTATCTTTACAGGAAAAATGTTTGGTATAGCTTTGGATAGATAGTAGTGGAATGTAGGTGTACCACATTCTGAAACTCTCATTTCATAGCGTAATTCCCTAGGGTATTAGCGTTTCTGGTAATGTAGCATAGGACACTTGAAGGCCCTCCAATAAGTGGTCAAGAAGTTACTCTTATTTCTATTCTACTTTTTATGAATGTTCATTTTGAAATTATGTCCTAGTCATGAAATTAAGGGGACAACATAATGTTTGATATAAAAACTATAAGTGAATGCCATGACTCTATGGTTAACTTAATGCAGATTCCCTTTAGAAGATTCCACCAGGGAATGATTGCTGCAGCTACATGTGGTTTTTCATTGTTTCCTTGCTCCTCTCACTCAAACAGAGCTTGTGATTTGGCCCGACCATTTCGGTGGATGGTTGGTCGCACCACACTGATCTGACACAACGTATGTCATACACGTCTAAATATATGTCCTATACCTCTTTTGTTGTACCTTTTGGTTGGACAAGTTAAGGAAAAAAAGGAACATGTTATGGTTAGTTTTGGTTTTGATGACCTGGATCCTCATTTCTCTCTCTTGGCTCATTACACCTTAAGTTAATATTCCAAGGATCCTAATTGATAGGATCAATGTTGATACTTTCATATGGATTCTTAGTCCTGCCAAATTGCCATCAAACAACTGGCCTATGTTGGGTTGTTTAGATTGGTTACTGACTTACTGTCGTTGTTGTGCCCATTTGAGGCATATTTTGTAAATCTCGTGTTTGAAGTTGTTTCTTCGTTCTTATTTACATTATTTCTATTATTTTCTAGTAAGGGATGAAAGTGGTACCAGTTAGCCGTGAAACTTCAAATCTTTAAATTAATCTAAGTATACATCATATCCACTCAGGTTGTCAGACTGGTTTAGTATGATCTGCATGCTCTTGGATTCAGAAACAGTTGATAGATTGATTGTGAAATTGATACATCAGTGGACAAAGGCACTGCAAAAATGACAATACTGTTTCTCCAGAATGTGGAATGTTGTATTATCATCGTTAAGTATCTAACACACTGCTGGCTTTATCTGGCGAATGCTTAGGTTACTTCCACTGAGCATTTCATTGATGAGGAGGATCATGCTTTTCTGCAGCTTGAAGTGGAGTTGAAGACTGTAGAAATTTCAGTAACTATGCTGATCAGCAATGTGGAACAACTGGTCAGATCTGCTGTTCTTGTTGCATGTACTATATACTCCCTCCGTCTCAAAATGGCTGTCCATTTGAGGGATTCTAAAAAAATTAGGAGACACAATCATTACCCTTTTTAAGTTATAGCTTTCCAAGAATGCCCTTCAATCATTACTTCTTTTGTCCTTTTTTGTATGAATATTTTAATTGCTTAGAGAAGGGCAAAGGTGGAAAATAATTGGTTTTGTCCCTTTGACTTTTGAAAAGGGACAAGAATTTGGGACAACAAAAAGCATCAAAATGGACATCCATTTTGGGACTGAGGGATTACAATACACGAAAACTATAGCTTGCTAATTTTTGTTCTTTTGTTTTAAAAATGTTGGAAAATTAATCATGTTTCCTTTTGAGGAAGAACAATTAAAGGACGAGATGATGCAGGTTTTAAATTCTTGTTTTCTGTTTTGTAAGTTAATTTAGTTGCTGTCTTTTCCTTGTGCTGTTCTCTAGAATCAAAGAAAGGCTCTTTCTTTGAATGAGATGCAACATCTACAACAAAGAATCAGTAGGGAGGGTGCTGATGCGTTGGTACAGAGATTGTTATTACTTTCACAGTCCCTGAAGGTCATTTGATGTCACTTCCTATACTTCCATTTTCTAAGTCATGCATTATTGCACCAAAGTTCATGTGTTTGGTGATTTTTTTTTTTTTTTAAACTTATTTGACAACAAACTGAAAGGAAATTTCCATCCTTGGAAACACCTCTTTCATACCAAAAATACACATTTTATCTTTGAATAAGAAAAATAGTGATGACTAACAAGTAATGATACTTTTATGATTATAATACGATACACAATATGTCTGTTCTTATTGACCTTGTAGCCATCCCTTTTTTTTTTCCAGCAGTTATCTGTTTCTTTATGGTTACTTTATCTGTTTCCTAACTCACTAGTTGAAGGTTTCCAGGATCTGGAGAGGCAAGAATCTGTACTCAAGTTGGATTCAAATGAAATATATTCTACGTTGCAAGCTGAGGTTAATGAACTAGAGAATATGATATCGTGTGGCAATGATGATGATTCCGATGGTTCCAATCATTCTTTACACAATGTACTTGAGAGATTGAATTTGGGAAAGAGGGTAAGTTTTTATTTGCTACCTGCAAGTACTAATCGAACTGACAAACACATAGGACTGTTACGTCCTTTGCTATTGTCATTTGTTTTCTATATCCTACTATATGGAAGCATGTCTAGTGGACACTACTCATGGGTTTTTTAAATTTTTTTTTTTTTTGCATAGTAGCATCACATTACTCATATCTGGAATAGAGAATGTGTAGGTCAAGATTTTATTAAGCTATCACATGCATGTGTGGGACAATCTCTGAGAACACTTTATGAAGTGTGTTCTCCTTCACCCATAGGTGAAATCTCTTGAACTACCAATGTATGGCAATCAACCCTCTAAGCCTATTAATCACCCTGCCTAACTACTGCACTCTGATTCTACAGTTTGGTACTTCACCCTTATGTTATCTCATATACTGTTTATTACCAAACTTTATAGATGTGAAGCACCTATCTAGGTTCGTTTGTTGCATCTTCCGCGTAATGGTTACCATTACCATTTATCTCTTATACTTCACAATCAAAGGTTCACATATCTATTGAATCTACTACTAGCTTTTAGCTCAAGTGCTATCTCCTACTACCTCTCAAATGGATGGATTACATCCCTCTTCTCGGAGTGAGAACATGGAGGTTGTTTTACATATTCATTGTTTGCTACTTCATATCCTCTCCAATTGCAAGTCCTACAATTGTTTGCTATTTCATACACATTCCAACTGCAAGTCCAAAACTTCTCCCTGAGGCATAAAAAGCCTCTCAGTTTCTTTTTGTAAACTGAAGGGCAGAGAATTGTTTGGTGCAGGAACTTGCTGTTAAGCTTCGGGAAATTGTATTGCTCAAACGACAGCTTGATGATGTGCCAGCACAAGCAGAACTCATCCAGTAGGCCTCTTTTATTAAAAAAATTTGCCTCATAAAGTATTGTCTATTGTTATTTTCTACTGTTTTTGTATCTTACTATTTATGTTGTTTCTGAACTTGTATGAAACTCTCTTAACTAAGGACATGGTTCCAGTTTCAAAACGGAGAGAGAACGCTATTGTTTGAAGATTTAGGGAATAACTTTACCTTCTCTATGATTTATACCACGATATATTTCTAATATTACATTTTTGCTTCCAATTTTGTTTTTTCAAAATCACGAGATCGGACTTGTCTTGGGGATGTACTGCAGACACGTTGGAGACATTTGCATAATTTGTACTGTCTAACTAATTCTCTTTCTGCAGGTATGAACACCGGTTTTCAGAACTTTATGCTCATATTCAGGTGTAAAAAATTGCGGGTGTTTAATTCTTTGATCTTTGTTTTGAATATGTTTTATTGGCTCAAAGCTCAACTAAATTAAAAATGTTCCCTCTCCCCTAATATGCAGGAAAAGCTTCGGAAAACTCGTAAATTATATGCTACCTTTAATGCGTTGTTGGAGATAAAAGACCTGATGCTAAAGGAAACATCTTTGTTAAACTCTATAAGTTCACAGGTATACGCCATGGCTGCAACTTCCGTATCATACAGACTATATTATTTTTCATTTGTATTAGCTTTCTTCACAAATGTGACTACGCTGGTTTGGTTTCTCATCATGTTAATGTGGCTATGGAATTTCTGACTACTGAGAGTCCCTTCGCACTTATGCCATATACTTCCCTTACACTTTTACAATATCAAGAGGAGCAGTTTAGTGTTTTTGTTTTTGCCCCCCGATGTGGATTAGGGATGTAAGAAAATCTTTTATTTTACGATTTACTGTTCTCGTGTCACCTGAATTATGCTGCAGATTTGTATTCTATCAGGGTATCCTTATCAGAGACATCCCCAAGTTTGCCTTGTTTCTGACTCATTTTGTCTTTATTTTGTATAGTTTCAAGCTGCTATCACTAGCACTGCTGGTCGCATGAAACTTATTGATTCCATGGAGGGAATAATGAAGGGAACTCAACAGGCAAGCACTTGTTTTCCTATTGTCTACGTAAACAATTTGTATCAACTAGTTTATAGGCAAGATGAGATGCTCGAATACAACAAAATTCCTACTGAGTACTATTTAAATCTGGGAAAATCGGTCAAGGTCTTCAAAAATATCATATTTATGTTTCACATATTGACTACTTTATATTGGAGACTAAAATTGGAGAGATCAAGTTAGTCTTTATTGTTGTTTGAGAGAGAGAGAAGAAAAGAGAAGTGTTAAGGTGTTAACGAACTCAAACACATAAGACTTTATTTATATTATGAGAGAGAAGAATACAATATGTAGCTAGGCAATGTGGGACAAAAGCTATTCTAACACTCCCCCTCAAGTTGGAGAATAAATATCACAAAATCCCAGCTTGTTACATAAAAACTCTAAACGCGGTTTAAACAATGGTTTGGTGAAGATATCAGCCAACTGAGCTCCTGTAGGAACAAATGGGGTAGACAACACACCACCATCTATCTTCTCACGAACAATGTGACAATCAACTTCAATATGTTTTGTTCTCTCATGGAATACTGGATTTGAAGCAATATGAATCGCCGCTTGATTATCACAATACATAGGAATAGGTAACTCCACATCAAAACCTAACTCCTTGAGTAAAGCTCTCAACCACACAATCTCACAAGATGTGTTTGCCATGGCTCGATACTCCGCTTGCATACGGACCTTGCGACCACCGTTTGTTTCTTGCTTTTCCATGTAACTAAATTGCCTCCAACAAAGGTGCGGACCCGGTAGTGGACCGTCTATCGATGGTGATCCCGCCCAATCAAAGATAGGTAAAAGGCTTCAACACGCAAATGACCATTAGACCGATAAAACAAACCACATCCAGGATGAGCCTTAAGGTATTTCACAATACGAAGACAAGCTTCCCAGTGTGGAAGACGAGGAGCTGACATAAACTGACTCACCACACTTACAACGAAGGAGATATCAGGACGTGTATTGGTAAGGTAATTCAACTTACCAACTAAGTGACGATAACGGTCTGGATGAGGAAATATCTCCCCCTGATCAACACAAAGTTTCACATTAGGATCCATTGGGGTCTCCACAGTTTTTGCTCCCAATAAACCCGTCTCCTCAAGAATATCCAATGCATACTTCCGTTGGGACAAACTAATTCCATCTTTGGATCTTGCTACCTCAATACCCAAAAAATACCGTAGCTTACCCAAATCTTTAGTATGAAACTGTCGCTGTAAAAAATGCTTCAACTCATCAATACCTTTCTGATCATCGCCAGTAATAATGATATCATCTACATACACAATCAATATTATTTTCCCACGCTCGGACTGAAGAGAGAAAACAGAGTGATCCGAATGAGATCGACGCATACCAAACTGCAGCACAACATCACTAAACCGACCAAACCAAGCTCGAGGGGATTGCTTCAGACCATATAAAGCTTTGCGAAGACGACAAACCCGAGAACGCTTCCCCTGAGCAACAAACCCAGGAGGTTGCTCCATATAGACCTCCTCAATCAGATCACCATGTAAGAAGGCATTCTTGACATCCAATTGAAATAAGGGCCAACCTTGATTAGCAGCAAAAGAGATAAGAATCCGAACAGAGTTTATCTTGGCAACTGGGGAAAAGGTCTCTGCATAATCAACCCCATATGTCTGCGTATAGCCTTTGGCTACAAGGTGGGCCTTATACCGCTCAATAGTGCCATCCGGATGATACTTGACAGTGTTAGGAACAAAAACGGAAGAAACCGAAGTAGTAAAAGCACGAAGCGATGGTGACATATGGTTATATGAAACAAACTGAGCAATAGGATGTATAGTGCAAGACCGAATACCTTTACGATGGGCAATAGGACGATCAAGATCATCTGGATCTCGCAACGGAGGGGAAGACGGAGCGGTGGGCGAAGGTGGGCCTGTGTGCTCAGATGGCTCAGAGTGCGATGGTGGTGTTGGTGTGACACCGAGATGGCACCGTGGCTCAGTGAGATGGCACCGGTGGCTCTGTGGAGATGGCACTGGTGGAACTTTAGGACGACGAACATACACTGCGCAAAGGTTTTGGTGGAGGACCAGACTCAGGGGACAAACATATAGGAAACACAGACTCAGATGCAAGCCGATCATTGATAGTGACAGGCTCCGAATAAAATGGGAGTGACTCATTAAATGTGACATCAACACACAAAGGGACGACGTAAAGATGGAGAATAACATTTATACCCTTTTTGAGTTCGAGAGTAACCAAGAAAAATGCACTTAATGGAGCGAGGTCAAGTTTGCTCCGGTCAATCCAGAGCATGAACATAACATGTGCACCCAAAAATCCGAAGGGGTAATGAGTGAAAGGGGCGGACCGGAACAATACCTTATGGGGTATCCGACCTCCAAGAACACTAGAGGGCATACGATTAATCAAATAGCAGGGAGAACCGCATCACTCCAATAAGACTTAGAACTTGCATTTGAAATAACATAACATGCACGCATAACTTCCGATAAATGTTGAATCTTGCGTTCGCAACTCCATTTTGTTGTGGAGTCCGAGCACAAGAGGATCGATGGATAATACCGTGATCTTCAAAAATTGAGAAAGAGTATTTTTAAAATATTCACGGGCATTATCGTAACGAAATATGGATGCAAGTATCAAACCAAATTTCAAAAAATGTCTTAAAAATAGGGTTTTGATTTCCATATAAAATGACTTAAAAATAGAAGATAACATGGACCTCTTTTTCAAAACATAGATAAAGATAAACTTACTAACCGAACAAGGCCAAGATAGAAATCATGAGATAAAGATAGGTAACACGAGAGAAATCATCAAAAAATAACATAATACCGAAAGCCAAAAATGTTAGGAACATGCATTGGACCCCAAATATCATAATGAACTAACTCAAAAGGACGCGATGCACGACTCTCAACCCTAGGATAAAAAGACACTCTATGATGTTTGCTAAACTCACAGACTTCACATGGCAAAACATTCACACGGCTACATGAAGGCACTAGCCTTTTGAGGTTCTCAAGTGATGGATGACCAAGACGACAATGATGTTGATATGGTGACACCGATGACTCAAGAAGAGCAACCGAGCTAGGCTGAACATCATCGGTAAAGTAATACAGCCACCACGTTCAACACCGCCACCAATCTTCCTTCCCGTCTTGAGATCCTGAAACACACAACCATTAGGGAAGAATGTGACCGAGCAATTCAAAGACTTGGTAAGTTTACTAATGAGACATAAGATTTAATGGAAAACGAGGAACTTGCAAAGACGGAGTCCAAAGTAAGAGAGGAAGTAACATGAACAAAACCCAAACCAAGAATAACATTGGTGGTAGAACCATCAACTAAGGTAACACGAGATGGTTTACCAAGAGACTCAAGCGACTAAAGAATAGAAGGAGTACCACATATGATCGATGCACCGAATCAATAACCCAATGATTAGAAGAATGAGAAGACGCAATGCAAGCAATTTTGAACTTTCGAGATAACGTAGCAATGGAAGAATTTGTCAAGTGACAAAAGGCGTCTGGTGCTGCTGATACTCTCTCTGTTGAGATAGTCACCCTCTCAATGGCGGAAGAATGAGTAAACTGTCCAACATCCTCGAAATAGCAACCGGTTGAGCCTGGGGAAAACCATGAAGATCATAACAATACTCAACTATATGATTTGTACCCCCACAATGGGTACACTGTCGGGTACCATAATCAGAACTACCACGATGAGAACTACCTCCCCCTGACATGCGACCACGACCAAAACCACGACGACGACGGAAATTAGAACCACGACCACCAAAACCAAGGCCAAAACTACCATAAACAACTGAAGCAAACTTCATCATAAACAAATCCAAACACCAACTCGGAATCCACGAGCAACCAAACAACCAACAGACTGACAAACTTCGTTACTATCCACCGTATGAAATCAACAAAGAACTATCCCAATCAACCAACGAACTGATGAACAACCAGCAATCAACGAACTAACAAAATAATAAATAAGAGACATCATAAACCACCTAGCCACGAGAGTAAAAACACTAATTAAGTAACATCAGATTGATCGAAATCACCCAAAAAGCAACAGATTGGAATACCAGAATAGAGGTAGTAATGGCAACCGACAAAGAGCCAAAATCAACAAATGAAGCATTAACAGATCAGATAACCCTGCCAACAAGACTTATCAGACTCTGACGAACTCCAGATCGAGTCTTTGAGTCTTGAAATCACAAAAGCGAGCCACAATAATGGTCGTAGGTTGCTGAAGAGGGACAGACGAACTCCAGATCGAGTCCTTGGGACTCGAAATCACAAACCAAGTCACCACAATCAAGAAAGGAAGCAGTAAGAGCTCCAATAAGTGCCGACATGTACTGGATAAGGGCTATCGAGAGTTTTGAAGCACTGATGAGCACTGGGCGAGTCTGAACATGGGGTTTTGAAGACGAACAACTACTGGGTAAGAGTCGAACATGAGTTTAAGGTCCAGAGGGTATGGAGTGGGTCTCGTATGGTCACATATAGTTCGATTAGGGCTCGTATGGAGGTCGTTTAGTCACGTATAGGTTGTTTAGGGTTCGATTTTGGATTTAAAGGACTCGACTGGTTTGATTTTGGGTCTGGAGGGGTGTCATGTAGAGGTATAAGGGCTGTATGGGTGTCGATGTAGAGGTCTAAGGACTGTATGGGTGTCGGTTTGGGAGGCTGGGAGTTGTGAAGGTTAACGGTGAAGGCTGAGGCAGATCTGTGGTGGTTGACGGTGGTTGTGGGTGGTAATTGTGGCGGCTATGGTGGGTCAGAACCATGCTCTGATACCATGTTGTTTGAGAGAGAGAAAAGAGAAGAGAAGTGTTAAGGTGTTAACGAACCCAAACACATAAGACTTTATTTATATTATGAGAGAGAAGAATACAATATGTAGCTAGGCAATGTGGGACAAAAGCTATTCTAACATTTATCCTACAAAAATTCAAGAAACAAATAGAGACAAAGAGGAAGTAAATAGAACAGAAAAGAATCATATTCCTGATAGGTTGCATTTTGATACCATGGACTTCCAAACACATTTACAGCATTCATCTGAATAGATAAAAAAATTTGGGATATTTGTATGTTTCTTAAAGTAAAAGTATGATAGTCTAGGTACATGCACGTGTTGATGTAGCATTAGTGCTCATTTCTTGTTAGGTAGTTTAGTATTTTGCAGGCTTCAGTTAAAAATATTGCTGTGTTTTTACATTTTCGGCAGATTATCCCACCCAAATTTGAGCAAATTGGTCCCAAAAAAGCCAAGCATCTTACATAGATTACGTATCCAGTTCTTGGATTTATAGTTGATTTGTATCTTAGTTGCATAAAGCGGGGGTGGGAGAGAAATGGGGGAATGGGAACAGAGGATGATAGAAGCTCCTCATTTGTGAGTGAAGGGTATCATTTAGACATTTAGGAATAATGTATAGAAGAGCCCAAGCTTGGCAAAACCCATCTGATTAATTTAATTACCAATTATAGAATCTCCTTTTTTAGGAAATTCCTTCAGCTAACAATGAGTCAATCTAGTAAATGTTTTTTTTGGTAAATATTTTTCTAGTATCCTAATCGTACTTCATATTTTCTCTCACTTTGTAGCTCTTTGCTACTTACTTTTGGGATTCATATACTTGAGATGGCGCACAGGTTGAGTCGGGTCGTATTTCTTGTCAACCAGTCACCAAGCCGACCACATCATATTTGGAATCTGGGTACCCGATTTCAGACCGTATATCATCTGGAACTGAACAAATCGGTCCAGTCGTATGACAGTCGGATGTTGTCAGCCTTTTTTTTTTTTTTTGAACGGGAGATGCGGTCAGCTTGATTGAGGTGATTTTGTTGAAACATTAGGTAAGTGACACAAAGGAGAAAAAAAGATCTATGATTTTAAGGGTGAGGAAGGAGAACATCGGGAGTGATCAAAGCGCCGCCGTGAAGAGATGTATAGAGAGGGGAAACACAAAACATACCAATATCCGACCGTTACGAGTCAAGTGGTCAGTGAGAATCGTGCTTGTAAGCCAACATTACATTAAATTTCTTTTTTAGAAGAAGCCCTTGGAGACCAAATTCCTCGTCATGAGAAAGATGATTCCGATGTCTGGCCAAGACCCATAAATGATTAATCTCTAAATTACCTCAAAAAAACTCAACCACCTTAGTTCATTTGGATACCACCATTGCTTCTACTTCATTGTTTGCTTAAATTGCACATCTATTTGTTTGGAATGCTTTCCTATTGGTGGGTATTTTACCATTCGAATTTTTTCTTCTATAGAAGCTCGAAAAGGTGGCACTTGCCATGCAAGCAGAACAACAAAATTGTGATGCTGTCAAGAAAAGGTATGCTGCAGCAATTGCGGAACAAAGATCCTGCTATTCTCTCTTAAAAGATTTGCAGGTAAGCAGAGTCATTAGTGAAAGTGCCGAGTAGTTGAATTTAGTTTCTCATGATTTTTCTATTTTTCTGTGAGAATTTGGAAGGAGGCAATCCGCTATTGATAGAAATTATGACCTCGTAACGTCAGATTTTTTTCCGTACATTAGTGTCCTGAATTAAACTGGAAAGCAATCCTCCAGTTTCAAGTGAGGAAAATGCTGTTCAGTTAGAAATTGAAAAATCTCTCCAATAAGTACAGAGAATTCTAAATTGTTAAATTAATAGTATCACATTACTCAAACGAGTCAAAACTATAATTAAAGTGTGGAGTGTGGACTAATCTAATGGCTCCATTCTGAATCCCAAGAAAGGTAAATCAGCTAGAAATGAAACAAAAATACACAAACTCAAATCATTAGCATGTACGAGCAACATTTATCTGGTGGCATATGAAACAAACTTAGTGAAGCAGATAATGCAACTGGGATCTCGGCTGATCTTTTTCATTGTTGAGGGATATTCTGGTTTTATTTCTAATAACTAGTCGCGAGTTAGATGTTTCACAAGCATAAAAGGTGCTCAGTATGTTCGGTAATTGGGTGCAATTGGATTATTACTTAACGTAACCCGACACTTAGAAAGAGTTTAAAAGGAAAACTTACTCAAACTAGTTGTCCTAAATAGACCTAGTGCATGGGATAGTGAGAAAACGTGCTTAAGATTTTAGTCTTGTGTCACCAAATTCAATGCCATCATTGGAATGATTAGCATTAGTACCTATTGTCGTCAGGCATTTCAATTGTAGTATGAGGATGGAATAATACTCCAAGATAGAGAATATTGCTGAAATTTGGTAGGAGTCGTGGAATGTTATGCTGCCTAATTTGACTTGAATGTTGGCAGGTTTTGCTGTCTTCTAGAATCTCACTCAAGTTTCTAACCAGATTTATCACAATGTAGGAGGAATGCGCAAAGAACGAGCGACTTCGGAGCCAATCTTCTGTGGTAAATCCCTAGTGGAAGAGGCGGCAACCTAATTTCCTAATTCTGCATCAGGTTCAATGAAAGCTCCAAATTTTTTTGAAGTCAAGACCAATACATGATTGAAAAGTTGAATCGGTAGCCAAGTTTGAAGCCCAGTGTACATGGAGTAGCAGCAGAATTCATAGATTATTTTTTGGCCTTAGTTTTCTTTTGTTGTTAAATATACCAGTAATTGATTTTCACACTCCATTTTTTCCATGTGCACTTTTCTTTATTTGGGTCTTCATTCATTGTGAATTTGTATCATTGCCCTTTCATGTATTGAAACTGAACTGGTGAAAGGACGATGCTGTAATTTTACATGAATAAGGACCAAAAAAGGTGCAGATATGAGTTAGGAGAGTGTGACAATCACTACCCAATATATGTCTCATTTAATACTGGTATCAAGGTTACCTTTCCAATCATAATTTGTGCCACCAGACCTTTGTATTGAAATACAGCTTCTGTGCATATCTACAGGTACACACTTGTTGAGATCCACTTAGAAAGTTTTAACTTTTTGGTTATAACACCTTTTTTTATAACTCAGTTGTCCGGACTAGTTTAAGTGCACATCGGCAATCTTGTGGCCCAACTTTAGTTATCACATTCCGTGTGTGTGTGGGTTTACAAGAGTCATAGGAAACATCTCTAGCGAGCAATGACCTAGTTGTGATTTCTTCGTAGGTCTCGTCTTGTGTTCAAAATAACGACTCACGCAGCCCGAGCATTCAAAAATAACATATTAACATGTGTTAGTAGTTGCTTCTTCTTTTGTTGTTTTCAACTTTTTATTATTCGTAATGAATAATCATACCCCTATATTATTTTATATTTGAATATATTCTTGTAGAGATCATCCAATAACTTTAAAAGGATAAACCAACACACACAATTGAATATTGCAAGTTTCAACCTGCCATGCTTTTATTTTACTCTTCCCAATTGTTTACTGATAGTGACTGTCTTATTCCTTGTGGTATATATTTTTCAAATTGATATCTAGTCTCCATTATCATCCAAGTGGGCATATATTTTCTTGATTTCTTTTCCCACACAACACCAAATCTAACTATATCATGTTGTTGGCACCTAATAATGCTACTGACACAACATCTAAATATAACATTTGGACACAACACTCACATGGGGTGGGACCCATATGGCCCGTGGGTCTCATCCCATGTAAGGGTTGTGTCAACATGGTTGGTTGTAGCATTTTGGTAAATTTTACATAAGGACTACTCTATCGATCTCACTGAAATATTCCAGCTTATCGTCTACATAACAAACTGAACTGCTCATGAACAGCTTGAGTTTGGCTTGTTTAATGTCTGTTTCTCATCAGTTTCCAACTTTCCCACATAAACAGTACTCCCTCCATCCCTTTTTAATGGTCGGCTATTCCATTTTGTTTGTCCTTTAATAAATGTGTATTTTGAAAACTTGATGGGTAAAAGTTTGTACAATTATTATTTGGGAAATGATAATGCCAAAACCATTTACTCTTTTGAAAAAGTTAGTAGTTAGAGAGCTAATGGGTAAAAGTGAAAGATAATTTTGGAAAGTAGAGGTAAAAGTTGATGTGAAATGTATAATAATGACGTATAATAATGACGTTTCTTTAATACTCTCTCCGTCCCATAATGTTAGTTCTCTATGAAATTATGTGCAACTTTCAATCTTAAAAGTAATGTACTTACTCAAATTTTATTTTGTACAATATGGATTTTGTTTGATAGTTTTCGATGAGGTCTTTTAAACAGTGCCAAAAAAAAAAAATAAAAAAAACCGGTGAACGTAGTAGATATATTATTTTTAAGTTTGAAAATTGCACGTAGTAGGGCTGCTCAAAAAAACCGGTGAACTATGAATCCGGTCCGGACCGAACCGAACCGCACGTTTTGGATTTTAACTGTGGATTAATGGACCAGACACGGATTCAAAAAATAAAAACCATGACTCGCGGTCCGGACACGAATTTTGATTTTGAAACCGTGGATTAACCCATTCAGACCGTGAGATTTTTATTATGTATAACTTTTTTTTAAAATAAATATAAATGTATAGATAAATAATTTTACCACTTTTATAATTTTACCACTATACTACCTTGCATTTCTTGTACTTTATCACTTAACTATTATTAAAACAGGCTAAGAGTTGAAGAGGATTCTTTTTTAGCCGGATTAGTTGCTATGTAAACCAACTAATAGCTGGTAACCATGCACTCAAACATTTGATGATTGGTTTGCCATGGATATTTCATAAGTAGTGGAGAAACTATTTTGGGTTTTGCTTTTTGGTTATCTAGCTATTTTGATTCTAGAATGTTCAAGTTTAGATTTGTTCAATTAATTTGTTGGAATGTTTAATAAGCTTTCATTATTTGTTGCAATGTTGAGTTTGGGTTTTGAATGAGTTGATATTTTTTTAAAAAAATAAATTGAAAATCCGTGGACAAATCCGGAAGCGATCCGTGACTCGCGGAACGGATTGGAACCGAACCGTGAGACTTTTGGATCGGACACAGATTTTATTTTCAAAAAACTGTGACTTGCGGATTATGATTGGATTCATGCCAATCCGGACCGTGAGCACCCCTAGTTTCGTAGGGGACCAACTTTATGAGACGGAGGGAGTAAGTTGAATTTATGAAACAACACACTTAAAAATGGACGGATAGAGTAATAATAACACCCTATATAAGCGTCCTCGGGGTTTGGGATCCTCTACCCCCCTTGCATGCCCCCCTTCCCTGTCCCCCTTGCCATATTGTGACACGTGTATTTCACACCAAACACCAAAGCATCCAGCCACACCCAATCCTCCCCTTGTCTTCTCCCCTGCTCAACTCCGCCCAAGTTAGCAGACGGTGGCTACCGTTGCAACTTGCATCACCCCTCCGTAAGGCCCCCTCGCGTTGACCTCCTCGTGCATATGCAACAGAATCAAAGCCGGCGGATCGCACCGGCCGTGTACATACGGCTGGTAGCTTGGAACTTCCGGATTATCCACAATCGACGTTTCCGATATTACCGCGTACTCTCCGAACTCTCCATCACCACTCTGGATTAGGCGGCCACAGAGACTTATCTTTACCGTAGTAGATTCGTTTCGAGAGGTTGAGGCCCAATTTCACTGATCTCGACAACTCGTCAGCCATATTGTTCGGCTCGTCAAGCCTGATTTAATTGTCGTGCTTCGCTGGTGAACTGCTGTTATTTTGTTCTTGATTGTTATTTGCCTTGTGTATTGGCTGGTTTGGCTGATTTTGAACACACACACACACACACACAATTGTACCGGCGGGCCATTGGGATGCCACCAACCCTTTGGGTTTATGTTGAAGACGACGGAGAGCTACGGTGGGCCTGCGAAGCTGCGATCGAGGGCAGCATACACGTGTTTTGTCGGCCAGGGGGTTTCAAAGTAGAGATGAGATTGGGTGTGGCTGAGTGCTTTTGGTGTTTAGTGTGAAATACACGTGTCACAATATGGCAAGGGGGGCAGGGAAGGGGGCAGGCAAGGGGGACAGAGGATTCGGATTCGACTTCCTGGTCTATAAATAAACAGGTGGATCTACCCCCATCCGGGAGCATGTTTAAGTTGGGTTTAAGTGGGTGTTTCTCCTTCGGCTTCTTCCGATAACTTTCAGCGGCCTATTTCTCATCTTTTTTTTTCGATCAGATCCTATTTCTCATCTTAGTGTCTTCTCCCTGGTAAGTGATTTGTTATCCTTCACTTCAAATTTGAGTATGTGCCCATTTCTTGGTATTTAATTTTGTTATTTCTCTACGAAAATCAGACTTTCAATACCTTGAACTAAATCTTTGGAGTGAGATTCAGAAAGAGCAAAAGGCCTACCAAACCACATTCAGTCCCCTTTTCTTATTCTTTGACAATCCTGAGCTTCACTTTCTAATTCGATTTTTTAATCTGGATAAATAGAATCCATAGTGTAAATGTGATTCTGGTCTAATAGGTCATGCATTAATTGTTTTCTAAATAGCTGGTTTTCAGTTTCTTATTATTCGGCAGTGGGCTAATAGGTCACACACTTTCTCTGATTTGCATTGAAGGTGTTTGTTAAAATGCATGGATTAAATAGAACTGATTAATTAAGGTTTGTATTTGATTTTTGTGACTACCTCCTCTTGATTTGATGTGGTCCTATCTCTAATTTGCCCCTTTTTTTTATTTCAGCATCTTTCGACTGTAATATAGTGGTTGTGAGAGTCCTCATTTGTTGGAGAGCTTTTAGATGTGAAGTTTGCAACTTCTAAATTTTGTTAGTTTGTTTTTATTTCTAATACTCTCATGCTATCATCGGTGTCAAACTATTGATTTGTGTCTATTGCAGCTGGAGATGTAAATACAATTCCAAAATTGCATAGCTCAATTCACTCTCAAATGGAATCAAGTTGAATCTCAAGGTATCTGAAGGTCTTTTAGAAGGTACATTAAGTTCCCAATGTTTTTCTATTTATATTCTTATTCCATGTTCATGATTAGGAGTAATGGGACCAAATGTAAAACCAAATGGTAGTCTGAATTAGAAGATGAATAGAGAAGAGAGTTCTCTACATGTGTTTACTTCTTAACACTATGCTGAATCGACAACCTAGGGGTTATGTTATGCCTAAAGTATGTAGAATTGTGGGATTTGAGAAGAAAAAGAAAATAAATTTGGTGGCAGTTACATATTTTATGTTTAGTCAGATATCCTCTGAATGTTTCGGTCTTGGATTAGTTATCAGTGAATGGTGAGGTTTCATGAAGTTTAGACCATGAAGTTTAGTAAATGGTGAGCTTAATAAATTAAGTTAGTGCAAAAAATACACTTTGATTATGTTACTTTCCTTGCTTTCACTTTCATGCTTTGTACACATTTACTTTGCCAATGTCCTGGGCCAATTTAAAGCATGATGTTCAGTAAATGGTGAGGTTCAAGTAACTAAGTTGGAATGTGGTGCTAGCATGACTGCATGAGTGACAATTTTGCTGGTGCTACTTCAAGCAATAGAGCCCACCTCATTTTGGAATCTCTCAAATAGTAGAGAAAGCAATAGTGGCAGACTGGCAGTAGCAGTAGCAATAGAAAGAAGAACAGGGAGATGCGGTGTTGAGCTTTATATCCCAACTTTTAGCCACATAACAACAATTCTGGATAACAAATTCGATTTGAGAAGACTAAACTTTCGGTACTGTTGTTCAATTTTGGGTCATTGGATTGAGTAGAATTCGATCATTGATAGAAAACACAATTGTGATATGACACTTCCATATCTTGGTGTTTTCAAGGTTTATGATTGGATGACATTTTAAGTGTCCATTGATCAATAGCCATTGCTCTATTTTTTAGCTTTGCCGATACTAGATTAGCCTGTGTAAGTTAGTGATTGGCGTTATGCTTTGTTGCTAAATGCCTTAAGCATGGGTTATCCATGGTAGCCTTGAATTTCGGTGGGTAGCCTTCGAGTTCATTGTCCATACTGCTGCCACTTTCACAAGCAATATGAATCCTTTTGTTTGTTTTGTTAATGTTGTTGTAGGTTATATGGTGCAAAGAAGAAAAATGGTATAAACTCAGGAAAGACAAGCATGGCCAATTTTCATCGATGTTGTTGGGAGTTTAGTAAGATGCATCGATCCCGCCATCGCTTCTACTGTGCCGGCGTGCACATGGCCCAAACTTCTGGGGAGTATCCACGGAGTCCACCACATTCGTTGGGCCCAATATACATTAAATGACCCATATCCACTTAAAAGGCTAAGCCTTGTAAGTGGTGAGTCATCCAATTGTATATTATGGTCCAACCCTTTTTCTATTTTTTCAATGTGGGACTTAATCTTCACACATGTTCCAACAAATCTCCCCCTCATGTGTGAACCGTTCATTGAGCCTTGCCCGTTTCTTTGCATCCAAGCTCCCCCTTGATTCTGATCTACTACTCTCAACCCAATCTTCCAAACTAGGGCTTATTCTGCACCAACTCCATTCAGATCCATCCATCAAATTCTCCATTGAGAGCCAATGTGCCCATTCATTGGCACCATGCTCCCCGACGAGAAACTCCATTGAGAGCCAACGTGCCCATTCACTGGCACCATACTCCCCGATGAGTCAACGTACAACACGTGTTCCATTCACTTGCACCACCTTGCAACGGGCACACCGCATTACTTGCACTATTGGATTTTTCTGTTTCCAACACTTGGAGTTCACCATGCAAGCCTATCCATGGCGTGCCGAGAGTCTGCCCATAGATCGTCAGCCATTGGCTCTGATACCACTTGTTGGGAGTTTAGTAAGATGCATCGATCCCGCCATCGCTTCTACTGTGCCGGCGTGCACATGGCCCAAACTTCTGGGGAGTATCCACGGAGTCCACCACATTCGTTGGGCCCAATATACATTAAATGACCCATATCCACTTAAAAGGCTAAGCCTTGTAAGTGGTGAGTCATCCAATTGTATATTAAGGTCCAACCCTTTTTTCTATTTTTTCAATGTGGGACTTAATCTTCACACATGTTCCAACAGATGTCATTGAGGTAGTCACTCAATTCTTATTTTTATATACTTGGTTATTCAATTGATAAAACTGAGTGTAGGCTGCACAGGTTCTAAGGACAAATATAGTCTACTGCCTATGTTTTTGTTAACTTGGCATTAGTTAGTTTAGCATTTTTTTTTGGGTTAGTAAGGAATGCATATCCTATGCTATGAGTCTAAGACCTCATGTGCATTTGGACTTGGGAACTAAAAGGCCAATCAACCCTATGGTGGTGCAATTAACATGAAAAAGCAGCTTTCACCTGATAGATAGTTCTGCTTCATACCCATCTATGTCTTAAGCACAACCATGAGCTCTATGTTAATCCACCGATTGTTAGATCTGCTTTTGTTGTTAAATACAAAGACTATGAAATGTTATTAAACTTGGAACAGAAGGCCTAATGGACCCTGTGTTGGTGCCAATGAAGCATGAATACATGTTTTTCAAATATACGAGCATTGGGCTCCATAGAGGATAGGCCCCTGTTGATTTCTCTTTAAGTTTCATTAACTTTAGTATATTTTTTGGGTTAGTATGGAATGTTTTATATTGTGCAGCAGTTTATATGCTCAGTGCCTTTAGGCATGGGCAATTTCTAGATGGACACGACTGGACACGCTGACATGCAATCTTCAGATCTAGCGTCTGATTCTCTTCGGCAACCATGTGGTGATGAGCCAATGAAACAATGGTCCGTTGCGAGTACCCATGGTTGCACTCCTACCATTTTGCAATGATAGCCCCACACCCACCCCGACCAACTACAGATTGATATATGTTTGAGCAAAATAATAGTAGTATTGGAAATTTCTTCCTTTTCATTTTTTGGAAGTCTGGGACATTCACTTTTTTTTTTTGCTTTTTTTTTATTTTAGCAAAGTTATATAGTAGTTTAGGACATTCATGCTTGACAATTCAAATTCTTGAGACATGTTTTTAGCTAGGTCATTTGAATTCAAATTCTTGAGTGTGGTTTCTTCTGATGTTATTCCCATCCTCTATACCTCTTTTGTTGTAGGCAATGAGGGGGGCCAAAAGTGAAACGGAAGAAAAGAGAAGGTCGAGTTGGTGACGCAACACCAACGAATGGGCTGCTGCAATTTTTCTTCCTTGAAGCCTTTTTTAGAATTTGGAAAGGTAAATAATCTCCTTAGGTATGTAGATAGACATCTTTCATTTCAGGTTTTTTCAATGGCACTTAAGAATTGCTCACTTAAAAGTTGTTTATTCCAGATTTCAAACATTGCCTTCTGCAGTTGATTGCATAATGTGGTCCAACTTGAAATTGAGAGTGCTTTGGCCATTATCATATAGAAGTGACGTGCATTTAGGTTTAGCTTTTTGTTGTGGAATAGCAAGTATGGATGTTCATTTCCCCTTTCTCTCTCTCTGTGTAGACTTGAGATGTATATTGCTTTGTCTATAATTGCTTTAAATGGGTTTAGTGGATGTGTACAGGAAATTTGAGGTTAGCAGAACACACCATAAGCTGGAGTTTGTATTGTTCATGATTATATGGTTCATTTTTATTTGCATTTTGCATTTCTTTAAAGGGAATTTGGTGGAGTTTAATTGGATTCAATACGTAGAACTTGATGGGTCATATAAGTTGAGACTATAGTATGTTCGTTCGTACTTTAGGCACGCATGACATTTGTTTTAAAATTCATCTTTTAGAGCTGTTAAGATGCAATACAAATGAGATTAAAAAATATTACAAATTCTTATATTGTCCCTTGGTTTAGTTATTGGGAAATTTTTTTCCAAAAATATTAGGATTCTTTTGTTGACCCTTGCTTTTGTTATTGGGCGAAAATTTGTACGAGAGTATGTTGAGAGTCCACCCCGTGTGGGCCGTTGGGCTTAGGCCCGTATGAGAGTGATTTAGGGTTCTTATTGTATCTCTATAAATACTTTGTGTAGCCTTGTTTATGAAGTAGTGTGTGACACAATGTAGAGAGAGAGGCAGAGAGTGTGAGAGGGGGGGCCGGTTGTGGCTCCCCGGAGAGAGAGATACACGAGAGAACTGGTGAAGATTTCATTATTGTGAGATTGAGTGTGAGTGTGTAACACAAGAACACGGATTTTCTCCGGATTATAGTGAAACCCCCCTCCCCGTGGATGTATGTCCGATTTGGCCGAACCACGTATATTGTGTAGTGTTTATCTCTTGATTTTACTGTTTCTGTGTGAGAGGTGCGCGTTTGGGCACAACAAACTGGTATCAGAGCTTGGGTTGAAGCACTGGAGAGCGCAAAGCAGTCAGAAAATCACTCGGAGGCCATTGGAGCACTGTTTGAAGCTTTGGTCGGACAAAACAAGTGACGAAACTTGTTTTTGATCAGAGGGAAAGGTGCTACTCTCAGAGATGAGTCCAATGGAGTGCTCGGAGTCAGCTTTAGTCACCAGAGTGGGTCGGAATCACAGTTTGAAAGTGGGCGGGTGGAGGCGAGTGGCGGACACGATGGGGTTCTCGTGAAACGTGATCAAATATGAGTTTTGAGCACAGGGTTTTGTAGCTCTCAAAGAGACGATCACGGGGGTACTTGAGCCGTCGGAAGAGGAGGCTGGACGCGCCCGCATGCGCCCGAGAAACATCGGCGCGTCAGATCCCGCGCTGGCGTGCGTGTCACACGCAGAAGGGTCTGGAAGACGACCACGTGGCACCAGGTTAGCAGCCACGCGGATGACACGTCGGCACCACTCGGATGCCACGTCAGCAGGTCAAGCCACGTCAGCAGGTCAAATGACACGTCAACAAAAGGTTCAGGAATGGGGTCAAAACGGTCAAAAAGGTCAGGTCAGAGGGTCAAACCGGTCACATGGGACACCTGTCGGGTCAAAGGGGTCAAACCGGTCCAGACCGGCGGTTCACAAGATTGGCAGACCGGGTTCAGTCTGGTCCGGACCGAAAACGGTCCAGGGGGCAGACCAGAATGTAGGGGTGTACATGGTCCGGATTGGACCGATTTTGTAGAAATCCAAGAACCGAACCATATTTAACGGTTCAAAAAAATTGAAACCGGAACCAAACCATTATACATATGGAACCAAACCGGAACCAGACCATTTGATCGGTCCGGTTTGGTTCGGTTTACGGTTCTAAACCATTTATCATCTACAAATTGCCAAAAAAAAAAAAGAACAAAAATACCACTAATTTATTAAAATTGCTCACAATTTGATGAACTTTGAGAGAGAGAGAGAGCGAGCCATCAATTTGGGAGAGAGTTAGACACATGAGAATGAAATAACTTTGAATCCCTTAAAAAGAGTTCTAATATAGCTATCATTGTAGGATTTCAGATTTATGGGAAACAAGAAATAGTTTTGGGGACTGGAAGGATTTTAGTCATTTGGGGGAGTAGAAGAGTTTGATGAGTAGTTGAAAAGTTTTATTGATGGCCCATGGTAGATGCAAGGGAAAAATAAACAAACAAATAAATAAATATATGTATCTATGGTATGTATTAACGGTCCGGTTCGGATCGAACCACGGTTTGCCACTATAAAACCAAGGACCGAACCATAATGTACGGTTCTCATTTTTTTGAAACCAAAACCAATCCATTAAACCATAGAACCAATCCAAATAGATCGGTTCGGTTGGTCCGGTTTCGCAGTTTTTTTGGTTTTCTTGTACACCCCTACCAGAATGTATTTCTCAACCGGTTCAGAGGTTTATTGACCGGTTTATGGCCGGTTCAGACCGGTTCCAGACTCGGTTCAACGTTTCGGATCCAACCGCGTGCTCTGTTTTTCATGTTGAGGCTCAGAAGTATGTGTTATTGCTGGATTGAGCCGGATTTGGATGTTCAGATGCGTTTTGGGTTGTGAGGAGGCTGTTCCTAGTTAATTGGAGAGTTCCGGATTCACTGGTGGGCTTGGATTTGAGTGATTCGAGTCGGATTTTGCGATCCTAGACACATCCGGAGAGATTGAGGAGGATCGGACGTGGTCAGGTCAGTCGGATGGGATGTTGTTGAGTCGGAGGCAAACCAGGGATGATCAGTCGCGTTTGGCAAGCAGGGATACACTCTTTCGGGTTATTGTACTCTAGTTTAGGGGTGCATGGAGGCTCGTCTGGTTAGTGACAACAGGCGCTTGCAGGAGCGGTGATTTTTGGGAGATCCGATGGGAGTTCTAGGGGTGCTAGGAGAGCCGGGTATGGATAGTGAGTGAACCAGGAGGCAGGATGAGACTCGGGAGAGCTGACAGAGAGTGGTGAGAGAATAGGATAGTGGCAGGAGTGGCAGATAGGTGACAGAGGTGAGCAGAGTTGGAAAAGCTACACACCAAGAGTATTGGGCAGACTTTGCAGAGATCGGAGGTTGACCGGAGCAATCGGGTGATTGCGGATTCGCGACGTTTGGGCCATGGTGATCAGTCGGAGAAGCTAGTGAGCAAGGATACATTCTTTCTAGTGTTGCATCTTTGTTTGGTGGGTGCGGATACACTTGATTGGTTAATGGCACAGGGGCTTACTAGAGTGACATGTCGGAGTTGGTCAACGGTGATCGAAGGCAGTCTGGTTCAATCGGATTTGAAGACCTATTATCAAGATTTGCAGTTGTGATTTTAGCTGCATTGGATTGGATGATGGGCCACCATACAGGCTTGTGGGAGTGCAGTGACAGTTGGAGCTGATGTCAAGCATGGTCAGGCAGTATGGGTGTTTTGTGACGTGAGCAGGAGAGGCAACAGTTGCGGTTGCACACAGGATAGGCGCAAGAGTGTACTTAGGAGTCATGACCGAATGGTACTGGATGCGCCGGTAGTCGAATCAGGAGTGTGCAGGATGCTGGCCAGTAATGGTGATGTAACTGGTTGCTATGGGTTGTTCACAGGAGCTCTGGACAGAGAGATTGAGATGGAGATGAGATGATGCATCAGGCTATTCCCTTCCTTCTGTGATTTTGTGACTAGATCCTCTCCAGGATATGTGGCCACATGGTGTGGAGAGATGGAGTCACGGATTATGTCCTGAGATTGGGCATGAGCATCCGGGTTTTGGATGCGGGCACCCTAGTTAAGAGGGTGTGGGCGCTACTGTTAGTGAGCGCGAGCGCTTCTGTTGGTAAGCGCGGGCACTTTTGTTGGTGAGTGCAGACGCTTCTGTTGGTGAGCGCATACATCTCGGATTTGAGGAGTGCGAGTGGAGGCATCCTAGTTGAGGGGGTGCAGCACTCGGACGGGCGGAGGCATTCCAGTTGAGGGGGTGCGGTGCTCGGTTTTTCGGATTTTCTGATTGGCTGCGAAGTCTAGTTTTGCAAGGATACACTCGTTCGGGCTATTATACTCTGGATTGGGGGTGCATGGATGTTCGATAGGTTAGTGACACAGGCGCTTGCTAGAGACAGCTGATTGGAGATGGCAACATGGGGGTGCTGCGGATGACATTGCCCACTCGGGTTGGAGGGGGTGATTGTTGAGAGTCCACCCCGTGTGGGCCGTTGGGCTTAGGCCCGTATGAGAGTGATTTAGGGTTTCTTATTGTATCTCTATAAATACTCTGTGTAGCCTTGTTTATGAAGTAGTGCGTGGCACAATGTAGAGAGAGAGGCAAAGAGTGTGAGAGGGGGGGCCGGTTGTGGCTCCCTGGAGAGAGAGATACACGAGAGAACTGGTGAGGATTTCATTATTGTGAGATTGAGTGTGAGTGTGAGTGTGTAACTCAAGAACACAGATTTTCTCCCCGTGGATGTAAGTCCGATTTGGCCGAACCACGTATATTGTGTGTCGTGTTTATCTCTTGATTTTACTGTTTATGTGCGAGAGGTGCCCGTTTGGGCACAACAGAGTATTGAGCTATTCACGATAGTATAACGATAGTTCATAAAATTGAGGTTAAATTACATCGCGCCGTGCCTTTAGGCACGGGCAATCCCTAGTCTGTCCATAAAATGTCCATCAACTGAGACTCATTTCAAATGAAAATTAAGACATGTTAAAAATTCTTTATGAATATATTTTTTTTCATAATAAAAGTACTAGTATTTATGAATTGTGCATTCACTAACCTAATTTTTTAGCTACGCCACTGCCCACTGGTCACAAGTACCAAGTAATTGGCCTACGCCGCGGGCATAACCTGAAGGGAAAGTGAGTTATGGTATTTCACGTAACTGGCTCTTTTTGATCGATGCTCTCATTGACTTGTCGTTATCAACCTGGGGGGCACTAACTTGGACATTGGTGAATTTTCGTGGAGAAGGATTTTTGGCTTTTTGCTAATGAAACAAGTACGGTCTGTAATGACCTTATCAGTTACAGTATCAGCTAGATGATCGTGTGGGACTGGTGTTTCACTAACTCAGTTTTTTTGAATAAATTTATTACAGTTTTTTATGTGATGTGTTGTGAAAGAATGAATTGATAACTTTAAAACATCCGATTTTGAAAAAATAGTTTTTGTTAATTTTCAAAAAGTTAAACACCCTGTACTTGGTTCAGGGCCTTACTAACTTTCTAATAACTTTAAAACAATTATTTGGGTGGCCTTGTAAAGAATCATCTGAATTGAATAATTGTAAACAATTGATCTAATTTTCAAAAAAAGTTAAACGAGCGTGTACTTAATATTCTCGTGATCTGAATCGCATATTACACTAAACTACCAACAAAAATTCAATTCATATTCAAAGATACGAGCACGACACTTGTACATAGCACGAGCCAGTTAATTAAAAGGAGTGTTTGTTAAGGCTTCATTGCCAAACTTGTGATTTTCCTGCCACCGTTTTTTTAATTTATGGTTCGTACTGAAAAGCAACTCAAAAAGTTCGAGAAGGAATAATGACTTTTAAGAAGCTTTATTTCAGATACGGAGCCTTAAAGGGGAGATGGCACGTGCCACTTCCGGTCCGAAAAAAATACTAATTTTGTATTATAAGAGCAGTGTTATTCTTTAAAACGCGTGTATTATTTTTAGTACTACGCATATTGATATGTGATTAATAGTTGATGAAAGTGTGTAATTTTTTGGTATAAAAAAGTATGTTGAAGGATAATTAACGTATAAAAATATGCATCCTTTCGGGTATGAGAAATAAAATTAATCTTAGAACAATTGTACCTTTTTTATACTAAATAATCTATTGCCAAAAAACCTCCGATTTTGAAGGAAAAAAAAAATAAAGCATTTTCATATATGATTTCTTTCATTTCTTGACACAAAATTAAAGAACTAATTGAGATTTTTATCCAAAAATTGCACGTCATTTTATACTAAACTATCTTTGTTGGGCATCCGAGTCGAAATCCAGGCTCCATCCCTGTTTTTTTTTTTTTTTTATTTGATGCTTTTTATCATCTGGTTTTTAACGATTACATTAAGCTGCCAATCACACAAGAAATTATGATCTAGTAATATAAAAAAGTATTAACTCAAAAAAAAAAAAACTTCATAGTGATAATTAAGGGGGTGTTCCGCTAAGAGTGTTTTTAAAATAAACTGGTTTTTCAAGATTTTTTATGTGATGTATTGTGAGATAATGACCTATCTTGGTTTTTGGAAAAAACTGTTTTTTTAATTTTTATCTCCGTGCACAAAAAGTGCCACCCGATTCGGAGTCTAAGCATGACAACAAATGAGAACCTACTTCTTCAAGCTAAAAAATTCACTACCACTGCAGGGAAAAAAATCCATGGAGCTACTGGAATTGAGCCGATTTTTAACTTCAGAATATCGTACACATAAAATGATCCAGACACCTAGCTACTCATAGGGGAAGAAAAAGAAAAACTGCTAATCCATAAACATTTCCGGCAAAAATTAACCAGCCAGTAGCCTAAAATCATTCAGAAAATGTGGAAATTAATAAGAAATGTTTTTTTTTTTTTTTTTAAAAAAGACATTTTAGATTGCAATTAAAGAGAGTGCCTCACCAAGATGCGTGGCCTTAATCCCAATGTACTCTTTAACCGTCAAAGTCCGATAACGCGGGAATCCAAGCTTCGAAAAAGGCCCAATAACCGAATCGGCCCGTGGCCCGTAGAAATACGCAGCCGAAATCCGGTGCCGGGTCCCGTTCACCACTGCCCGATGACAAACCATTGGAAATCTCCCATTGGACAAAATATGTAGCAAGTCACCAACATTTACCGTAAGTGCTCCGGAAACCCGAGGAACCGAGACCCACCCGAACCCGTCTCGAAAAGTTTGGAGCCCATTGGTTTCGCATTGGTGGAGGATGGTGAGGAGGAGCGAGTCGGTGTGCGGGGCGAGGCCAAGGGTTTGGGTCGGGTCGGGGCATGAGGGGTAAGAATTTAGCTGGAGGGCATTGGATTCGGAATCGTAAACCGCGGCGGCCCAATTCTTCTCGGGTTCGGATAGGTCCAGTGAGTTGAGGATTGTGAGAAAGAGTTTGTGGGCTAGGGTTTTCATATGCTTTTGGTACTCGTCCATCACATCACTGCATCCATGGAAACAACACAAAGGTTAGAATGATCGAGTCCATAGGTAGGGGGACAGGATAGAAACAATTTTGGTCGGATTAGACCGATCAATGGTCGCAATACATTTATCGTGAAAATAATTGAGTTCCGATTCAGTATCGTGAAAATAATTGAGTTCCGATTCAGTGATTCTTTGTAAACATGTTCTCAACAAGCTTTAAACTACGAACCGTCAGATCATCAAAGTAGGGCCCGGAAATGGTCCACGAAGTTCCAACAGGCCATCTATTCTCTAAAAAGGGCCGTAGAGGGTCCAATTAGTAGTTAATGTAACATTTAGGGAGATCGACATTAACTAGAATTCTTACTTTGACCCATACCAATTTAATCTAGTAATTGAAAAAATAACTTAACCTAAAGTGCAAATATATACAAAAGCGTTAAAGGCACTAACTAGTATATCAATTATTAGGCGAATGTGTAAATGGCACAAAGCAATCATAATTATGCATTATTTTTTTAGTTACTTACAAATAAGTGCATTGTGGGTTTTGTCTCTTGGTTTTGGTTGGTTGCTGTGTTTTGATGCTTTTTGCTCGGTTTTGAGTTTTGTTGGTTGAGGTTGCCTTAGAGACTTGGTTTGGCTTTTCTTTTGTTGGGTCTTCTGTTTTGTTGGCGCTGTTTTTATGTTCATGTGGGTTGCCGCTGCTCCTTTAGTGTAGGCTTTGGCGCTTTTTAGGGAGCATGTTTTTGGGTGTTGGATGGGTACCACATGGTGGTACTTAGGGTGCATCTTGGTCGTTCAAAAGTGTTTTTGACAGTCTGAAATTTAGAGAGAGAAAGAGGAGAGAAATTAAGACGACAGAGAGGAGAGAGGAGAGAGGAATTAAGGGTACCACATGGCGGTACTCAGGGCGGATCTCGGTCGTCCAAAAGTGTTTTGGACAGTCTGAAATTTAGAGAGAAAAAGGGGAGAAAGAAATTAAGAAGGAAAATTCTAAAATCCACCCAATGGGCTGATTATAAGGCTTAAAAAGTGTGTGAGAATATGTGAAAAGTGTATAGGAATGTGTAAAAGTGTATGAGAAAGTAAAAAAAGTACATTGGAGTATGTGTTGTTTTTGTTTTTTTGTTGTTTTATTGTCAGCCCAGTGGGCTGACAATAGAAAAATCCAATTAAGAATAGGAGAGAAGAGAAAGGAAGAGAGAAATCTGAGCCGTCCAAAACACTTTTAAACGACTGAAATGCGTGTTTGGGCACAATGTGTGTGGTACCCTATTTGCACCCAAAATATTCTCCTCTTGAGTTGTCTCCTCTTGTGATTTTGGTTTTTGACTGCTTTTCGATTGGGTTCAGGTGATGCTTACGTAGTCTGGGTGTTTTAGGTGTTCCTTTTTTCTTTGGTTTACTTTTTGCTTTTCACGTGGTTGGCTTCTTGTCAACCATTAACTGTACGGGCTTGCTCGTTTTGAGAGCTCCTTTGCCCTTTGCATCTCTTTCTCCCTTCCATTTATATTTTTCTTTTGCCGATTAAAAAAAAAAAAAAAAAAATTAGCGGTGCAACTGGCATGAGTCATTCTTAAAAAATTGGCCAAAATTGCAACCAAAAAATATATATATATATATATCTACCCCAATGATGTGCTATTTCCTCGGTCATAAATGGCTACACCCATTTCTCCACCCATTTTCACCTAAAAATGATCCCATCCATTTCTACCACATCACCAAACCAACCACCCAATTCTTTCCACCCTTTTTCTTCCAAAAATATGTGTGTGTGTATGAGAGAGAGAGAGTACATATTGCCGGAGCGAATACACAACTCCGATTTATGATTTCAGACAGACAGAGAATTAGACAAGAAAAAGGGGTGTGAATATCAATTTGGGAGGGTGTGGAAATCACTCCCCCATTGTGGTGATGTGTAATAAGGTTTTGATGTGGAAACAACCAATGTATCTACCTACTTTTTTTTATGCATCGTACGTAATGAGTCGCTACACTCGTATGAGTATCATGCTGTTATCGGGCAATTAAAATGCGATTTATTGTTGGGTTGCATTTTACATTGTGTAAGAGCAATATTGTCGTAATTTTTTATAATTCAGTAACCAATCTTAAGTGAGTGGAACAAGTTGGTTTAAGCTTATTGACTTAACTGTGCTAAAGCCATTTTGGCTTAAGTCAGTAATTGTGGAACAGACTCTATATTTTAAGGGTGGATTGGAGAGATGTTTGGATTTTCCACTTTTGACATATTTAATGTTTATTTACTTACATATGTTTTACTAACAGAAGATAACCTGAAGAAAAATAAACTAGTTTTGGAGTTATAAGTGTGAATTAGGGTTGATAAACGAACCAAGTTATTCGAGTTTGAGCTCGTGTTTGTTCGTTGAAAGCTCGTTCAAGATCGTTTGGTTACATAAACGAAAGAACCTTTAACATTTTTTGAAGTTCGTTAAGTTTTCAAACCAAGTTCGAACTAACTACTTCTTTTTCGTTCGGCTTATTATGTATAAAAAATTGCCAATCGAGATCGCCTCATATTCAACTTGATTAAAGCTCATTCGAGATCAGCTCGTCTCGTAAACGAATTAAGCTTGAACATGTTTTGAATCTCATTCAATTTGAAAAATAGACTTGAACAAATAATTACTGCTGGTCTCGTTTGGTTGGCACCCCTGGTGTGAATCGAATGGAACTCCCCCAAACCAAAGTCTTAGTCTACAATTGCACGGCTTAGGTAAGTGCCACTTGTTGACTTCCACATTACCAACCCTTTTCCCATTTGAGAACAAAAGACAAAAAGAGATGGTGGATGAACAAACGAAAAACTAACACATTTCTGTTGCTCCAAAACAAAACCAAATTCTACCAGAAATTTTTCAGTGCCGAGCGGGTATATTCCACGTGACAGTACCCCACGCACATCTCGGCCATTCAAAAATGCGTTGGGCGGTCTGGATTTTAAATAAACTCTTCTGGAGAAGAGTTTATTTAAAATTCAGAAGAGTTTATTTAAAATTCGTGATTGCTGAGATGGACGGTTGTGATGGTGTGCTACGGATACCACTTCAGAACACCACACACCACATAGTATCCGTTCAGCACTGAAAAATTTCTCAAAACCTATACCCTAACCTAAACCACATGCATATTTACACACATTGTCTACGTGCATGAAAAGTGTATAGGAACTTACCAAAAGTGTTTATAGTCCAGAGGCCAAAGAACCCTGGCATGATCAACTGAGGAACCCATGATAGTGAACCCTTCATGCCACATAAACTTGGGGAAGAAAGGCGCGATCCGAGCGCAGCCGTATCCAGTGGCTCCACCAGGGGACCGCAACACCTTCCTCTTTTGTTCGGTCGGGAGAGAGAAGAGGCGTCGGGCCGCGGACTCCACTTCCTCCAGTAGGCCTGAAGGAAGCCCATGATTGGTGACTTGAAAAATCCCCCATGTTTGGCATGCACGGCCCACGATATCCTCGACATTGGGATCCATGAGGTCCACGATGGGTATGGAGAAGTTTTCGTCCGAAGGAGATGGCCGGAAGTTGTTGGACTCCGGCCATACGTGCGACTCCGGCACCGCTCGGAGAGAGTGGAAGTCAAGGGGGATAAGGTGGTGGAGTTGGAGAGGGTTGTTTTTGTAGGCCTCCAAGAGAGTACTCATTTGGGTATAGAGAATGAGCAAAGACAGAATGGAGAGGTTTAGGACAGGTTGGCCAGGTGGTATACAAAAAATATGGCACAGGGTTAGTAGTTATAAAATGAAACAAGTTCACCATAAAAATGGAAAATGACCACTTGCAAACAAGATAACTGTCCCTACACACCCAGGGGTTGCCCCAGTGGTTAGGGCGAGTGTCTGACTTTAGGGGTAGTCCCTTTGGTCAGGTGTTCGATTCCCCACAGGGTGAGTACCTATGCTAAGCGGGGGGCCGTGATCGGTGTGGGTTGCGCCCGCCACTCCTCCGAGGTTTGGGTGTGCGTGCGGTGGGTCCCAATTAGTGGTATTGTATTGAAAGAGCTTGCCTTCGGCTGTTCCTCGGTTAAAAAAAAAAAAAAAAGATAACTGTCCCTCCAAAGAAGTTCATTTGAAAACGATGGGTGGAAATGACATTTTGACATTATGTGATCGTGAGCATGGCGGAATCAGAATTTGAACTCGAGGAGTGCCAAATTAGAGAAGAGATTCTTTTGTAAGAGATGACATTGATAAAGTAGCTTGGTTTCTTCGTGCTTTTAGAAAAAACAAATTACATAATGAAATCTCAAGATATTATTAATTGATACGTCGTGTCAATGATACAAGTTATCATAATACTATATGACAGTAAAATATGATGCGTACGCATATTGGACCCGACAAAACTTGAGGTACAAAGACTAAATCTAGGATGGATATTTAAGTTATGGGCAAAATTTTAGTACTGTTCTCTAAGAACGTGACAAATCTATTAAAAAAAATACTATAAAAATATATTTATGGGTGAAAAAGGACCTCACGCCAGCTTTCACACCACATATATATGACAATAAAACCAGCTCAAACCTTAAGCAAAGCTCCATATCTGACCTCATAAAAGTTCACAACACCTAGCTAGGGGTTAGGTTTCAGACTCGAAACATAAGAGAAAGAGAGAGCAAATATCTAAATCTCAAGCCTAATTTACACACTCCAGCCCTAAAGATATGGCTCAAGTCTCTATTGAGGGAGAGACTGTGGGTGGGTGGCAACCATGTCACCAGGTCCGTCTTGGCTCTTCTTGTCTCGCTCCCTACGGCCAAAGGGTTCTTAGTCATTGATTAGCCCCTTATACATATGATAAGTTTAAAAAACAGGGCATGTTTAAAAAACAGGGCATGTGAGTGTGGGTGGCTATTTGGAACAAGTGTTGTTTCCAAGTGATTTTGGAGCCTTTTGTGCCCTACAAGAAGACAAAAACAAGAACAATTGTTAAGAAGAGGTGTGTCATTGGAGGAATCCATTCTCTCTATATGCTTTTCTGCACAAAGGACATGTTTTTGTCCTATACCCAATAAAAAAAATGTGGAGAAAAAAGGGTAGGTGCTTCACTGAGAGCGGAGTTATTAAGGGGCTGGTGGCACGGGTTACGTTTGAGTCCTGACCTCCGATCAATACATGCATGTATTTTGGGGTTATTATGTATGATTAGTATTCGAATACGTGTGCTTCTTGGATATTAAATGCTCTATAATTCTAAAAAAAGATTGTCCGCTCCGTAAAACAATAACTAAAATAAATGTATTTTGGTTCAAAGAATTTCTTACTTTCTTCCGTAAGATAGTAAATATCAGCAAGTTCTTTTTTTTTTTTTTTGAATTTGTTCAAAGAAAAACATAATCCTTTACATTTTCTCGGTTTGACGGATCGAACATCGTTTTTGGGACCATGATAGAATAATTTTTAGTGTTACCTCCAAGTTCAAAGTTCAAACCTTAATTCCGCCAGTGCTGACCCATGTGGCACATGGAATTTTCCATGCAAAATAGAACAGTGGAAAGTAAATTGTTTGAAAATTAGAAGCCAACTAAAACAGGAAACGTGGAGGAGTACTAGAAGTCAAAAACATAGGACGAGAAATTTGATTGTCCACTTTTGTCCAATTTTACCAACTCTTCCAGAAAAACTATTGGGCTTCACATGCCAAACAATTATTGACTTCAAGAACAATCAATGCAATTCTTTTTAGTATTGCCTAACTTTTTTGGAACTGCGAAGATTCAATGAAATTGAATTTGAACATTTTGGTCCTTAACCATTCTTTGGTCAATTCAAACTTGGCTTGTTTATATGGAAAGTGATCTCAAACGCGATTTTCATACCTGAATTTCTAATATTTTATTAACTGAACGAGCCGAGTAGTAGCTTGATCGAGGGTAGTTTGAAAACTCTCTCATTTCGAAATAATATTCGAGCTTAATTGACTTTATGTATAAGAAAATGTAAAACGGTTTTAAACGAGCGAATACAAGCTTAACTAAGGAATAAAAGACTTTTTGTTACAAAATTGGTTAGATAGTAAATTGAATTTGTTCAGGTCAATACTTTGGAATCCACGAATCTAACGAAAGATTAACTAAGTGGATCTAATTGAGCTACGTTATTCCCATTCAAAGGAGACGGGAGTAACAAGTTGAAAGGTTGACCATTTGTGAAAAAGAAAAAAAAAAAAAAAAAAAAAATGCAATGGGCTGTCACATCATCTGAACAGAAAAAGATGGGGTAGCTACATCCCCCCACAAATCTGAAATCCAAACAAAGCCCAAGGCTATATTTTGATTTGTGTAGAATTTATGCCAAGCTACATCCCTCCACAAATCTGAAATCCAAACAAAGCCCAAGGCTATATTTTGATTTGTGTAGAATTTATGCCAAGCTACATCCCTCCACAAATCTGAAATCCAAACAAAGCCCAAGGCTGTATTTTTATTTGTGTAGGATTTATGCCAGGCAAAGAAAAGCAAATTGCAAGAAGCTGCTCCCTCCGTCCCTTTTTAAATTTTAAGTGTTTAACTTTCCATTTTGGATTGTCCCTAAATTAGTGTGTGGTTTGAAAAATTAATAGGTAAAAATTTGTAAAATCATCATTTTGCCCTTTTGAAAAGTTAGTGGGTAAAGAGTTAATGGGTAAAAGTGGAGGATAATTTTGGAAAGTAGAGGTAAAAGTTGATGTGAATAATGTAAAGTGGAGGAAAAAGTTGATGTGAAAGGTGTAATGATGACGTTTCTTTAATAAGTTGGATTTACGAAGCAACACATTTAAAAAGGGACGGAGGGAGTAATGAAATAGAAAACCCAAATTCTTGTATTTGGTTCTGAATCTTTTTTTTTTTTTCCTTTCTCCTAGGAAAATACCCGCCGCAAATCCTTAAATCCAAATAGATTCTCCTCATCCAGAACTGGAGGATATATAACAAAAACTAGAAGCACAAGGGATTTCAGGAAGTTCTAATCTGGTGGTGATCTAACAGTTTAGTGAACTCTATACAAGGACAAGAAGAAAACAAAAAGGAAATGTTCAAGGTTGAGATGTTCAGTTTAGGTAAGATTTAAAGTAGGTAAAACTAAAAATATTTTCCGTTTAAAACTACGCCATTTTACTCTTCCTGTTTCTCTTCGCTCCTTGATTCGGCTGCTTGAACAGAGGCTTTCTCATCTTTCATTAACCTGCCGCCTTGACAAACCAACCCTGCACCATGTAGTGCAAGTATCAGCAATGATAATTATGGAATACGGGGACGGACACAGATACGGATACCGATACGGACACAGCAGGGAGCACGGCAAAATAAATAAATAATTTATAAAATTGAAAATATATTGTATGTATAAGCAATGAGGCATCGATTTATAAGCAAGCATCATATATACATACTATCACACTTTTAACCCAAAATATTTGAAGTAAAAAAAATAAAAACCAAATTGCGTATTTACCCCGGCTGTGTCCCTATATGTTTCCTTCCCAGTTGCTACATTTATGTTAGCACTGTTACTCATCCAGTGCTAACTTGGGGATTTTGTTTGGATGGTATGACAACGCAGGAGTAATTACAGAAGATTTCCATCTGGTACTTGTTTCAAAGTGAAGCTTAAATGTGTAATTTGTAAGTATATCACAAGCGCATTACTCATAAGTAGGAAAGATTAATGAAAGGGAAATACTATAATAAATAGTAACGTATGTCCATTCACAAACAACTGCGAACAAAAAGTACTTCCGAATAGATACGCTGTTTCTAACCAAAATGAGTCTCAAGGTAAAAACAAGTTAATTAGGACTCATACTTCAGAGTTCAATATCTGCTGAGTATTCTAGTCCCAAATGACATGGTATGAAAGAAATCGACTGGCCCAGCCTCATGTAATGAATCGAAACACCCGCAACAGATAAATTACCCACAAAAATGAAATTACCATCAGCTTGTACTTCGAAAGATCAGTTGATCACCTGAGGCTGGGGAGCCTGAGATTTGATCCTCAGTACAAAACCCGCGACTAGAGGTTCCCATATGGGATAACCTCCTTCGAAATTCCCGGGGAGATGCAAAATTACTAGCCATTCCTGTTTCATTCTCTCCACCCGGTACATAACTATCACCAGGGGCAGATGCGGCAGATTTTGGAAGATAAGTGGTAGACCAAGATCCTCCATTTGAACCAGCTAATGCCATTATCACATCCGCCTGAAATAGACACAGAAGCAAAGTGTTACTGGCATCAAATTAAATGTGACAAATGTTTTCCTATATCAAACACATAGGAAAAGCAATTGCACCAATATCGGTGACCAAACATATACACATATAAGATTAATTGTACCAATACGAGGAGTGCAGCTTATTAGGAAAAAAATACAAGGAGTGCAATAAAGAACTGGTTAAATGAAGGACAATTCTCAAATCACATGGAAAGGATTAGCCAATACCTTAGGGGAGGTGGTAATAGCTAATTCCCAAATTATTCCACATGCAGGATAAGAGGAAATTCCCACAATCAGCTTTTTCAACACCCAGCGGACAACAGGAAGGTACCAAACATGACAAAGGCGTAACAACCGCATGCAATGAAAACGAGAAAGTGCTGGCAAATGCAGGCATCAAACATAACGTCTCTCGATGGTCAAAAAAATTTTGAAGCAGAATCTGGGCAAGAGAACCCTTGGGGAGAAGGACCAAAACAAAAAAGACTTCATCTATAAGGAATTTGTCTACCCATCAAAAGACAGTTTTTTTTCTCCCAAAGGACCCAAACTACTCACATCAAACAAAAGGAGTTGGGTTCGGATGCCTTCCCTTTTTTACCACACCCACTCCACTCCAACAAGTAATTATCTCCATCACCTTCCACAAGAAAGTTGGGTTAATCCCTACCCCAACCCTGTTCCCCGCACTAATCCCCGTATTCCCTTACTAATTAACCTTTTTTACCTTTCATGGTCGTGATTGTTATGGCCTTTTCCTTTGCTTTTCGTTTTCAAAACTGATTCTGGTTCTGTAAAGTAAAAGCTCGTGAGTTTGTGTTTACTTTTGGATTTTGAAAGAATGACTATAATAATGGTTTTAAAAGGTTCATGATAATGATGATATTGTTTTGTTTTTGCAGTGGAAATTTCAAATTAACTAGGTTTTGGTTTTTCATCACGTCTTTTTTTTTTACTTGTGAAATGAATTTTTTTTTAACAGCGTCGGAAGTATTAGAAGATTTTTTTTTTTTATGTACAGATCCCTGTTCCCTTCTTAGAGATCCTTGTTCTCTGTTCGGGGATGGAGAGTAAATTCCCCAGTGGGGATCGGGGAGGGGAGATGGTTTTGCGGATCAGGAGGGAGATAGTGATATTCAACCCCAGCCCCACCCTGCAACCCTTGAAAAGCGGGCTTCTCGGACAGATGGGTTTGCTGGCTACATCAATGTTACTCCAAAATTTCTCTCTCATTCCTTGTCATTAGAGCTCCATCTGCTAAATTTCTTCCTAAAGGGGTTTATGGCAGGCTGATCCCCCTCCTCCAGGCTCCACCTCCAAAAGGATCTAACTTTTGAAAAAGTGACAACACCTCGTACTCCTATGCAAGCGTCGATTAGGGACAAGTCCACGCCTACTGATGTTCAAGATAAACAATTTAGTTCTAGCCTCAGGTGCCACTACAGGCCCAGTGACTCCGGTCTTCTTAGAATAGTATCCAGGGGTGGCTCAATGTTACTTTTAGAGGGTCAAATGAACGCTCTCAACTCTGATGATTTCCAATTATAGACTCAGATATTGAACTGGTCAGAAAAGGCCATTTATCCACGAGACCCCTCTGGATATTTCTGAGTAATAACCACTCAGATATTGAACTGGTCAGAGCAGCCATTTATCCACGAGAACCCTCTGGATATTTCTGAGTAATAACCACTTGCCACCATTGTTTTACTTATGCATGACATAAATTTTAGACCACCAACCACCTGACTTCTAAGATGCATTGATAACCCCGTGCCTAATCTTTCTCCAGTTATCTCTACTTCATAGGAGCCCCTAAATGCATCTTTTAACTTTCTCTTATAATCTTTTGTGGTACAACAAAATGTCAGTGCAGGTGCTAGGGAGTAGTTTCTCTATATACTCACCATTGTGTACTCGCATTAGCACCATGTCAACAAATTAGCATGGTCTAATGAGAGAGAGAGAGGGAGACTGAAGTTATTTTATGTCACCGCTGGTTAGATATCCGGAGCTGCCTTTGGTAGTAGCTAAGAACTCCATGGTTTGCAACTAATATTTTCGTACACAAATATTAAGGTGGTCTACAGCAACACTGGATCACGATTCACTTCCTAAATATGATATGACACTGTCTTCAAAAGTGAGCTTCCAACCAAACAGCAAAACAAAGCATCAGTTGCACACAAAATCTATATGTAGAGTTTCTAGCAGTCTTACAGAATATGCTTCAATAATTGTGCAGCCAGGAAACATCTTCGCACAACCAAAAGCTGGTTTCCCCTAATAGAAAGGACTAAGCAAGGATCAATGTCAAGTGTGTAGCATATTTGGAACTAGTGCAACCAGATTGCTCCAGAGACCATAAAGAAACCTTTAGGTTTCATAAAACTTTGAAAGGAGAATGGTCAAAATGGCCTATCTTGAATTTTCGTCAATTAACTCGCATATCTCATCGGTTCTTCAATAAGAAAGCAACACAAGAATGACAGTAGTACTTATCAGTTGCAATAAGTAAACGTGTTCCTTAACTACCCAGGACAAGAAAGCAGAAAGCAAACCTTGTTTGGGTGGACATCGTCAAAAACATGGGCTTGACCACCATAAAATATAGTCATCTGGTGACAGGCTGATGATAATCCATGTCGGCTGCCAACAAAGAGAATGGTAGATGAAATACACGTGATGAATACCCACTTCATGTTCCAAAACTAAAAGGCTGGATATGAAAAACAGCCTGAATGATATATTGCACCATGTTAATTACCTAGGACTAATTGAAGATTCTGGCTCAGAATTGTGAGTGCCGGTCTTCTGCTTGGTACCAGTCAGCAGCATCTCAGACGGGCTTCTATCAGTGACTCCACTTCTGGCATCAATAGAGCTCAAAATTCCTGAACCTTTAATTCCGGTGCGGGACCCTTCATCGGCAGCTGCTTGAGAAATAACTGAAGGACCAGCGTTGGCATCCTTGAATCTGTTTGAAGGTACTTGACACCCAAAAGGTGCAACTTGCCCTGCACGTGGAGGATACTGCATTGAGCGGACCACATTCAAGGGAATTGCGCGCTCCCATTTGGACACAGTGGCATCAGTTCGACTGCCAGAAGGTGGTGTAATATATGAGAAGTTGAAGTTGGCCTCGTTTGATGCATATTAAAGAACATTGCCTCGTCATGGGAATGTCTAGGCATCTCTCCCCCTGCATTTCGGAGGATCTGAAATTGAAGTGGAGGAGCAATGTCAAAGAACTTGCTACCAGCAATGTCAAAATTTTGTTTCGTTTCCATTGAAATGGCCAAAATGAAACATCATTGGAATCCCAAAATTGCAATTCCATTACCAGGCAGTCACACACTGAAACACGCAAAAACATTTTGAAATTGACACTGCAATATTGGGTTGGTTCTTGTTTTGACTCCTATTAGAAACATCCACCATTAAAATTTTCAAAACTCTCATATTCTTTGGCATTGTTTTCCATTATGTTCCAGCCAGGTTTCCAAAATATTTCGATAATTTCCAGGAAAAGCTTTTCGTTTTCCAAGTTAAACGAAACAACATACTCCCTCCATCCCACAAAGTTGCTCCACTTTGGGGATATCCCAAAAAAATTGTCCACTTTTAAAAGTTTTCAAAAAAGCGATCTCACATTCCCATATTGCCCCTCCTTTTCTCTCACTTCAAAGAAGTTAGAATTTAAAAACACATCCCATCAAGGGGCAAAATTGGAAAGTGAACAAAAAGTACAAGGTATAATTATGTTCCCTTAAAAAGTTGGTTTCCCAATGAGGGACCAACAAAATGGTACCGAGGGAGTATCAAAATAAAATTTTGAGCCTTGACTACATAGTAGTTACGGTTACAACATCCGTCAAAACATACATAAAAAGTTAGTTCTCGAATACCTTCATCAAATGCAACCCATCAAGGGAGTCTGGTCCCACATGTAGAAGCCCATCTCTGGATGACCCCACAAAAGCAGAATCTGAATTGCTTCGTTTATTTCCTGCGAATCTGTTACTTATCTCAGTCCCAGTGAGATCGCTCCTAGGGCCGTAGAACGGAAGCCCCTCAAAATGATTTGAAACCTGCCTTTCTATCATAGTATGATGATAAAACGAATCAAACTTCAAATTAAATTAATAGAAGCCACTAATAAAATAGAAGTCACTAATGAAATCCACAAGAGAGCAATATCACATATGCACACACGAAATGAATGATCTCACTCATAACAACATCTAATGAAGAACAGCATCAATCCCAGCATCAATCCCTTTTGCAAATACACGTCAGATTATACACACTGGGATCGAATAAAGAATTAAGGAACCGTAAAAACTAAAAAGAGAAAATGATTACCATAAGTACCCAATTGCACGAAAAAACTTGAGAGAGTAAAGGGAAGCTACTAACTCCACTGATGACCTCATCTAAACTACTCCATAACAAATTATCCACCCCACTAAGAGAGAGATGCACAAGTAGAGAAAAAGGCAGACGAACTTATCTTTAGAATACATAACAACAAATCCATATAGAGATGCTATAACAAAATGCAAAAACGAGAACTGAAACAGACACTGACAATGACACAAGAACATACGGCCCGTTTGTTTGACGGGGACTAATATAATGAAAGATGTACAATTCCACCAATTAATAGTGATCACATTAACAACACCACACATCAACAAACTCATGGAATTGTATCCGACACTTTGTGGGATTATACATCCGAAGCTTTTAATCCAGGTCGTAAATACTTTCAAAACACAGCAGATATTTGGTCACCATCGATATATATAGTTCAATCCGGTAATTATATTTGATCAAACAAACAGGCTCATAAAGTACTTACTATTAGGGCTGCAACAAGCCGAGCCGAGCCCAGCTTTGAAGTTTTGAAGTGTTCGAGCTCGGTTGGTTCAAAACTTGTCTAGGTTGAGCATGGCTCGTTTATATCAGGAATTTGAGCCCGGTTCATTAACAAAACAAAAGGAACAGAGTTACAGCTAACTCGAGCTCGACTCATTTACCAACTAGCCAAGCCTCGAGCTGCCGTTTGTTTGCAGCCCTATTTACTGTGAACCTACTTCCACCAGCAAAATCATCAGATGATTCACTATGAAAAGGAGAATACAAAAGTCATCTCTGTGGCCCTTTGTGCCAACCCTAGAACCCCAAATGCCCCTAAAACCCAACGCGACAAATGCTACACCAAAAACATAGCAAATGTACCCCAATTTCATTTTGTTTAATTGCTTGCAAAGGGATAATAATCATAGACTGAAGTAAATTTTATCACAACCCACTACAGTTGTCGAATCAAATTCAATAAACATAATCTACCCATTAAACTATACATCATGAGAAACCTTTTTGCTTTATAAGGGGAAAAAAAAAAGGAACCAACAAAAAAAACACAAAAAATACCCAATTAAGTATTCCATTGAGCAAGGAGGAAAAAGAACAATTTTCAAGTAAGAACTGCACTAACCAGAACCCAGATCAGAAGTTGCAGAGATGGGCCAACGTCCACCGCCAGAGGAAGCGCCAACAGAGGCAGAAGCAGCCGGAGACGCCTCCGTCGCCGGTTTCACCACTGCCGGCGACGTATCTGAGGCACAGCTCCGGCCAAGAAAGTCATGAAAAACAGTGGGATTCACTTCATCTGTGCTGTTTTTGGCATTGCTCTTACTCTCAGCCATATTTCAGCAGCACCATCTCAGCTGCACACCATCTTGCTGCATAGCTGCTGCTGTCTAGAGAGAGAGAGAGCGGGGGGCCAAAAGGGTGCACGATTTTCAGAAAAGATTAAAGAATCTGCACACACTTTTTTTTATGGGGGAAACGGGGGAGGGCATTAAAAAGCAAAAGCTTGTTACTTTCTCTCTCATACTTGTAATGGGTGTTTCTCTCTCTTTATGTACAGATGTCGAGGTGAAGGGAATATATGTAAACTGAGAGCTATTTTGCCGTTGTTGTGGTCTGATCATGTGGTTTTTGGTCTGTTCTCTTTCTCTGCCCTCCCAATTTTCTTCTTCTGAAGAGAGAGAGAGAGAGAGGGTGTGATAAGGTACGCCGGGAGGTTTGGGTTTAGTTGTTAGGATCGGATCCTTTGCTTTGTTCGGTTTGGGTTTTGAGATGGTTTTTTGAGTAATGAGTAGAGAAAGATAAAAAAAAAAAATTATTGGGGACCGTGCAGGGTGGGTCTCGAGACCCAAACCAAACAAGGTTTCAAGTTCAAATTTTTAGACCGGAGGAAGCAGAACCATCCATTAGAATAATCAATGGACCACAATAGTTAACTCTCACTCGTAAAAGTAAGAGTTTTTGAGTAAATTCATACTATTTTAATTACAATAATAGACTGTTCAAATTTAGACCGTCTTCTCCCGTTTAAGTATCCCAAGTTGCACGACAAGATTTTTTTTATGATTATTGTTTTTCTATTTGCAATCCAACGAACCAAAATTGTAAATACGTAAATTGTTCTTTTTTCATCGAAATTAACCTTTTTTCCTTTTTACTCCTAAATTTGAAGTTAAAACTTTTTTAGTAATAGAGTTAATGGACCGATTTTTCACACTCAACAAATTTTTGAAGAACCAATTTTACCGTCTAATATCACTCTTTCTTTTCATTTGCTCTTCCAACTCAACAAACAAATATTACTATGCACCTTCAAATTAACTAAGTCAAACTTTAGAATTAAAATCAATAAAAAGTAGCTATGTTACAACTTACAAGAGGTAAGTTTCTAAAATGAGAGGTCATTTAAATTGAATATTTTGAAGAATCAAAATAAATATACTTAACGATTTTGAAGGATAAAACTATTTACATTCGCAAATCTTCATTTCTTCATATTTTCATCTATTTCTCTCAAAATCTCAATTTTTCCTCTAAAATTTAAAATTATCAATTTTTTATAAAATTGTTAAATATATTGATGATTGGTCTCATTTTAAAGATACTGTGAATCTCTAGTATTATTTTAGTTGTATGTTAATAAATTAGAATATAATATATTATATCATTTTAAAGTAGAGATATAAAAATGAATGATCCAAGAAATATGAAATATAAAAAATGGTTCCTCATTTTGAAGAACATATGAACTCAGTCTCAATTGAATCTTGAATTGCAAAAATCAATGGGTGATGTCAACTTTATTTCTTATTCTTTTTTTAGATTGATGCCTGAATTACCTCGAATATATGCAGAATGGAAAAACTATAATTACTCTAGAAATTAGTTGGGACGAAATAGTAAATACTTCCTCCGTCCTTTTTTAAATGTGTTACTTCGTAAATCCAATTTATTAAAAAAACATCATCATTATATTTTTCACATTAACTTTTACCTCCACTTTACACTTCTCACATCAACTTTTACCTCCATTTTGTAAAATTATCCTCCATTTTTACTGATTAACTTTTCAAAAGGGCAAAATAATAATTCTACAAGCTTTTACCCATTAGTTTTTTTTTTCACGGAAAAAGAGAGATTATTATTGGATAGGGAAACAGTCAAAAGACCGAACATCATTAGGGGCAAGATTAAAAAGCACATGAGGGGACAGGACCCCCCAACATTCCAATGTTGCACCTAAGAGGGCTTGTTTAGCCAACGAATGGGCTATCCTATTAGGAGAACACTTAACATGAGTAAAAGAATAATAAGAAGAAAAATGGTAAAAGCTCTACACAATCAGAGAGGATACAGCTACAATCGGAGAAAGATTTTCCTTCTTGAGACAAAGCTTGGATAATCTGAAGTGCATCACCTTCAACTATGATCCTTGCGAAACCTTGCCGCCAAAACAACTGCTTCACGAAAGCCCAGAGCTTTAGTGGTTCGAGGAGAAAAGAAACCGATGAAAGGAATGGACATCGTACCCAAAATAATGCCGAGATGATCTCTAGCCACAACACCAACACCCACCCAACCTGCTTGCTTGTCAATCGCACCATCGACGTTGAGTTTGATCACACCAGGTGAAGGCAGAAGCCATGTGATTGTAGGGGAATGATAAACCAGTGCCATAGCCTTCTTGAAATCTTTGCATAAAGACCCAGCTCTCTCCAAGACAAGGGTACTAGGCCAGCTCTGATGCTCATACAACGTGTGATTTCTACCCTTCCACACAAACCAGCAGATCGAGGCCACCAAACCGCATAAATCATCATTATCTCGAATATTGAAAGTGATAGAGTTCCACACACTTAAACTTTTCATCATTAACTTTTCAAACACACTCTTATCAAGGGAAAGCCCAAAATGAAAATATCTACTTTTATTTGAGGACGGAGGGAGTATTAAACTATAAACAGGTAAATTCTTTGTAGGGCATTTTTGCAAATTATCTATACAAGAGTAAGGGTGTACATGGTCCAGATTGAACCGATTCCATAAAAATCCAGGAATCGAAACATATTTAACAATTCCAAAGAATTGGAAACCGTAACCAGAACCAAACCACAACCAAACCTTATTGGTCAACGGCTCACTCTCGCCGAATCGACTTAGGAACAAGTTCCACAGGCTGCCAATACGTGTGATGACTCTAAGTTCGATATTAGATCCAATCTTGACTTCTTTATTCTTTGGCCATGGTACTATTTGTTTGTGGTTCCCCATTGTATGTGTTGGACATCAATTTGTGATTACCCGTAAGATTTTTTATTGTTTGTAATACATCTTGTATGCCAATTATATATTAGCATGACCATTTATTTTAATTTCTATTTATTTAATATACATGTTTTGTCTCAGCTAACGGATTCATTCCCACATTTTTTTTAAGGCAAGTCAAGTGGATAGGTGAGGACGCTAGCAGCATCCTGAGGATTCTTCGTGTTGACCTCCATAAAATGTTGTATTTTAGTGTGAGGATTTTATTTATTCGCTTCTGCACTTCATTAAACCTTTTTTTGGTAAAAAAGAAAAAAAAATATGGGTTCATGTTATTCATCGGTCGTTATTTCTATTCTTTGGATCATGGGATGGTTGTTCCCCTTGCATTTGTTAAGACAAAATTGGCTTTGACTTGCTTTATAATAAGGATTGGTCATTTAGTGTTTTATGGGATGGCCTTGTGGTTCACGGTCGGACTCAGGAGTCCGTCCGATCTCCGAATCCCCAAAGTGGTGATTAGCAAAGGCATGGGGAATTCAGTGGAGCGACTACTCAGTGGGGCAACTCAGTGGAGCGACTCGGTGGGACAACTCGGTTCATTTAGGCTCTTTCCAGTGGGTTTTTCTTTTATTTTTGTTTCTTTCCTTTTGTGTTCGTTATAGTTTTAGTTTTAGTTTTCCAGGAAGATGAGTGGATTTCAATTGGGCTATCATTTTTTAATTGAATCTTTGCATACTGTTTAGCTTTGGGTAGGACCCTATGCATCGATCCTCTTATGGATCTGCGTCTGCTCTGAAGTACGAGTCTTAGAGTCCCACACCCGTCGTAGTTATTTGTGGTGTGCTCGTGTCCGAGTCTTTGTAGTATAGGTTCTTTTCTGTATTTGTATTGAAATCTTGTAAGTGCTGTATGGCTTGGCTCTCGGGCCTTTTAATGAATTGAAATGACTTCCAGTTCAAAAAAAAAAAAAAAAAAGGCATGGGGAATTAGTTTTCGTAGTCCAATCCCGGAATTAGCTCCAGTCCATCCATTATCACCTTAATCGTCTCGCACTCTTTAACCAAAATAAACATGGTTACAATTATTCTTATACAATCCCTACGGCCTGCTACACATAACCAAACAACCAAATTCACTATCAATACCTCTTTACTACTAATTTCAATCCAAACCCCTCACTCGAATTTTAATCTAAACAATGGACGACTCGGATCGTTTGGAGTTTGGAATCTGAACCGTCGGTGTCGAGATGGACGGCCGGATGAGACTCACTTGGCATGGGGCTTGAATTTTCAGTCTTAATAGAAAATGCTCTCTCAATCACTGGAAATAATGAAAGGGGGATGCACCAAAGGAAAATGTTGGGGGAAAAAAAGTAGAAAATGACCCTCATTTCAATTTTGTTTACCCACCAAAAAAAATTGGTGAACAATACTCCATTTCTGTGTAATTGTCACTAAGTCTCACTTCAATGATCAAAATTATTGATTTAATAAGATTATTTTAGACCAAGAATTGTGCTTGGATCATGAACTTTCCAACACAGCAATGCTATATGGAAGGAAAAGATTTGCAGAAAATCACGCAAGGAAGGCCTTGTGGGGCCCAGTATAGATCTCGAATGGCTAATCCGAACCGCTCAAGAATTTTAGAAACGCATTTCGAGTGTGCCCGCCAAAAATCAGCTCCATCCGATATGTGTAGATGCTCGATCCAAACTTTCATTTTTTTCTTTTTTCATCCAAGCCATTAAAAAATGGAAGTTTGGATCAAACATCTACACATATCGGATGGAGCTGATTTCTCGCTAGCCCACTCGAAATGTGTTTTTAAAATTTTTGAGCGGCTCAGATCAACTGTTCGGGATCCGTATTGGGTCCTCTAGGGCCTTCCCTACGTAATTCCCTGCAAATCTTCCTTGCACATATCATTTTTGTTAAAGTAAGACTCGGTACGAGTTTATTGAAATTTGGGTAATGTTCAACTACTTTTTCGCGATGACCAAAATTCCACTCGTGAGTGGGTTTAGTGGTTATTTGAGGCAGGAAGCAAGAACTGATCCACAAAGATCTCATCCCATTCTTTGTTATTGCTTTCAACAGAGCATTATTGGTTCATTTCCACTTTATGCTTTTGTCACCTTAACCAAACTCATATATAATTTACACAATTTTTTACATCGCATTAAACAAATTTATCTGGTTGGACTTTATATTCCACAGAATCATTTTATTTTTCGAAAATCGTAAACCAATATTTATAACGACCGCTGTTCAAAAAATATATATTTATATCAGCACTCATCGTGGTAGAAATATTCTTTTCAAACATTAAGCTCCGCTTAAAAAATATTATAAAGTTTATTATGTAAATAAAGCTCTCAGAATGGCATCGTGGTAGAAATATTCTTTTCAAACATTAAGCTCCCCTCTACAAAGTCTAATATTACCATAAACTCTTAGAATGGGACCCACCATGTGAGATGGGAGTGAGCAAACTTAGGGGTGAGTGAGATCTATCATTTTTGTTCAGGGATTATAGTGAGCAAGTTCACTAGGGGTGTAGTGAGCTTGCTCACAAACAGTCCCACCCTAGCTTGCTCACTAATACAGGCTCCCCGAGTCCGGCATGCATTCAGAGGGCTTGAGCAAGCTAACTACACGCCTGTAGTAAGAAATCACGGTCATCCGTTAGACATGTAAGATACTTATCTTTTATGTAAGATAATCTAGACCGTTAATTGTCAAAAAAAAAAAAATGGCCATGATTGCTCACTATAAAAGTGTCCGACATCCAAAGCTTGACCCAAATGAGCTAATCATCTTATATAGGCAGTGGGGATGGTGCAGTGCAGCAACTGCATTGCACCGTGCAGCGCAATCTGGGCCGTCCAAATGTGTTTTTGACTTAAGAGTTTTATTTAAATCCGGACCATCAAAAACACATTTGGACGGCTGAAATTCCGCCCTGCACGGTGCAACACATTCACTGCACTGCAGGGACCGGGGATGGTACAGTGCAGCAAATGCGTTGCATCGCAATCTGGGCTGTCCAAATGTGTTTTTGACTCGTTTACTAATTGGGCCGAGCTCGAGTTTTCGGCTTAACACTCTAAACCTTGGCTTAGCTCGACAAAGCTTGGCTCGTTTTAATAGGCTCAATGTGTGACTGGAAGGATGTCATGCCACACAAACCTGGCCCGGCTCATTAAGAGCTCGACTTTTTTACAACCGAGCTCGAGCTTGACAAGCTTGGCTCGGCTCAGCTCGGCTCGTTTGCACCCTAGGAACCACCATTGCAATGCCATTTTGCCAATTCCACTTCGTAATGACCTTTACACGTTTTGAAAGTGATGTACTCCCTACATTCCTTTTTAAGTGTGTAGCTTTGTAATTCCAACTTATTAAGAGAACATCATCATTACACCTTTCACATCAACTTTTACATTCATTTTCCACTATTGCCCTTGATAGAGATATCATCAATAAACTTTACCCACTAACTTTTCAAAAAGGAATCTACTCTTAAGGGCAAAATAGGAAATGTACCAACTTTTACCCATTAATTCTTCTTTTTTTTTATTACCAAAACTTGCCCAAAAAGACTACAAAAGAGAAAGAACATCTCTAGCTAACATCGACAAAATTGATGGAGAAGGAAAAGAAACCCAATTGAGAGGCAGCTTTCCCTTCTTAAAACTAGTTGCCACTTCATGAGCTAGCCCATTTGCTTCCCTTTTAACCCAGGAAAAACTCAAGCCCAACAAATTACAGAAGTATCTGATGTCGAAATTACCAGTGCCATCACATCCCATGGAGGATCCAGCTCAGGCACACTAAGTTTGATGGCTCGTTGGCAATCTGACTCAATGGTTGCTTTATTAATCTCCATAGAAGCAGCCATCTTGCATGCCATTCTAATTGCACTCAGCTCACCTTGAAGAGTGGATGCAATTTCACAAGAACCAGTAGACCCATCCACCAAAGATCCCTTCCAATCTCTAATAACTGCAGCTGTCTTGCCTTGCCTTTCTTTCCATTGTCTACAACTGCAACATCACAATTAAACTTGTAACTTCCGCGGCCCGGAGCCCTCCACTGAGAATAACTGTAAACTAGTAAAGTAGAAATCCATTCACTTAATACTCAAGCCTACATAAATTTATGATAGAAAATGGTGTTAGCACCACTTAATATGGAATCCATTCACTAGGAGCTAGCGTCTAACCCGAATAATCACATGATGTTAGCCGGGTCCTTGATTCCATAATTGGAACCGTGGTTTAACCCGAATAGGACGATTAAAATTCTCTTCGTTGCATCTGTATCAATAAAGAGTATACATGATAAATCCCACTACCCACAAAACTCTTTGTTTCCCACAAAACTCTTCTACTTCCTCAAAATTAGTTTGTGGGTTGGTTTAATGGTACTATTTTTTTGAAGTTGCAAAAATTTTGTGGAAAAATTCCAATTTTCAATATTAATGAAGCTATTGCAATTATTCTGCTATTTATTTTGTTAGCTATTTTAAGAACAAGTGGTATGTTAAACGTGTGTTGTTGATTTTTTTTTTTTGGCAATTTTTGTATGCAACATGGTTTATCGGAAACCAAACTAAACTGGACCGGTCCAATAGTTTGGTTGTGGGTTGGTACCATGTGTGTAATGATCTGGTTACGATTCTTAAACCTCTAGAACCGTTAGATATGGTTTGGCTCATGGATTTCTATAGAACTGGTCCAATCTGGACCATGTACACCTCTAGTGATAATAGAGATGAGTTGTAAACCAAAACATCTTAAGTTGAAAACTTGGCAACTTTCTGGGATCAGACCATAAGAGAGAAATCTCTTATGAAGAGGGTGGATGATCTGTCTTTGATCAGACCGGATAGGAAAATAGTCAAAGGTACCCATAAGTTAGCCCGGACAATGCCTGACCATTGAAACAAGGGAAAAAAAAAAAAATTGCCTTTGAATGACATGCATAGATTTGTTCAATCAGCAATCACTGGATCGGGCATGCACGCACGCATGCATCTTTGCTAAAGTACAATGATTTAAGAAATCGGATGATAATTAAAAATTAATTGAGACAATCAGGACCCACTAATAATTCGCAAAATCAAGCAACAGTTGATTCAAGAGCTCATAATTGGCCGCTAAAAAGAAATCCAAATATATAAGGGTCATTTAGCCAAAAATCCAAAACATTTGGCATTTTTAAAGAGAATGACAAGGAACTTTTGTAATCGAACATAAAAACAAAAAACATTTGGCATTTTTAAAGAGAATGACAAGGAACTTTTGCAATCGAACAAAAAAACAAAAAACATTTGTCATTTTTAAAAGGAAGCACAAGGAACTTTTACAATCGAACATAAAGACAAAAAAAATTAGTGAAGTGTCACTAATTTATAAAAATTCAAATTATGAACATAAAATTCAAAAAAGTCACCACTCCACCTCCGGCCGACCACCACCTTTGACTGACCACTTCCGGCGACCAAAAAAATTAGTGAAGCGTCACTAATTTTTAAACTTATGTTTTGAACATAAAATTCAAAAAAATCACCACCCCACCTCCGGCCGACCATCACCGCCAAGAACTTCCGGCAACCAAAAAAATTAGTGAAGTGTCACTAATTTTTAAAAATTCAAATTTTGAACATAAAATTCAAAAAAATCAACACCCCACATCCGGCCGACCACCACCCCACCTCTGACTGAGCACTTCCGGCGACCAAAAAAATTAGTAAAGTTTCACTAATTTTTGAAATTCAAATTTCGAACATAAAATTCAAAAAAATCAACACCCCACATCCGGCCGACCACCATCCCACCTCTGGCCGAGCACTTCCGGCGACCAAAAAAATTAGTGAAGTGTCACTAAGCCGACCACCACCCCACCTCTGGCGGAGCACTTCCGGCGACCGAAAAAATTAGTGAAGTGTCACTAATTTTTAAAAATTCAAATTTCTAACATAAAATTCAAAAAAATCAACACTCCACCTCCGGCCGACCCACCACCCCACCTCTGGCTGAGCACTTCCAGCGACCAAAAAATTAGTGAAGTGTCACTAATTTTAAAAAATGCAAATTTCGAACATAAAATTCAAAAAAATCAACACCCCACCTCCGGCCGACCACCACCCCACCTCTGGCGGAGCACTTCCGGCGACCGAAAAATTAGTGAAGTGTCACTAATTTTAAAAATTCAAATTTCGAACATAAAATTCAAAAAAATCAACACTCCACCTCCGGCCGACCCACCACCCCACCTCTGGCTGAGCACTTCCAGCGACCAAAAAATTAGTGAAGTGTCACTAATTTTAAAAAATGCAAATTTCGAACATAAAATTCAAAAAAATCAACACTCCACCTCCGGCCGACCACCACCCCACCTCTGCCTGAGCACTTCCGACGACCAAAAAAATTAGTGAAATGTCACTAATTTTTGAAAATTTGAATTTTGAACATAAATTTCAAAAAAGTCATCACCCACCTCCGGCCAACCACCACCCCACCTCAAGCGGACCACTTCCATCGACCACAAAAATTAGTAAAAGGGGCAACCCATTTTGTCACAAGGAGCGATCCTAAGCTTCACTTTTGGAGATAAACTGGAATGATTGTAAGAATGATTGGAATTTTCCCCAATCTTGAACACAACCTATCTCTTTATAGATGAAGCATTGAACGACATTATGCCTTTAAAGTTGTTCTTCTCGAGATTTAAGTACCTCAGCTCATTCATATCGGCAATGAATTTAGGGATCGACCCATTAAGCTGATTCCATCCCAGATCCAGATGGACCAACGAGGGTATAGCCGCCAATGAGTTCGGAATCGATCTAGAAAAGGAAGTGGACAAGAGGGAGAGGTTTTGGAGGGATATTAAGTCGCAAATCGAAGTGGGTATCTCCCCATCTAGCCCATTTGAGTTGAGATTTAGAGACTGAAGGTTTTTAGTTGGGTTAAGGAATTGGGTATTTTCCCAGTCAGCTTGTTGATAGAGAAGTTGATGTGGGTGAGGAGGTGGGTGTGGGAGGAGAGTGAGAGGAGGTGATGAGAGATGGGAAGAGGAGGAGGAGGAGGAACGTGAGATGGGGAGGAGTGAAGGTGGTGGTTCGATTGCTAGGGGGGAGAGAGAGAGAGAGAGAGAGTAAATGGGTGTTTTCTTCATTTTGACTTAAAAAAGAAAAGTCCTTATAATCAGTTGAAATATCCTGTGTCCTTGGCTTAAAAAAGGTAAAAGGTGTTGCATTTTTTCACTAATTTTTCCATATATTTTATATGAATTTTCCATATGGACGAAGATTTCAAGGGTTTGGATAGAAGTTCAGTGTATGTATTTTTATCAAACGCCTTAAACACTTCCTATCCACACCCTTCTGACTTTCGTCCCACAACTCCTTTAGTTCTCGACGATCTCGTTTTTATGAAAAAAAAAAACACAAGATTTTGGATCAAACCTTTTAAAACGTATTTTTTTTTTTCCGATTTCTTGTAGGGACCCTTAGAAACGCCTTTTTAAACACATTGGGCGGTTTGGATCGTCGAAATCGATCGGGATCTATGAGGTGTGGACGAGTGCGGATTTTAAGGGTTTGGATAGGAAGTTTAGTGTGTGTATATATATATGGGGCCGGTTCCCTCACACTTAAAAAAAAAAACACAAGATTTTGTTCGGACCTAATGTGATGTTATAAACCGTTGATTTGTTTAAATGAGTAAAATAAGAGGTCTCCGCAAAAATTCGATTCATTCGGATATTGATAAGTGTTTGATCCAAACAGTTTTGCAAAAAGTCTAAAATGATCCGCGAAAACTAGTGTTTTTAAAGTCACTTTTTGGATCAAGACTTACCAATATTTTGATTGGACCAAATTTTGCGAGACCTTTTCTTTTTTACTCATTTAAAAAGGATCAACGGTTTTCAAAAAACATCAAAATGAGTTTTTGTGAAAACTCCTAAGAAGTGATGTGTTTTATTATGTGTTTTTATAAGTGTGAGGGGAACCGACTATATATATATATATATATCAATTCCTGTATGGACTTGATATTGACACTCTCTTTTTGTAGAGCTATTAATAAATTTGGGGAGTGCCAATATCAATTTTCATTTTAAATTACGAAATTATCTGAGTATTAAATTTTCACAAAATACAAACTACCCCATTTGATTTGACCCTTTGGCATTTCACCTCCCTTCCATATACAAATCACGAACTAGGCACTCATGATTCGGACTTTTTTTTTTCTTTAGAAAATTGGTCTAAAGGCCAAGTTTGGGGCTTTAAATGGTGTTTAGTCCAGTTTAACCTATTTTAATGCTTCCAATATATTGATGGAAATTTTTTGAAGGCTCAAGGACAACATTAGACAAAAATACCATTAATGAACTACACCACTCACGCTCACTGTGCGGAGGAATATCCAGCGGACAAAAGAAAAAGTTGGGATTGGTCACGTCACTATTCAATGAAAGCGACACTTAATGCTGTTACTGCCCGTAACTTTTCCCATTAGCACTACAACCCGTCACCCATCACTCACTCTCTCTCTCTCTCTCTCTCTCTCTCTCTCTCTCTCTCCCCGTCGCTGTCAGACCCTCTCTCTCTCTCTCTGACACGGATGAGACAAGTTTAATGGGTGGGACAAAATTAATTTCTCTCTCTTCAATTTTAGGGGTGAGTTCAATTTTTGGGGTTTTATTTTCGGGGGTTTAGGCTCTTTGGGGTAGGGTATAGTGGGTTTAGGCATTTTGGGTTTAGGCACTTGAGGTGCACTTTCTAATTATAGAGTTTTAGTGGTTTAGGCACTTTCGTGGGTACCCTAGGATTTTAAACTCTTTAGGGTGCCCTAGGGTTTATGTTTAGGCACTTTAATAGGGTACCATGGGGTTTAACTTTAGGCACTTTCATTAGGTTTGGGGGTTTAGGCACTTTCATTGGCTAGTGGGGGCATTTTTGGAATGTGTAGGTGATTTGTCCTATTGGCATTAAGGAAAAAATGTTGATGTCCTTATTGCAGTAAAGACCCATTTACTATGTTCTCCCAAAAAACGGACCCTTTTTTTTTGCAGCTGTTAGATGTTCCATTCGAAGTACAGTAACAAACCAGTATTGAATCTGTGCCATGAAAACTTGTTTTTGACCTCAAAAAGAAAAACCCTAAAGTCTGGAAGTTGTGGGTTTAATTAATCCTTCGGACTGGAGTTGTTGAAGTTCTTGAAGAGCAATCTGGTAAACTCATAAGCCCGCCTAAACCAGAAAACTATTCCCAAGTTAGGAGGCTTGGGATCTCTCACTACATAGCTCTAACAAAGCATCCCTTGCACACCCCTCTGGCATCAAAAGTTCCTAAAAACAAACAGAAAGTCTGCGTTGATGGACTTATGGATAGAAATCCGTACACAGATGTATCTAGAAGCGTCCGATACAAGTGAGCCTTTCATAATTTTGTGGTGTTGACGTGATTCATACAGTTCTGGATATATTTGTGTCTAAATATATTCACATAGCTCTGTATGTAGCATTGCTCAGATAGAAAACATGACTTACCAGTATTCACAAATGAAATATATTCACATAGCTCTGTATGTAGCATTGCTCAGATAGAAAACATGACTTACCAGTATTCACAAATGATCGATATGACTTCCCAAAGTGAGAAACTGTACACGCCACCATTAACAAAAGTTAAATTAGGAGCCAAATAAAACTGAGAAGAGACCAGCTGTAAGTCTACAATCAAGCTGTGAGCACTGAGCAGAGTAACAGTCATAGACATCAAAGTTGAGAAGGATACACGTTATCCAGTAAGTTACAGGATTTTCCATCACCTTTGCAAACAATACTCCTAAATCCACAGGATCCAAGATAGACAATTATATGAAAATCGCATATAAAACTAACAAACCTATATCTTTCTGCGCCAGCAGTGCCCTCCTGCTTCTGGCCCAAAATTCTAAACACATGCCCGCTCCAATATCTTGATAAGAAAAGGTTAAACAGGGTTAAAAATATTTGTACTTCCCACGAAAAGTTGCAACTTTCTGCTCCTCAATGGACACACCAACCATACCAAGACAGAAAAGATAAACTAGAAATATATTGCCGTTCTGAGCAAACTAATGCAGTTCTGAGAGTGGGATACCTTACCTATGGCAGTAAAGCGCGAAGCAGCATCCCGAGGTCGAATTCAAAATTAGACTGTTTATAGTCTGAATTGTAACCACTAAACCAGTGCCCCCCTGCTATTGATGAACAAAAATATGACTATGTTATCATATTTCGATAAACAGCAACAACAGTTACCCCGAAATCTAATATGGTGGAGCCTATCAACATATGAATCACCTTCAGCTTCAACCCCAAAGAAGAATAAAGGACCAAACTCAGCCGATGCTTTGTTTTCCTTACCTGCTGATAGGGATACCGTGAACTACAGAATATGCAAGTCCAAGGAGGAGCATGACACGAATGCAGAAGCCCCGCATTTATTCCTTTTTTATGCTGCCTTTTATTCAAATAGGTCAAGACCATGTGGCCACAGCATATAAGAATGCAAATTGTCAACCAAAAATACAACAAATTTTTTCATCAATGTCATTAACTTAGCTTCCGATGCTAATGCCAAAGAGGTACAATTACATTCTCGTTTCTCACTAACATAGGTGTTAGCTCCTTAACACACTTTTTTTTGTGCATAAAAAAATAAAGGAGCTCCTTACAGAACTGCCCGCCTACTAAAATACATTCACCCATACAGATGATCTTCATCAAGTTTGCACTTCAGCCCTTTGTCCCTTCTTAAAAGTTCCAGATGCATACCCATAGGATCCTTGCTTGTTTAACTCAGATTTTAAGTTTCATCATAAATTTAGCTGTAAACAAGGAACTACATAAAGATATCCATTCACAAACTCAGTTGAAGCTTACCGTTGTCAAAGACAACACCTTCACAACTTCCAGAACCTTCAAGCATCTCTCTGAGGGTCATCTCCACAAATACAACACTCGGCCGGCTGATAAAACAAATAATCCTCAAGGAAAATCCTTTATACAAGTCCCTTTACGTAATTATCCCTGATGTCAACTGCTCTAATGAGAACTTAACCACAATAGTTCTGAAAGGAATACTACTAATTCCTTCTCCTATTTTTTAAATCTAATTACAGGCAGCTTGTTCTTGACCATAAAGATATATCCCCATCTGCTTGGAAGAACTCTGGTCCATTTTATAAAGCATTTCTGCACTCCAGGTCCCCCCCAATTGCCGAAACTGCCCTATCTTTTCTTTTATTTTTTCCCTTCCCCTTTCAAAGATATCTTACACCATACTAATGGAACAAAAAATTGGTGGGAAATATCAACCAAATGCATAACCAAAACTGTTGCTTTTTAACACACAAGCCTGAACGCATCTGAAATTCAAGTAGTCCAAGACATTGGCGGAACTTTGTTGTTTGAGAGTGCCCTCGTCCTCGTGCTGACTCACTTTGTATGCAACTATCCAGCAGGACCACCACATAACATGGCAAGATGCTTATCAGATCTCAAATATAGAGAGCTTGCTCTTTATCTTTTACAAATCAATGATATTGCAACAAGCTTCCTCTTCTCTTGATATCTTCTAACAACTACTGTGTTACCACCGATAGTTTTCTACGCTTCACAAGTTCTCTCGGATCTCTGCATGTCTTTAACGTATTAGACAAGGCTTTGGCTTTCTGGATTATAGATGTTCTCCTTGCACGTGAAGCGTCTTCATCTCTGACAAATGCACTGGGAAGCTTTATTAAGTGAGGGGTCGCGGCCATCATATCACATAGTTTTCGGGACATTTCAATCTTTCCTAGTTCCTTTAGTTCATAAGTCATTCTTTGATACGTTATGGAATGAGGAACAATTCCCCGCTGTATCATGTCCTCCAACTCTTGAAAAGCCTCTTCGACTCTATGCATTGTACATAACAAATGGACCAACATGGTACACACAACGGGGTCCAAATCATATCCTCTATCTTTCATTTCCTTCCTAACTTGCATCGCAAGTTCCAGTCTCTCCTGTTTGCACAACAAAATCATCAAAAGATGATAAGTGATCTGGTCAGGGACGTATGCAGATTCCATCATCTTGGTATAAAGGTTCAGCCCCTCTTCGAATTTTCCAGAGTTCAAGAAGTGCCTAAGAAAGTAATTATAGGTTGTAATGGTTGGCATAAACCCTCTACTAATCATCATCTTAAGGATCTTATTAGCCCCTTCAACATCTCCGGCCCTGCAAAAAGACTTGACGAGGGAATTGTAGGTGGAAATAGTGGGCCCTGATTCCAAAACTAGAAATCGTTCCATCATCGCTAGTGCCTCCTTAAACCTTCCCGCTTCCCCTAATACATCAATTATTGGATTGTAAACAATTGCATTTGGTTCAATTCCATTTCTCTTCATCTCCCAAAATAGTTTAATTGCCACCTCAACACGATGCTTCCGACAATACCCCTCAATAAGGGTTCCATAGGTTGCAACACTAGGCTTCACATTCTTCTTTTTCATCTCATCCCAAAGACATTCTACACGTTCAAGCTGTCTAGCTCGAAACCACCCAGTCAATAGACTATTGTAAACATGAATTGACGGAACCCAAGAAGGGTCTGCCCCTCTTTTAGTATTGCAATACTTTGAAGCTTCCCAAACACGTCCTTCCTTGCAGAAGGAGTCCAATAAAATCTCGAACAAGTTCAGTTCTGAATTCGAACAGTGAATCAAGTCTAAACTGCAAGCAAACTCCAAAGTTCTGATTGCAGGTGAGGTCATACCTGCAGAACCACCAAAAATCCTCCACATTACGCAGAACGGCAGAACTAAAATAAAAAATGCTTAAAAAGGGCTATATTGTTCCACTTGCAAACAATGAATAATCTGTTAGCATTCGGAATTCCAAGCATATTTATTACATAGTCGAATTCCAATTATCAACATATTACAAGTACATCATTCTCATACCATCTAAATTAAGGTTGCTATTATTGATTTAAAATTAATGGACTTGACAATACTTCGTTGAGCATTATAACCTTGACAAAAATTCGTATTTTAAGTTTCCATTTCAAAACTGAGATTTCCATCCTGTCTGTACTTATCCATGGTTGAGATCATAGCATAAATGATCGAACGTCTACTCAATTTCTTCTCCCTACGTCATTGTCTACAGAATTATCTGTCGATGACTAATACCAAGCCTTCCTAAAATTGTGTACAGTTTAAGCCTTAAAACCCTTCATTTCAAATCCAATCAAGCAAACTACTCCGCTACACAAACCCATAAATTGCCAAAACTACAGGAACAAAAGTACCTGCGCAAGCATACCGTCGGATAAGAATGGCGAAAGTATCCACATCAGGTCCCTCAAGTGCCCGTTTAACCCGGCCAAGTATTAGACACCAAGCAGATTCAAACTCTCTTGCTCGAGCAAGAACCTTGATTATGGCGTTGAATATGCCTACAGAAAATAAATACCCAGGCTGCTTTTCCGCCCACATGAACATACTCAACAATTGCATAGGACATGACCCGAGATCGTCGAAAACCCGCTGTAACAGAGACGGACACGGTTCGATTCCGGTTCGGCTCAAGGCGGTTTCGAGGGCGGGACCGGGTGGAAAGGTGGGGTTTGTGAGGAGGTTTGAAATGGTGGTGAACTCGGTGGAGTTGTAATTAGGGTTGGGGTTTGGGGGTTTTGAGAGGTGGGGTTGAACGGAGATTAGACGGTTGATGGTATTGGGGTTAGGGTTTGGTGGGGTTTTGAGGAGGAGAAAGAGTGCAGAGAAGAAAGTGGAACGTGTGCGGAAGGAGGATAAGGTGTTCATGATAGAGAGAGAGAAAGAGAGAGAGAGAGAGAGATGGAATTCCGGCGACTTCGCCGTCGAGTTGCGCTGGAAGTGAAAAGCTGCTTTAATTTTTCGAATGCACCTTAAATACCACTTTGACCCCTTCATGTTTAAAAGGCATCACTCTAACATCCTAAACTTCACTCTAACATCCACTAACAAAAAACTGTTTTTTCCAAACACCGAGACAGGTCATTCTCTCACAACACATCACATAAAAAACCGTGAAAAATCAATTTTTTCAAAAAATTGAGTTTATGGAACACCCCCAGTCATGGGTTAATTGGGATTTTGGGTCCCGTAGTGACTTCTAGTGTGGGCCCTCTATAATTTATATTTAGGATCAGAATTGTTCAATTTGTTAAGAATGTTGAGTATATCATTCATGTAAAAAATTAAATTAATTATATATTGGTTGCTATCTAGCCGGATACCATTTATTTTATAAAAAAATGGATGGCCAATAACATTATGTAAGACAAATTTGTCTCAATTGTGTGTCTGTCATTGAGGTTACTACGAGGGTGTAGTGACTTGGGTCACTACGGAGACCCCAATTCCGGTTAATTGACTTCGTTAACCGAGAAGCTGAAATGACCATCATATCCATAATAAGGCTCTATTCTCCTTCACTTTTTTTTCTACTATTTCGTTTTGTGTGTTTTGTTCGTATTTTTAAAATTTTTGTTAGTTTTGCATAATATTTTTTTAATTTAACCCTAAAGACGAAAAAAAGTACCAAACAACCGTCTTTTTTGTCTGAAATGTTGTCTTGTATGAATTTTTTCAATATTGGACCATATTATTATACTTTTTTGATTCCTCTTGTCATAACGAATTATTAATCCAAAAAATTGCAATGAAAAGATAAACATAAAGTTATGAAAATACCACAAACAGTTTAGAAAAAAAAAAGTAAGGAGATTGTAGCCTAACGTGTCAAAATTGAAATAAGCTCTCTTCTTCACTTCAACTACTATGGAAGGAAGAATAAGAACCTTAATTCTAACTCATTCAATCATCTCTCCACCGATCGTTCTCCTCTACATCAATAACATACTTCTCTGAGCTTGAAAACCCCGCTTGTTTGGTCAACCGATCCAATAAAAACTCTCATTTGCTGAAGCGAATTTGAAGAATTTAAAAATTATGAGTGTTAGATCTCAAAGCGATACTAGTTAAAGTGCTATGATCCAAAACATCATTTTACTTATGCTATAGAATGGTTTCTTTTTTATTTCAAACCTCAAATGTTTGTTACGTTACATGATTTTGTAGCATTCGTTGGAAATGCATGTAGTTTGGAGTTATGGTTATGTTTGTATTTGTTTAGATTGTATTTTGTGGTGTTATACTTGAAGAATCCCCTTAAATATCCAAATTTATAATTGGAGGAGAAAAAGATTTTTTTAATTTACTTATGAAATTCAGGATAGGAAATATCATTTTTTGCTCACATTTTCTATTTAAATATGATTGACCTATAAATCTTCAAAATTGATCAATGGAAATTTTAAGTAGATTGGGAAGTGTTTGACAATGATTGATAGAAGTATAAAAAATCCTCTATGTGAGTGAGATTTTAGCTTAGTTTGATTTCTCATAAAATAAGTAATAATAAATACGCTTATTGTGTGGGACCGTAATTCCCTATTTGCTCGTGTTTAAAAGTCAACATTTTTTTTTATCTCCTAATTAAGAAAATAGGCATCAAATAATTTTTCTTATTTTCATACTGTTCATTCATTTATTTGAAATGGTAAACAAACAAATTAGTAGGTGAAAAAAGTTCACCCAAATGTGCTAATAATCATATGTGGGGGGTGAAATTGATCATGGTCCAAATCACAGGGCTTAAAAGCATGTTTTCCATAACTTGAAAGATGACGATTTTACCCACACCAAAAGCTTTAAGAGCCACAAACGAAAAACCCAAACCGGGCAAAATCTCAAAGAAACAAATGGCCACTGTACATATACTTCCCCTATCCATCCGACTGCCGGAATTTACCGCCGGAGCCAAAAACCAACGAAATTCCGCCACATTCACCGCAAAAAAGAGATCAATTTCAGTTTCCTTTGCCGTAAACTCACTGGAATCCGCCCCGGAAGTACCCGATAAGGTCGAAATCGAGCTCGAATTCATAGGGGTAAGCACTCATGTACATTATAGGATTTGCTTCCGAGTATGTTACTGAGTCCCTGTTCTCGTAAATTATTTTGTTATTTTTTCGTATTTTCTAATTTTTTGTTAAATTCATGTTAAATATTTTAATTGGTCACTCGGGTTGACGGGAGACGTCTAAAAATAAAAAAAAATATGATCACTCCGGTCTGTATTTACACACTTTTATGATTCCTCGAACGAATGATTAATCCTAAAAATTATGATGAGAAAAAAAATTATGAAAAGTAAATAATACTGAAAAAATACGAGAGCAATAATTTAAGGAGAAACTCAGCCTGAGTACTATATTTCTCGTGTCTTGTAAAATTTTCAGAATATTATTAGGGGTATTCTAAATTGTGTATTATGGATTGTAATCAGAATCTGTGAAAGTATGTGAATGGTAGCATGTATTTTGTAGAAGAGTAGTGTTTGGAAGCATAAGGTGAGAAATAGATTTTGATTTGTATTTTGGCTATTTTATATGGATGTAAAACTTTTTGTGTGTAGGTCCAGAGTTAGGACTTAGGAGCAGTAATTAAGTATAAAAAATGGAGCGACATATTTGTACTTGTACAACTTAATGAAGGAAGAATGCAAAAAACAAAAAAATAAAAAGAAATTCAAAATGTACAATCGCGTATTTTCCAGAATGCATCCTGTTTTAGGCTACCACTATTAAATTCCCAAAAGCAAAAATGGAAAATGTACAACTGAATAAGTTGTCGCCCAAACAGGTCCACAGTGGATTTCCGTAATGGCTGATTGTGTTTGAATGTTGATTGTGTTATTTGTCGGTGTATGCTAGCCGAGGCCAGGAGATGATGGGGAGTACCCAATTGAGAGAGCAAGAGCTGTGAGTGGAGAGAAGCTTTTGAGGAACATCATGTTGGATAACAAAATAGAGCTCTACGCCCCCTACGTAAGAACGGCCACTTTTAGATTTTCAATCTCTTCTATACCTGTGCATGTTTGTCGACTGGTGTTGTTTCATTAGTTTTGAGTTTTTTTCTCGTGGCTTTTGAACGAATTAGGGAAAGTTGATGAACTGTGGAGGTGGTGGAAGCTGTGGAACATGCATTGTGGAGGTATGATGTTAAATAGTACCAATGTTCCCTTCAAGTTTTCATATGTTTTCAGAAACATAGTGGAGTAACTTCACATCCAATGTGGAAAGTCATTTAGTGGCAACTTACATGGACATCATACTCAATTGGATTTCTTCCAATGTTTGGGGGTTTTGTTTCTTGTTTGATTGGAACCGTGATATTGACCTATTTATTGAAGTTATATTAAAATTTGAATTCATTTTCTTAGTGACTACTTTTTGTGTATCATCATCTCAGTTTTACATTCTAACTACTGCAGATTATAGACGGACAGGATCTTTTGAATGAGAGAACAAACACAGAGCTCCGCTACCTAAAGAAGGCATGTTTACTCTGCCACCCACTCTCTCTTGCTGTGAGATGCTCTTGGGAAGAATTTTTGGATGCAAATGCTCATGATACAATTTTTTGCTTAATTATCATGCCTGACCTTGCTGCTAAACACTAACAATGGCATTGCTAAGAAGTAGACCTAAGAGAAGTTGATCATGTGTTACATGCTCAAAACTAAAATAGGTGGTGATATCTCTCGCTGCAAGAAACTAAATTCCTGTTTGAATTACAAATTGCTGACGATCATTTACTAAGGGTTTATTGCAGTGGCACAGTTTGTCTACCCGAGGTTAAAGTCTTGGTTAAGGCATTTGTGGTAGTGGTTGTACTGGGTTTGGCCAGGCCCCGGCCCTGAGATTTTTGGGGCCCTAAGCAAAATTTGATAATGGGGCCTCTTATTTGTTTCTATATATATTAGTTGTTCCACATAAAGCATAAGAGAGCCTTGTGGTTTAGTGGTGTGTTGGTCAGAACAATGGAGGTGCTCCTTTAGGTCGCGAGTTCAAATCACATAAAGCATAAGAGAGCCTTGTGGTTTAGTGGTATGTTGGTCAGAACAATGGAGGTACTCCTTTAGGTCGCGAGTTCAAATTTTGGGGCTGTCAACTTGAAGCCTTTCTTTGTAAAACTTGACCAAAAAAAGAGCGCACAAAAACTGCTATAAGCAGGAATCGAACCTGCATCATCAACAAAGAAATACCATACGAATCCAACCACTGTGGCTGACTAACGCATTCAGTGAATTCTAGACATAAATAATATTTATTGTTATCTTAGGTTTGGGGGCCCTTTTGTTGGGCCGAAAACTGGGGGCCCTAGGCGACCACCTTGTCGGCCTATGCCTAGGGCCGGCCCTGGGTTTGGCGAGAGGACCAAAGTCCTCTTGCAGCCATATGCTGTTGAACCAAATTTACGTCGTAACACATCTAAAAGTTCTAGGACTGTAAATCTTAAACTTATTTCTCTCTGTTCCATTTAGCCAGAACTTGAACAATCTTGTAAATTTGGTTTGAAATGTGCAGAAGCCAGAATCATGGAGGCTGGCGTGCCAAACAATTGTCGGAAATAAAGAAAATTCTGGAAAGGTACTTATTCTGTAGTTACTTGTTTATTATCGCTTGACAAATTTACCTTCATGCCACTCATGGTGTTCGACACCCCCCAAACCCCGCGAGGTTTCCAAAGTAATCCATAGCCTTACACTTTGTGAATATTTGTAATATCAAGTGCCCCCCTAGGCCCTAAGAATTTGGAAATTTTCTCAATAAGCCCTCCATTTTTAATATTCTTTCAATGTGCATTGGATGTCCCCAAATTATTTTCATATTAGGTTAATTGTATCGACTCTATTGATTTGGTATCTTATACTAGTAATGTTGGAGGTTACTGTGTGTAGCCGTTCAATCATGAGCTGATGGAAACCAGATTTATGTGGTTATATAATAATATATCAGCCTATTGAATGGCTTTGATTTAGCTTTGTGCCTACACTACCCAAAAACTGTGTGAATATATTGAAAATAAGAATCAAAATCTGAGGTATAATATTGGTATAATTGAACTTATTTGTTCTCTTTTTTGCTATAGTAGTCTTCGAACGTATGTACTTTTCATGTTGTATTGCTACTTTACAGTGGATAAAATTAAATACGAAGATCGTATTCATATGATCATATCGTGCAAACTTGTCAATAAGTTACTGCGTCGTGGCATTGACTCGCAGAACTAACTAATCTGCTAATCTGCATTTGTTTTCTCTCATAAAAGATCTCCGTTGTTTATACTGGATCCAGGTTCTGGTTAAAAGGTTGCCTCAGTGGAAGAAGTGATGAGGATGATCTGGTCTATGACACGCCGATAAATTGCCAGCAATAGTATGGAAGAGTATAAACAGTGACCTATCGGAAATTCCTTTCTGGGCAAGCTTTTTTACTGAATTTATTTGATACACAGTCTATTTCCATCAGCCGACCAGTGGGAGCTAGAAGTATGTCGTTTCTTCCATCAATCAAAAATTAATACGTAGCCCTTGTACCTTGTTTTGTGTATCGTAGATCTGTTGAGTATTTTTTCTGTTTCGAGTGTCGTTTATATCTTATGTATAGCTTGTATGTAGTGTTTGTTGATGACCAAGAAATATTATAGGTCTTTATTGAGTCTCTTGGAGGACTCTTTTTGTGATTTGGCTAGGTAATGTTCGTTTATATTGTAAAAGCTTCAGCTTTGATGAAGTCGAAGAAACACTGAGAACTTGTAGGCATCGTCGATTCGATCGTGAATATTCTGGATTCCTCCATTAACGCCATTGAATTTTACAGAAGTCTATGAAGAACATTGTTTTGTTTTTTGGAGAGGGAGTGTGTGCGCGCGCGCAACTGGGGGGAAGTACGTTTCTGGTTTTTTTTTTTTTTTTTTTTTATTTTCTGCGTTAACCAAACGATAGAAAATGTTTTTTAGAAAAGATTTTTGTATCATAACCAAACACCAAAAAACGTTTTATTTTCTAGAACGAAAATTCTGCATATAATGTTTTGCAGAAAATCTTTTCCGCCCAAAGCAAACCGAACATCAATGTTCACTACTTCACTCATCATCGAAAGAAAAAAGGACGTAAGGTTCACTAGAAAGAGAAAAAAACATCCAATTGTCACAAGTCATTTGAAAAGAAGCCAACTTTTAGATGGGGGCCAAGCGGGTAGGGATGACGTGGTGCCAAGCACGGACAGCTCAAATTTTAAAGAGAGAAAAAGGGGGGAGAGAGAGAGAGAGAGAGAAGGGTTGAGAGAAATCTAGACTGTCCAAAATACTTTTTGACGGCCGAGATGTCCGCTCAGCACCACATCACCTGTACTCGCTCGGCACCCAAAATTCTTCTCCTGTCACAGATGTGGCTTCATCAAATCTTTGAGCTTTTTCGAACTTTAGAATGGTTCAAATGATCGATTTTGAGGGACCTTTTATACTACTTCCATCCTTTAATTATGCTTGAGTTTTGCAGGGCTATGCTTAGCATGCATTGTAGACCATACATGAGCATTCAACCTTTGCAATACTCGAATTAAGCTGGGTGTATATGTTTTCTGAGGCAATCCTATTGAGTTAGTGTTTGGGCTATTTACCTTCTATGCACATTTTTTAATCATGATAGGGTCATGTTTTTGGGATTTGTACTTTTTTTTTTTAAAACAAGAAGTAATTTTGTTTTGCAAGTCGGAGTAGGGTTGTCCACGGATCGGTTTGGTTCTCAATCCGATCCGCTCGTGGCGGATTGTCATTTTGTATATCCGCAACCCGTCTGTGAGTGATATACGGATTGGGTTGGTTCGGTTGCAGATTAGGCTGAGTTTTTCGTTTGATTTTAGCAACCCACAAACGGGTGCTAAAATCAGGTTAGATTTTAGCAACAGTTGCTAAAATCACTTGAAAAACTCAGCCCTAGACGGATAGAGCGGTTGAACCCGAACTGAATCCGCTAAAATAAAAATATTAGGATCCGCATCCATCTATAACATACCTCGAGAGGGTTCGCAGACGGTTCGATTTCAGCGGATTGAGCTAATTGGGCGATCCGCAGGGGAGCCCTAAGTCAAAGTACAAGATCTCATCACATGATACAAAAATGAACCAAAACTATCAACATCTAGACGCGAGCACGTGTACAAGCACGCTGCACGCTCAACTAGAATTACTGCAGAAACAGACCGACTATGAGGTCAGATATAGGGCCAATCAAAGACGTAATAGCATATAATCCTACAAAGATACCCAGTTAAAACCATGAAAAGACGGCAATGTATTGTGAGCGAATAATATGTCCCATAAAACGTAGTAATAAGTTAGTTTTAAATCTAAGCCAAGAATTAAAACAAGACGATAGCGGAAGGTAAAACAACTCCGAGGGGAATGAAAACAACACCAAAAACAAAACACCCGCTTGTTTGGGAGACCTGTACCTGACAAACCATTTTCCAAGTATTATTTCTCTGCCATTGTCTCACATCTCAAGATATAAAAATCATATAGTAGTACTCAAGAGATTCATTGACAAGTCCAAATATGGAGGAAAAGAATAATCAGATCAGGGGTATTATGGTACCAAACAAAAAGAATAAGATTAGTGGTTTTATGATTTAACTAAGAACCGTTGACTTGTTTAGTCAAACCTCAATCATAGAGGACCCTGCCATAACGCAGTAATTTAAATCATTTAATTAAGATTTGAGATTTCACTGGCGGTTTCAGTGATTTAAACAATATTTGAGATTTCACTGGCGGTTTATTTATTTATTTATTATTTTAATCTGGGTATCAGGGTATTCGACACAGCTTATGCGTATTTCTTTGACAATTCGTATTTGCAATTCTTATTGGTTCATTTAGTGCTCCCTCCATTCCAAATTGTTCGCCTCTTTTGGATAGTCTTGCCACTAAAAAAAATTGTCTATATTTCACAATCTGTAATGTTTTTTTTTTTTATAATTTCAAAAATTTTGTTTAATAAAGTTAATTGAGATCTATCAAACAAGATCCATATTAGATATAAAAACTATAATAAATTAGAAGACAGAGACAATTTTTTAACAGGACTCAAATAATGAAAAGGGACCAGAAATTTGGGACAGAGAGAGTAGTAGTAACTTTTTGAGTGACTGAGCGGACATGAGACACCAACTGAAGGGCTTGCCCCCAATAGGTCGGGGGGTTGAATCTCATGAGGGTCTAATATTACAAGACTTGGGATCACTGGAGCCTGAAAGTTTACTCGGTCTTTGGGACAGAGAGAGTAGTAATTTTTTGAGTGACCGAGCGGACATGAGACACCAACTAAAGGGCTTGCCCCCAATAGGTCGGGGGGTTGAATCTCATGAGGGTCTAATATTACAAGACTTGGGATCACTGGAGCATGAAAGTTTACCCGGTCTTTAACTTCAGGGTCTATGAATAGTCCACATCTGAGCAAGCTAACAAAAACTCTTTTGATTGGTTAGTTATTGACTTATTGCATATGAATCAATGCAACTTTTCTGATGTACAATTTAGGAACAACTAAGAGAATGCTAATTGAGTAATTTAAAAAAGTATGCTAAGTCCTTTTCCCTTCCTTATTTTGTTGTTTAAAATAGAGTGTGTGATAATTCCAAGGTCTGCAAATAAACTAAACAGAAGTACAGAAAAATTCAAAAACCCTGTTTCCAATGTCTCATTTAACCAAATTCATTACTATATAACCTCCTCAACTAACCACAAATACAATATTGAAAAGTATAAGGTAGTTGAGAAATTGATGAATGTCTCAAGACAATTGCCCAATTCCTAAGTATGAAAAGATGTGACCTCCCCCTATTGTATCAAACCATGTTGAAAAATAGGAGGAAAAATGAAAAATCACCGCAACATCCGGTTTCTTGTACTAAAATGGAAGGATATCTATGCACCTTTGAGTATTGATAAAATTTATTTCAGACAAAAATCTCATGTCAATCGAATATGACTTTTAACTACAGGACATGTCCTCTTAGGGGCTCGTTGATCGATCAGATTAGACGTAGATTGATTCTTTAAAATCTCGTACGTCGAGGTCATTTTTCTTCAATGAATATAATAGCCAGATTACCAACATTTCATTCGGATAGTTAGGGGGTGTTCCACTAAGGTGGTTTTTTGAAAAAAGCTAATTTTTTACGATTTTTTATGTGATGTATTGTGAGAGAATGACCTGTCTCGGTTTTTTGAAAAAACAGTTTTTTGTTAGTGGAACACCCCCTTAATCTAACAAAGATTGAATTTGACTAAAACATCAGTGCCATAATTAGTATCGCCTCTAATAATTTACGTTCACTGGAATTGTATCTTAACCAAATTTAATTCTCATAACTTGAATTTGTAAAAAAATATTTTGGCAGATAAACACTGATATCTATTCCTAAAAAAAAGTGGTATCAAATGAATCGAATTTGTAGAATAAGTAAACGTTTAGTAGTTGGTAGCAACTGTAACGCCCCGGAATTTCGGAAACGTTATTAAAACATTTTTCAAATAATTTATCTGATAAAAACTCATAAATTGATTAACAACATAAATTTTGTCTTATTACAACTAATTGAAATTTTGAATAAAGAGGTATAACATAGAGTTACAACTTCGAATTAAAGCTTTTGAAAATAAACAGAGCATCTACGAAAAGAAAATCCAGGCTTCGTTTGATTCATTTTACAGAATAGCTTCCTCTTTGACTTGATACGGCTCCTCTGCTCCGTCTTCTATACCTAGCGTACGAATACCAGGGTACATAGTACCGTGAGCATAAAACGCTCAATAGATATATCCTACACCTACTTAACCCACACGTATCTAGCACATAAGCATGGACAATGAACAAGATAGATGGAACAATCATATTCATTTTATGCACATAAGCATGAATAATCAATAAATTAAATGTAATGAAATCTTTACTTTATTACTATCCATTAACCTATGTGATAACTAAGATTTCATCCTCAGAAATCTTTCTTACCCTGTAACCTCCAGCGTAAGCCAACTGGTGTGATTCGACTCCCCCTTGTAGATTAAGGCCCGGATGAGAGCAAAGTTACCTACTTGGGTCTCCCACCCACAACCACACAAGGAATGAACAAGACTTCACCGGGTTGTGACACAAGCACGCTGCCCCGGGTTGTGACGCAAGCACAATGCCACCCTTATAACCAAACCGTTCAGGAGCCAATCACTACCGTGCCTTACCTAGGGTTTCGTAATCTCAATATCCAGAATTCAAACCAATCATTTCTCCTCCAGGGCCCACAAAGGTCACCCTCACAACAGGGTCCAACCCGTGCACCCTTTTTTTTTTTCATCATCATTTCTCATAATCCTTTTTCCATATTACTTACTCATCGTCTACAATGTATTTCTCACGTTTCATAACCACCCAAGTAATCCTATTGTCCAAACTAAATTTGTGTAACCAACTTTAATATCAACATAAACAACTGTAGCCAACCAAACAATTATCCCTTCAAACAATAAAATGAAATGAAGGGAAGTAATAATATTAACACACAATTCGAGATTTCAATGCAAAATAACGTACGTAATGACTTTCTAAAAGAAACAATATATCTAAATGCATAGCATCATGTAACTTGGCCTCCATGTTCTTTTTGTCAATAGGCTTCACAAAGAAATTATAATCTATGGCTAAATGTCAAAACTCCTTGGCTGTTTATACAAATAAAAAAAAATAGATAAAGATTCCCATTTAGCACCTAGGAATCTAAGAATACATGCAGCAATACTGCTGCCACGTATATGATATCTAGAAGAACACATGTAGTGATACTCCTATGGACATGGTCGGCTAACATGCTGAATGTACCAGTGAATTTATTTGCAATGAACGTGGCACAAATCTGGAAATTCTAAGGTCTTAAGTGTCATCAAACAGGCAATCCAATTCATAAGTTTTGTTTTCGGAAAACAAAAATGTGGGACTGACTGTCCGAATAAAAGTTTCGGCAGCCATGGGTTTGCTCGCCGTTTTGAAGTTTCGGGCTACGGAGTTTAGTTCGTTACCCAACTAAAAATTTAATTAACACAAAAGAGGGTTCGGTAGGATAAACCTACCTTATCTCCTGTAGATTAAGCTAAAATGGAGTGGTTTTAGTGGAACACGGTGGCGTCGAGCGGTGGTGGAATTTCTCCTTCTCCGGACTTCTTCTTCTTCTCTCACCTTCTGTGCTCACTCTCTTTTTTTTTCTATTTTTCTTTCTATGCTTGCTGACGTGGTGTAAGGAAGAAAAGGTAAGGGTAAGAGGGTTGATATACTTGATGTTTGGGAGACAACAGAGTAATGAGGATGGGGTGGTGGTTGGCATTGCAGGGAGGATGGCAATGCAGGGGTGTGGGAGGTTTCCAAAGATAAGGATTGGTGGGATTTCTCAGGGATAGTGCAATTAAAGCTTAAGGTTATTATACAATACAATATTTATACAATAGGTATACATTTGTGTATAGATATTCTATATACACATCCATGTGATCGAGTATTATACATAAACACTCTCGAGCACGCACATACTTATACGTAGACGAATTTTATTAAAAGGTAATTTAAAATAAAATGAACTAACAATTTTATGAATAGTAATATTTTGTACCACGTAGTCTGAAACTCGGATCTTTATCATGATACTTAATTTGAATTAATTTATTTGACTATACAAAAATAGGGCCGAAAATAGGGTTATTACAGCAACACTGTTTGAAGTTTGAACAAGAGGGTTTTAAAAAAAAAAAAAAAGATCTCAATGTACGGCAGTAAATTTCTCGTGCTTCTCCTAAGATTTTTTTACCATTGCAGAAATTTAAGTTTCTAAAAAGGAAATGACTAGGGGTGAAAGAGGTTCGGTTCGGCCGGTTTTTCCCGGTTTTCAAATGACTACAAGTCTAAAATACACACTCATTAAAGGTGTGTACCATATGCACCTATTGTATGTTCCAGATTGTGCTACCTCATTGGCAATCGTAACATTTTTTAGTTTTTCGTAACTTTTCAACAATATGTTCGTAACATTTTCTATGATTCGTAACATTTTGGTGTCTCGTAACTTTTATTAAAAAAAAAAAAACATCGTAACTTTTCTAGGGTGTGTATCATACACACCCAAACCCAAATAAGTAGTGTGTATTGTAGCCTTTTCCTTCTAAAAATGTACTATCCTCCCGTGCTTTTTGAAACTATGATTGAGTTTCCACTAAAAATATTGTGCTCTCATTGTAGTCCGAATTGAATGTTGTTTCCGCAAAATGGTACTTTTATAATGTATGAGAGGAGAATGATTTGTGAAAAAATACCATCGAAAATACAGAAAATATCATAGTAGAAAGTCATCGTATATGTTATAGCAGTGCACCATAAGTTGACGGTAAGTGGAATAAAGAACATATAGAGTGAGTTTCCACTATTTTTTTCAGTATTTTGGTTGGTTAGAATGTGAGTGCAAAAATACTTAAAATGCTAACAGTATTTTTAGTGAAAACTTGGCTTATCCAAACCCGAAGGCAAAGAAAGAGAGGGTTTTCCAATTCCATGTTGGGCCAATTTGGTCCAATTTGGACGATTTTACCCCCGATTTAATTTGCCATATGTTGATTTTTTTGTAGTTTAGGCGAATTGTGTTGTCCTTTTTAGTCTTTTGGCATTTGCTAATAGATTTAAAAGTGAGAGAGGTTATATATTTTTTCAAAATTTTAAGTGGGGATTTTTCAACATTTTCAATGTTTGAAGAGAGATAAAAGTGAAATTTATCCTTTCCATATTGAAAGGTCGAAGTCTTTTTGCAATAACCTTTACATTACACGATCAAAACAAAAAAAATCACCACTTGGCAGATTATGAGTGGGCAATGAATTTATCGTAGTAGCGTCGACACCATGTGATTATTCCCTTTTTATTTTAGAACACGTGTCGTAATATTGGAAGAAGCAGAATCAGACGTAGAAATAGCAACTTCTTATTCATTTTTTAAAAAAATTTCAATTGTTTTCGGAAGTTTGAACTGTACCCTCCATCCCGCTCTCACTCCACTCTGGCACTCTCTCTCTCTCTCTCTCTCTCTACAATGCTCTGGACCTTCTCTTTGTAATTTGCATGATTCACCACAAACAAACCCTAATCTGCTCTCGACATGGCCAATGTCTTGCAGCTCACAAATGCAGGGTAAGCTCACAGCTCCCTCCCAGATTCACATCCACGTTGTCTTTCCTTCTTTTCTCCAGATCTAACACATTTCGCCAATACATATTTACAACAATTGAATTTGTATTTGCGTGATGTCTTTCGTGTATATCTCTGTATATCACCACAAAGATCTGTGAGATTGTTTTAAAATTCAACCATCTGTGAGGTTATCTACAAATTCTTACTGGCAATACATTTTGGGAACATGCATTGTGTTTATATTCGCATTCTTAGTTCATCTTCGGGTTTATTTTGACCTGATTTTTGTTATGTACACGTGAATTTGTTGAATTTTTTTGCAAGTTTCTGTTCTTTATTCATCGTGGTTCATGTTTTTATTGTGTATTGGCATGGTATATACATGCATATTTCTGTATATCAGAATAAAGATCTGTGAGATTGTTTTAAAATTCAAAGATCTGTGAGATTGTTTCAAAATTATAGAAGGTTTGGATGGCAGATGGCTCCATAGCATTTGTTTCTAGAACTGATGTGTTTGTATATGTATTTTCTCTTATACTTGACCATGTTATTGTAGTTAATAGAGCTTGGAATTCTATAGTCACTTTTTGTTGGTAAGTAAGATTTGAATCTATTAGGTACTATTATCTACATATTCTGTTTCAGTGCTTTTACATTAGTTGGCCGACCATATAGTCAATCAATACTGGCCGTTTTTTTTTTTTTTTTTTCTTTCTGAACTTCAAAGGGAAAATTATTGCTCTGTACCAATCACTTATTGACACGCCCATGGTGTTTGGGAGGACCTTACCACAAAAAGACGGGTCCCGGTATGAACCATCACATTCATGATTCATGTTAAGAACCATAGAGCAATTCCCAGCTGCTCTTAGCTTTCGCTCCCCAGTCAAATACCAAAATGACCATTTGTATCAGCTTGTTATTGCTTTTGCCTGCAGGAGTTGATATAATTGCTCACTATTTTTCATCGTTTGATGCACACATATCATTTTGTTGGGGAGAAGGAAAAAAAATTAGTCACATTAGAAAACTACATGACAACTGTGTACCATCGAATAATTAGTCCATTTTTCTGGTGAATGACTGTTTTCTTTTTCTTCCTGATATAAGTTTTAGTTAGAGTAACTATGTCTTGCAGGATTCAAGTATTGGTGCTACAAAACTATGAATACAGGTCATTATTTATTCACAGCTCTGGAGTCTAGCTAGCGGATGCCAAAGGTAAGGAATTAATTTTTCATGTAAATTAATTTTTGTTTGCATAACAATAATTTGAGGAAAAATCCATTAAATTTATGATGCACTGAAGTATGTCCAAAATACTGCATTGTGATATACTCAGTCATATGGTTATAATGCCCAAACTATTTTACTTTGTTCAGAATTTTGTACTTTTTTCAGCCCTAATGTGATGAAGAACTTTTCAGCCCTAATGTGATGAAGAAATGATGTTTCTCAACTACACTCTAAAAGAAGCATTTGCAAAAAGATCTTTTAAACCAATGGATGGTTAAACATTTTCATGTACTCTGTATAGACTGTTCTAAAAGCTTTAGTAATTTGTCGACACAAAGTTCTGTCAAAAACCAATGGATGGTTAAATCTAAAGTCTCTATTCATGTAGCTCTGTTAGACTTTTAGAACGGTAAGACTTTTAGAAGGGTAAAGCAATTCTTAGTTTAGTCCCCATCATATCTTGCATGAGCATTAAATTATTTGATCAAAGCTGTGGGCTCATGCCTAGTACATGGTACAGCAATTAACTATTGCAACAAGGATTGTGAATACATATGCACGACCAAGGTGTCCCCAGCATTCCTCTCCCTCACATCAGTTGGATGTTCAATTCTACCGTTAATTTTTTATGTCCTGACTAGGATAACCCAGCAGTTTTTTTTTCATTAACCAGAGTTATCTGTTCTGGTAAAGCAAACAAAAATGGTAGTCCTCATTCTTCAGGAATTAACTGGCCGTGAGGATTGTCAAAGTGATGTAGATGTTTCTGCAGAATTTAGACGAGATTGTGATAGATAGAATCTCTCGAAGAGTTGCACTAGAGATCATTATTGTGAATTGAGAAGAGGTTATTTCTGCAAACGTGTTAGTGCTTTATTCTATAAATTTTCAGGTGTCAAGCTAAACAAAAGGGTGCAATGGAAGTGATTAAAAATTAAAGAAAATGACAATTGACAAACCTTTAGACTAGCTAGAGTTATTCAATCTAGTAAACCAAACAAAACTGAGCCTCGAGTCCCTATCAATTGGGGTCGGCTACATGAATCCATTCTCTATTGAGATTTAATCGAGGGCATCGAGTTTTGTGAGAGCAAGAGTATCAAAGATCATGATTTGTTCTTTTGCAATGAAGCCCAAACATTGGATTTGTATGGAGTAATATAGACCCAAATTAAGGATATCCTGAGGACAAGGAAATGGTTTAATTTGACTGGAGATTTTGTCTAGAGAAAGCAACTCCAAGAAATAGGATTTTATATTATCCTACATTGAAGGATTTCTTATGAGTTGAATCGTTTCCATGTACATAATGGGAGTAAAAAGTATTAATCTATTTGTTATTTCCTCTTTAGATATCAAGATTGCTGAATTTCTTTTCAGGTTTTCACTTTCAGCAATGCATAGCTATTCAACAAGACATGCAAATATGAATAAAGAAAATGGAACTGCTGCTAAATTGGAAGAGCCCACCGTTCGAATTACACGAGGGCGGGCTAAGAGTTTAGCTGCATCAGGAGGGTTACCTCCTCCAGGGCCTTCAAGAAAACATGACCAGAAGCCAACCCTTCAACGAAATTTCAAAAGAGCCGCATCAGATGAGAACAAACCTTCTATTAGTCTTACCTCTTATCTCCAGCATAAAAAAAGGGCAGTTCTTAAGGATGTCACTAACAATCCACTAGTAAACTGCATTAATGCAGCCAAGTTTCAGGTTCCACTTTTCTTTTTCTAAACCCCTTATTTATTCCCCACAGAAATGATATGAAGAAATATCATGGAACTGATATCGAGGAACTTTGACATGTTATGGTTAAACAGAAATGCAAAATGGATTTCACATGTTGAATATATGAGCTTATGTTTGTTTATATTTCTGTTGTCAGTTTAGCAAGCAGGCTAATAAAGGTATTGGTAAGAAGACTGCAAAGGTGGCACCAGCTATTGTCCTAGAAAACTCTCGTGTTGAAGAAGGTGTGGAAGCAAAAGTAACAGAAGAAATATCCATAGTAGAGACAAAGGAGTCCCACCAAAGTATTTTACCTGTTGGCTTAACAGAAAATGGACAAAAATTCTATTAACGCAAGAGATGTTGGCGAAGCAAGCATAATTATTGCAAAGCAAACTTCCAGTAAGCATACCCTCCGGAAAAGCCCTTTCAAGAAAGGTTATTCATCTTCTCCGCCTGCTCATAATGTATTAAAAAATGGGTTGATTTGCTATTTATATATCCACTGACTTTCAGATGCCAGCATCCATTTCATTATGTGCTTCATTGTTTCTGTTTCAACTCCGTGATTCATATTTCTTGTCAATATGAGAATAGACTCTTGTAAGCATCTTTATGCCCACTACTACCTATTTCGAATACCATGATGATAAGTTTTTTTGTACTCAACTCTATGAATAACATTGATCATGCTCTCTAAATGATCTGTCATCACTTTGGGCCTGGAATGTTCTTTTTGCAAATTTATTTCTGATCTTTAAAGGCCTAAATTGATTTCAGATCACTTGATGTCAGATCACTTAAAGAGCACGAAAACTTTGTTGTATATCTTGGTTAAGGTGATATTAGATGAACTTGTTTTTCCTGATTCCTAGTTTAGGAATCAAAAGACAATATCACAATTAAAGACCAAAACAATGTGTTTAGTTTCAAAATGCACCACGGGTTAGGTTCTTATCTTCCAAAAAATAATAGCCACTTAGCCAGGCATAATGATGTTTTGCTGTGTCATGCAGGAGGCAAGTCTTGTGAAAAATTGGAAGCCTCAAGTTCTCCACTGATAACTGATGTTGATTCTAACCATAAAGATCCTCTAATGTGCAGTCTTTATGCCCCTGACATTTATAGCAATTTACGTGTTATGGAGGTTTGTATAACTTCTGACCTGCCATTACCATTTACTACTAGTAGCTGCTGTTTAACTGTTTACCTGCCTATGATTACGAATTCCCTATTCTGAATTGCATATCGTTAAAGTGCCACCAGCACTTCTCGAATTTCGTAACTATCAAGCGAATCATGAACTCTTTTAGTCGACTTCTTCTTCTTCTTCTTCTTCTTCTTCTTCTTCTTCTTCTTCTTCTTCTTCTTCTTCTTCTTCTTCTTCTTCTTCTTCTTCTTCTTCTTCTTCTTCTTCTTCTTCTTCTTCTTCTTCTTCTTCTTCTTCTTCTTCTTCTTCTTCTTCTTCTTCTTCTTCTTCTTCTTCTTCTTCTTCTTCTTCTTCTTCTTCTTCTTCTTCTTCTTCTTCTTCTTCTTCTTCTTCTTCTTCTTCTTCTTCTTCTTCTTCTTCTTCTTCTTCTTCTTCTTCTTCTTCTTCTTCTCGATCTTCTTCTTCTTCTTCTTTCATCTTCTTCATCTTCTTCCTTCTTCTTCTTCTTCTTCTTCTTATTATTATTATTATTATTATTTTTATTTATTTATTTTGATACTTTCTTTTCTTCTTCTTCTTCTTCTTCTTATTATTAATTATTTATTTATTTTGATACTTCGGAAAATCGTAAAGTTATCTTCTGATTCTCATTGAATAAAACAAATATGTCATCACAGTTGGATTCCACAAGAACATAGTTGTCCACTTTCTAGTGAATGTTGTTTCCTTGGTCATCTGTATCAGAAAGAAAAGCAATTTATCTTTTCTTGCTTTGCATATAGTGAAACAATATTGTATTTGGCTCTCATTACGAAATGAATCAGCAATTGAGTTCTCAGATTAGAGGTTTACTATTTTCGCCGTCAATGTTTTGTTCGTTTATATATTGAAATTTTATGGGTCTCTCTCCGTTTTTCAGCTTGATCGAAGGCCTTCAGTCAATTATATGGAGACTTTGCAGCGAGAAATTACTCCAAGAATGCGGGGAGTACTAATTGATTGGCTTGTGGAGGTTTGTTCAGTCACTTGGCCTGGCATATATACAGAGTTTAACACAGCAGTAAATGCATCTGTTTGGAAAGACATGCATATTTCTTGTTTGTCGCCTTAACATGTTGAGAAACTAATTAAATGTTCCCTCGACAGTATGGAAGTTGTGTTGGATTGAAAGATTCCCTCCGTTTATGAACCCATGCCAAACTACCATCCTTTGGACATCACGTGCATGATGTGAATTTCTTCTATATCTTTGCAGAGTAGGTTTGAATTTCAATGGATTTACTCTTTCCTCGTTAATTCTACGCGCGAATTAGAAGCTTAAAAGAAGTGCAATAGTTAAAACTCATGTTGATATTTGTGTATGTCTTAGTCAGGTTGTACTATTCAAGGTGTCTTAATTCAGATTTGGAGCTTTTAAGTTGATCCTTCTGTTCGTAAGTGGAAGATGACAACTAGTATTACCATTATCTTGTATCTTCCGTCGCAGGTTTCTGAAGAATACAGGCTGGTCCCAGACACACTTTACTTGACAGTCAATATTGTCGATCGATTTCTCTCTCAAAATCACATTGAAAAACAAAGCCTCCAGTTGCTCGGTGTTACTTGCATGCTAATTGCCTCGTAAGTCATATGTAATGAGTTCTATGTTACACTTTTATTGTTCTTTTTCCAAGTTGCAGATAGATATAAAAAAGGGGTATTGAGCAACAGAAAGGTGAAGGGCGAGGACATTGCATTTAAGACAGTGAATGTCGAAGGAACTGAGTTTTTCACATATGGAATTAACAGCCTGTTTTGATGAATTTGAAGTAACAAATAAAATAAAGGCTTTTCTTCAAAATCAGTCCAGCAAAGGAATCTTCTTGGACATATGACTATTGCCTCTAGTCTGTCCCCTACCTTAACTCTTCAAGTCTGATACCGGTAACCAAATACCATAATGTTCTATGTCTGAATGCCCCATCCTCCAAAGTCCAAATCCATCGTCCCAAGCTGAACTTATCAAGAAATAAATCTTGGGCGACTATGGATGCACATCAATAGTATAATGGCAGTTATATATCCAGTTCCTGGAAATTGGAAAAGTTTCTGTTAAGTGAATCATAACTACCTTTATTGGTCTTCCAATGAAACTGTCAGAAGATTGGTAAAAATAAAATCATCCCCAAATGTATTAACTCACCCCCCCTCCGGCCCGCACCGATATATCTCTCACTCTTCTCCCCATGCATCTTCAGTTCCTGGAAATCGTAGGGCTAAACCTATGGTTCTATTTTTTATGTGCCCAACTGCCCATAATTGACTTCCTCATTCATACTACCACTGCTTAGCTCTTAGTCAGAAGAATTAACCAACTCCAGCTTGCATTGTCTATGTGGCAATTTATGAGACGACATGTGGAGCATGTTTATACTTATCGATTTTATTCTTTGCTTCTTTTCTATCATTGCCTGAAGAAAATATGAAGAAATTTGTGCACCCAGTGTGGAGGAGCTTTGTTTCATCACCGACAACACTTATAAGAGAGAAGAGGTATGTTCTGGGCTACCCTTTGATGTTGGGTTCTTCTGAAGGCTTCAATTACCAAATAATATTGCATTCAAAAGTCTGGAGCTAATAAAGAGGGCATACTAGTTCTGTTTCATGACTTTCATCTTGGTCACTTCAAAGAATATTCCCACTATGCTTTTACTTGCATTTTTGAAATATAAAGCATTACATAGATTGTGGCACTGTCTGTGGTCAGGTGAGATTCTCAATTACTGTATGGATGTGCATGTGATTATGACTCTTTTTTTTAGTATCTTTTTTTCGGGTTAAGATTATGACGTATAAATTGCAGGTAGTAAAAATGGAGAGTCAAGTTCTGAATTTTCTGGGTTTTCACTTATCTTTCCCTACCACAAAAAAGTTTCTCAGGTATTTGGCATATCCAACATCGGTAATCTTTATATCAACAAAACAATATAACCTAATTCACCTTTTAACATACACTTAATCTTCCCTGTTTTCAGGAGATTCATTCAAGCAGCACAAACTTCCTTCAAGGTATGGTTTTTATTTCCCCTTTGCCCCCAACAAATCAAATTCATAGCAAACTGGTTTTTGTACCAACTATCAAACGCCCTTGATTTTTGCAGGTCCCTTGTGTTGAACTGGAATTCTTGGCAAATTACTTGGCAGAATTAAGTCTTGTTGAGTATGGGTTCCTCAAGTTCCTTCCATCCCTAGTAGCTGCATCTGCAGTTTTTCTAGCCAGATGGACACTCAACCAGTCAGATCACCCATGGGTCTGCTTTTCCTTGTTCCTAAGTAGGCTGAGTTTGGATCTTGCATTTATGGAGACTTGTGAAGGGAAAGAAAAGAAAAAGGAAGAGATTTTAATTTTTTTTTTTTTTTCTTTTGTGAAGTTTTAATACTTTTTCAAATTACTTCTTCTCCTTATAAGAATCCAATGATCCAAACACCAGCTTAAATTACAATTTTTGAAATTTTGAATACTTGTTTTCTCCCTCTAAACAATGGAAAGTGACTCCATTCAGAATTGTTGCAGAATCCAACTCTCGAGTACTACACCAGTTATGTGACATCAGATCTGAAAGGCTCGGTTCTTGCATTGCAAGAGTTGCAACTAAACACTAATGGATGCTCTTTGAATGCGATAAGGGGAAATACAGGCACCAAAAGGTATTTCATTGACTGAATTATGCAATAACTTGTTTCTCCATATTTTCCGTTTATTCTTCGAAATTTAGCACGTCACACTTGCAAATGCAAAGTAATCAGTCAATACCTGTTTCACTTCTATTGTTGGATCTTGGATTTGTAAGAGAGGTTGATATTAAGGAAATAGAATTCCTTAACACGTTCAGTTCAGTGGTAAAAAATCAACATATTCATAACCCAAGTACCCAAACAGAAAAAGGTTAACAAAAGAATCAGCTTGTTCCATTACGTTTTTTTCCCCCCACTTGATTTCCTTCCGCAAACCCAAGTATCCAATCGTTGAATGTGTACACTGGTGAGTGGTGACGAATATTTAGACTGCATAATTGGATTTTAACATGTCGGCTCCTGTATCTATTATATATGATTATCATTCCTCAAATAAGGAAGAAAACAGTAGCTTTTTTGGTAACAAATATAGATCCATACACAGTAAAAAGAGAACACAATGATTAATGGTAGAGCACCAATATGTCTTTGTTTAGTGGTGTAATCATCTGACAAAAACTGCTCGTCATGACAGTTCAAGCGTGTGGCGAACTTATCCTCCCGTGAACCTGTTGAATCAGTGTTCTGAAGTTGCAAGAACAAAAGCTATTTATTGCACCAGAGATGGAGTTTCTTCGAACTGCCAGTCACCTTCTGGTACTAATCTCCGAGCAGTCTTGATATCAGTCCTGAATCTGAGGTCTAAAGTATTTGGACATCTAATTATCCCTTTTTCTTTCTTTCTTATTAAGCTCTTATGGTGGTTGTAAAATTGTAACAAGTTCTTGCGCTATCGGACCTGTATAACTGTACAAGTTGGATCTCTACAAGTGAATAATGTCGGCAGTTGCTGCAGATGCACAGTTTCAAACTGTATTCAAGTAACTTGGTTTTTGCATAGTCATATAGTGTCTATGATGTTGAGCGGAACCCAGAAATGTATGATTCAAAAACACACATGCTTGGCAACATATTTGTTTCAGATCAACTTCTATTGAATTGAGGACACATTGAGCTCCAATAGCTTTGGCTACCGGTCATAAAAAGCTCGAGCTTACGTGCGAAAAATGAAGTGTACTGATTGAATTTGATAGCAAACTGCCAATTACACAAAACATGAGGGGAGAAAACCTGTTTATTTAGCAGAACTTTAAACCATGGAAACCTCCAAATCTCTATATACTTTCAAATGGAAGGATTGAACTTCAGCATCTTCATTTGAGCACTTTAGATCCATTTAGGGCTATATTTGTTACTGCCAAAATCAATTAACAAAGTTTTGCACTCCATTTGAGCACTTTAAGCTCATCACTACATAAAGCACTTTAAGAAGTTGGCTTGCTATAGAGAGTACGGTAGAGTTGTTTTTGTGAGCCCAAGAGAGAGAGAGAGAGAGAGAGAGAGAGAGAGAGAGAGAGAGAGTGCTCTGACCGCGGCAGGGAAGAGAAAATTAAAAGAGAGAGAAAGAGATAGTATGGGTCCCACTTCAATAATTTAATAACTCTAACAAAAACTAACAAAACCCTAAACTATCAAATGGACCACTTTTTCACCTTTTACCTAACAACTCTCTAATACATAACTTTTTGGACTCACTTTTAACATTTTTTGTCATATAACAAACATTTTTAGAAAGCGCCAAATGCGGATGTTCTTACTTCACATGGTTAGTCTCTTGTCAAGTACGCAAAAAGTACCATTCTCTGTTTGGTCTTTCCTAAAACCCGTGCCTACCATGTTCATCAAAAAGGGCGACCAAAGAACCATGAAGATCTACGAAGAATCCTGCAGTTCTACCAAGAACCGCAGATCCGCATGGGGACTCCCAGGGAACTAACCTGTCCAGTCCTAATTGAGAGAGTCAAGCTTATAGCCAAAGAATCCTTCCTAAATCTAATCATGCAAAACTGATTTCCTTAGTCTTCAAGTCCTAACAAAGAAACCTCCAAAACAAATAATGAGGAAGTCCAAATGAAGTAATAAAGTCCCAAATCAAATTTAGGTGTGCCGACCACTCGGAAGACTTGACCACCGTCCGAACGCAAAAAATTAAACCCTATGGAATTTTTACCAAGCCAACCGTTTGGACGGCATTGATCCCCTTCTAGACGCCCATCACAAAATCGAGCCAAAACACCAACAATTATTTCCTACTCAACTTTGAAATGGATTCTTCACAATTGCATATAAAAATGTCCTTCTAATTTGAATCGAATAGTTGGGGTGATTTTACAACTTTGAAATGGATTCTTCACAATAACACATTTAGCAAGTTGAATGGGTCAATTTACCCAACTTGCCTATGCATGCCTCCGGTCTTTTTCTAGGGTTTCCAGGTGGAGGTGGGGCTGTCATCTCCTTCTCCTCCTCGTTCCACACCCCTCGTCTCCATCTACAACACCTCCACCTCCATCCCCACCCTCGATGTCTAACTCCGACTTTTTTTTTTTCGGATCAACAAAGATTGAGGACTGAATAAGGATTGTTTTTTAGCAAGCCGATTGCCGCTGGTAGAGAGAGATGGCCAGAAGACCTAACAACCGGTCAAGGTGACTGGTCGACGAATTGGCCAACCGTTGGGACTATCGGTCTGTGTATTTTGCAACCGCCGTCATTTCTAACAGCTCTATTTTGCATTTAATCATCTGCTAAACTACCACCAACGGCTAGTATTTGATTTTCTCTATAATGAAAGAAAGGTTGAAGTATCTGTTAGGTATCCATTACACTCCCAAGAGCATCATATACAAGTATACCAATCCTAGAGCCTTAGAACTCAAGTACTTCATTTTTACACTTTCATATCTACTCACTTAAGGAGTATTGTTATGTTTTTTAGCTTTGCTTTCATTCATCTTCTTGATAGAGTTGTAATACTCTAGTAATTCTAAGTGAGTTTGAGAGATAAACACTTGAGAGTTTAGAACCAAAATAGATTGTTGTTTTTTTTTTTTTTTTCTCCGGGCCAGCTTGCGCGCACCTCGACTAATCTCAGGGTCTATGTACGCCCACCACATACATAAACTGGTTAAAACCAATACTCCATGTGAACCATGAGATCTTGTACAAGTGGCCCCAAGAAGTTGAAAGGAGTTGAACCTAACAACTCCTCTTCCGTGGGTGAGGTTCTTTATTAGTAGGATTTTGCTACAAATCCTAGCGGTTTGCAAGCTCCTTGGAAAACCTAGTGTTTTGAATAACAGTGGAAACTCAAGTCGAAGCTTAAGAGGTGGACTAGGCTACGTCTTGCCATACCACTATACATCTTGTGTTTGATCTCTCTATCCCTATTGGTTGCTTTACGCATTTATAAATAAATTTTTAATTGGGCAGCATTGTTTGCAAAACTTATTCACCCTCCCACTCTTAAGTTCCCTTTTTTGAGTAGGGTCCATTTTTTGGAAGGACATAGTAAAGGGGTCTTTACTTCAATAAGGACATCAACTTTTTCTTTAATGCCAAAAGGACAAATCACCTACACATTCCAAAAATGTCCCCACTAACCAATAAAAATGCCTAAACCCCCAAACCTAATGAAAGTGCCTAAACCTAAACCCTAGGGTACCCTATGAAAGTGCCTAAAACCCTAGGGTACCCTAAGAAAGTGCCTAAACTACTAAAACCCTAGAATTGGAAAGTGCACCCTAAACCTAAACCCTAGGGTACCCTGTGAAAGTGCCTAAAACCCTAGGGTACCCTATGAAAGTGCCTAAACAACTAAAACCCTACAATTGGAAAGTGCACCCTAAGTGCCTAAACCCTAGGGTACCATATGAAAGTGCCTAAAACACTAGGGTACCAAAGCAGACCAACACTAGGTGCTAGAACAGAGTCTCTCCTCGATTTAGTAGTAAAGAATCCCTAAGGACACCCAGCTCAGACCATAAGCACACAAATTCCGCTACCACTTGTAACAACTTATTGACTTAGAATGCCAGCAACTGATCTTTCCCTTCCTCTGATTGAGCGTGCATTACCCTTGTAATAGCTTTGCATTACTGGTGCCTTATGACAAGTCCTCTTGTTGTGCCTAAACTGCTTGCAAATGCCACGCCTAACTGTACATGACATTTTTATATTGGGCCACATCGATGATCAAAATCGTACATTATGTAGATCTCGTCGAGTACTTCAAATCATGCAAAAATTTGTGTCGATCAAATACCATTCGATACCTAATCAAATCATATTAATTTTGAAAAAATGTACTAAACACACTGGATAAAAATCAAAATTTCCCACTTTTTTCAACATAAATGTTCTTGGATTAGGTATCGAACGGTATTCGATCAACGCGAAATTTTTCATAGCTAAAGTACTCGACGAGATCTACATAATGTACAATTCCGATCATCGATTTAGGCCCAGTGTGGGCCCGAAAAAGAAGGGATAGGGTGGGAAGTTCCTTCCCCATTACTGAAGATTTCCCATTACTGAAGAGGAGCCTGATCTTTTTCTATATCCAACCTAACAAATGACCAAACAGTTGTTAAAAAAAATGTTAATTGAAAAAGAGTCTCAGATTTTCTCTCTCTAAGTGCTTTTCTTCTTCTTCTTCTTCTTCTTTGCAGCTTTTCCCCAACCTGGCATAGTGTTTCTCTCATCGTTTCCTTCATTTCCCAAAGCAAATCCTTTTTTTTTTTTTTTTTACCTCTAATCCACTTCTGTAGCTTGCTTTTTTCTTAGATTTGTTTGGATTTTTCTCAGATTGTTAGCCTTTCTTAGTTTCTTGAGAGCCCTGCGCCAATGCTCATTGATCCACCTCCCCACTCAACACTTGATCAAACACCTATCTTACCCCTCACAGGGCTTTAATCTACCCACGGCTATTGCATGTCTTCCCCCCTTCTTCTTTTTTTCTCTACACTTCTTGCCTCATTTCTCTCTCTCTAATCTTCTTAATCTCCTAGTTGTGGCCTTATTTTATCCTCTTCTTTGCTTTTCTGAAACGATTTGCTGCAAAAATGGGGGACTCTGAAGCTCAGTATTCCCCACTGGCTCGTAACAGAACTCGTGTTCTCTCACACTCCGGACCAGAGGTTACAAAACCAAGTCTTCCATCCATTCTTCATGAGCGGGAGAAGTATTTCAAATGCATGGTAGGGTATTTGGTTGACTATCGCTCAATCTCTATTCTAGAAATGCAACATGCCATTAATGAGTATTGGCATATAGGGGGTAGGGTTATGGTGCTTAAGAAAATTGAGAAGTTCTACATCCTTCTAGCGGAAACGATGGAGGAAAGGGACGATCTGATCCATGTAGGGTCATGGAACATTAATGGAGTTGTGGATGTCGCCACCCAGAAAATTTGTCATTTGAAAAGAGTCGCCACCCAGGTTTTTATTTAGAAAAAGGATTTGACTCGAGAAATCGTTTGAAAATGATAAAAGTAATGACTCTCGCACCAACGATTTGGGAAAAGAGTTTAGTTTAAAAAACCAGAGATTTTTGGATCCGAGAGCCAGGTTACGAGTGAGGAAGATTTTTAAGGCACCCCGCTCGCCCAATTAAAAATCGGTCTTTACTAAATATTTGTGGGATTTTCCGAAAACTTTTTATTGCTAAACTTTGTTCATATAAATGATAAATAAATGCAATTAATAAGAATTAACACCATAATGATAATAAACAGAAGAGAAAATGACCTCGCTGCCTCCAGAAAACGATTTTTGATTTTGGCTTTGAAAAGTGTGCCATGTGGCACACACGCGTGTACCGTTTGGTACAGTCAGTGCGTCGTGCGACACAATTTAAGCAGCATCGGAAATTTTAACAGCCTTCAACACAAAATGAGTTTTGGTTTTCAAGATATGAATCACTTAAGTAAAAAACTCTTGTTTTGAAGATGAAAAAGGATTTAAATGAAGTAAAAAGTGTATCTCCCAAAGATGACCATGACATATGATAATGAAAAATATCACACGAGATTTGCCTCAGAGATTAGATCTCATTGAAATGTTGGTTTATCAAGTCCAAGGGTGGTATAAGGAACCACCTTGGACCTGATAACACCCCTCAGAATGTCGAGGTTTGAGAAACCGTTGACAGTGAAACGAAAGCTTACCCCGGGAATGAACACCTTGATACAAACACCCTTCGTGAGCTTTGTGCTTGACTAGAAAGCGATCAACGAGCCTCTGACACCAACGTAGCTTCGAACCCAACAGTGAATATGAAAGAAAACTTGAGAGAGTGGACGGCTTTAGGTATTTTGGTGAGGTATCGGGTTGGTTTTTGGATTTTTGGTGAATGAAAAAGGTTGATGTTTATAGCTTCTGGATTTTTGAAAAGATTATAGGCTAGTAGAAGAGTGGTTTGAAATTCCAACAGAGTTTTTAGAGGGCTTCCATGGTTTCTTCATTAGCTCCTGATCTCTCAACATTACGGGTATTTATAGCTGAGGATCGCCGCTCCCTTCAAGTAAACTTGGACGTTACATAAAGTTATTGTGGGCTAAGATTGATAGGCTTTTCTCTCCTCAAGAAATCATCATAGCACCGGGCTTCAATTGTCAACCAAAGGAGCTGCTGAAGCTCTGCAAAAAAAATTCTGATGTGATGCTCGACAGTGCCGTGCTACACATAAACTGTACCGTGCGGTAAAGTTGACTCTACCATGCGGTGGAGTTTCTTGACCGACTTGGTTTTTTAGCAAAAAGAAGTGTTGCACATGACTGTTGAGTACCGTGTGACACAGTTGACCGTGTTTTGACCTCTTTGACTTGAAGGGTGTTGTTCCAAGATGCTTCCCGGGCATTTCTTTTCATCATCGGGGATTTAAAATGCGCACGAAAGTTAAATTTGGGGTGTCTATAGGAGCTCTGTTCATTCTTCGCCCCTGGCTGCCTAATGTCCCTTTGCATTTGTTGGATTATGATACTGTCAATTTGCAGGTTCAAATTAAAGGAGCCCCTTTAGAATATTTCACTCCGGATATGGCTGTTAAAATGGGTTCGGTGATCAGGTTTGTCACATCAGTGGATAGGGGAACAACAACTTAGGAAAACCTTGAATATATGCGTGTTCGCGTCAATCTCCCAACTTTCGAGCATCTTATCCCAGGTGTCTTTTTGAGGTTGTAAAATGGGATTTGACTTGGGTAAATTTTTGTTATGAACATACGCATCGTTAAACTATGTTTCAAATGTGGTTGTATTGGCCATCTTGAGCACCGCTGTCCTCACTCCTTTGAGCAAGCCGGAGCTCTTATCCAACGAAGGATCCATGCAGCCAAACAACCCCCAAATGGCAACTTTAGGGTTACCCACACTCGTCCCTTTTACTGTAGAGCTACTAAAGCTTACAGTAACTACAATTTTAATCGTACCGCATGGAGTGGGTAAAACCTGACCACCCCAGTAAAGGGCATAGCACGTGCCTTGAGCAGACACCACGAGAGGGTGAATAAGCTCGGCACCACATAGGGAGTCCTTGAGCCCTGTGCCGAGCTGGTTTAGCCATGAATAAGGCCGGATTAATGAGAGTGAACTAATAAATCAGGATGCACTAGCTCGGCGTAAGACATAAAGGGATGCCCCTGATATGGCCGAGCTAGGAAGGCTACGTGTATAGCTTAAGCAGCATTCTGGAATACGTAATTCAGCTCGGCGTGATGAGTTGAGCTATGTACGGGTTATTCCGAGCTACGTGGAAGCACGGCACCGCCACGTGTAGGGCGGTGAGACATTCTAGAATACTCTATGGCGGTTCCTTACGAGATAAGGAGCAATCCCATCAAATAAGGGATTGATATGAGCATTCCTAATGTGATTGAGAATATGCCCCATATAGGAAAGAGTCCTATATGGAAAGAAGGACTACTGCTAGACAAGATCTAGCAGTATAAGGAAATATACTGCCTAATAGGAAAGTCCTATTAGGAAGAGGATTCCTAAGCTTAGTAGGAAACTAAGGCATGAGATGCCAAAATCAACAGGCTATTTACACCTATAAATACAATATCATACCCATGGAGAAAGGTACGCTGTGAAACCCTTTTCATACGCATTGTGATTTGAGAGTTTATAGTACGAGATACTAACTTAGGCATCGGAGGGCCTTTGCCGACGAGAGGCAAAGGTGCTCTAACCCTCTTTCTGTCTTGCAGATTTAGGGTTGAATCAAGGAAGCACGTGATCCAGGCTTACGTGGATTTTACCCCCGTACACCGCAAGGCTGTAAATTCTTTGGTCTCAAGAGGATCAAGAGGAAAATGTTATCGAGAGGGTGACTAGTTTTGGTGCTCGAACTTTCTTTTTCATGCGTCATGAGGATTTTGTGTCTTCTGAGGAGGATCCAATTGTGCCTTCTAGAGGTAGTGAAAATAGGATGGATGATGATTCCGACCTCACAGCTACAAAACCTCTTTTAAATTTGCATGCGAAGGGTAGTAATGTTAACTTGCCGGAAATGGAAGGGAACTTGGACAATGAGGTCCAAGATATGCTTGATCAATGGATTAATGAGTCCTTTCACTCTGGGCCTGCTAGGTTTGGGTTAGATGCTTCATTTGAGTTAGATTTTAATGCTATTGGGCTAACATCTGACCCAAACTCAATGGGTTCACATGGTAAGAGGACTGGGCCTATTTTGGAAGGCTCCCCAAGCAAACGACAAGATCTTCAGGTATGGGCCTTAATCCAGATTTGCATGCAACGAAAAAAATTGCTATAGTGTTTTGAATGGTCCGGCTGGCAATTCCTAGGGTTTGGGCCTGAATATTGGGCTCATAGGCCAAGTTGGCGTTGAAGGTATTAAAACATGAAACTTGGAAAGAAATGAGGGTACTGAATTTGGGCTAAGGTGTGAGTGTTGATCAGGGTTTAGATTTGGACTATGGAAAACACGATAAAGGGGTTGTTTCGGGGTGAATAGTGTTGATTTGAGTCGTGGTGTTGATTTGGCCTGTGCTGATTTGGGTTTGGAATTGGGATCTAGTGAACACAATGAGGATACTGGGCTGGAGTTGGGCTCCGGCTACTTGCAACCCAACTTGCATTATAGAATAAGAAAGCCCGAAGTGTAGGGCTAGGTCGTGTGCAACATAATACCCAGTTAGAACAGGGTTGAATCCACAGAGACCAAATGCACCCGACGTGAGAGTTGACTTGTAAGCGAAGTTTTTGGCTTTAAAGCGGCCATCTTAGTTTGTGATTTGGGGGTGAAATTCTCTCAACTTCGAGAACGACTTGGAAAGATTTAAAAGACTGATTAAAACTAAGGTGAACTATAACAACCCTCCCCGGCTGACCTGCTAACTCTTAGCCTAACCACGTGCTCAAAAGGTCAAGTTATACAGTATTTGGTCGATTCGTAATATATTCTATTCAATTTTTCCAAATCCCACCGATGTGGGACATTTGGACTCTTACAATCTCCCCACCTTGGTTGCAACGTCCCCGTTGCACCACATGGTCCATCACTTCCCCCCACCAAGCGATGTAAGACTAGACCCGCCCAAGCACGACAAACTCTTCAAGCTTCTCTCCCAGGTGGAACCCACCCAAGCATGACAAGCACCTCAAGCTCCTCCCTTGTCGGGCCCACCCGAGCACGTCTTCTTGCGGGACCCGCCTCACACTTTCGGTTGGTGCAAGCTCTGATACCACCTATAACGACCCGCCCCGCCCCAGCTGACCTGCTAACTCTTAGCCTAACCACGTGGCTCAAAAGGTTAACTTCAAGTTATACAGTAGTTGGTCGATTCGTAATATATTCTATTCAATTTTTCCAAATCCCACACATTTGGACTCTTACAATCCCCCCCCCCCCCCCCGAGTTAACCTTGAGTTAGTTTATGATGCTCGACGACTCATTTATATGCTCGTAGTTGTGGGCTTCATTTTAGGGTGCTTGCGAGACCCATTATATATAAAAAAAATAAGGGGCAAATATAAAGGTAATATCTTGTGTGGGCTTAATTGTGATTCCTGCATATTTAGAGTCTTGAAAAAACCAAAAATAAATAAAAATTTGAAATATTAAAAAAAAAACTAAAAAGTTGGCTCATTTGGCATGGAATTTTGGGGCTTGCTGTGCTTACTTGTTGATTGACCAAGTTGAGGCGTGCTGCTATTGCATTGACATGTCTTGTGTCACCATAGTTCTGTTTGTTAGTTTGTTTCAAGGGAGGCATCAAGGCACTTAAGCATGGCACAATTGGACATCACATTTGTTGGGCTTCGATCACTTGTGAACTTTGATTTGCTTGTTCTCGAAGGCTATGATTAGTGGAGACTTATGCCCTAGTGAGCTTTCATGCCTTAGCTTTCTTTTGGAGAGGTGTCGACATAACTCTCTGGTTGTCTCGAGAAGAACTAAGTTTGTTGTCAATCTCATTATCTTTCGCAAAGTATTGGAATTGCATGTTTCATATATCTCTCGGGTTTGGTTTGTTACTTGGATGTTACACCCCTAGGAGATGATCACGGGCATTCTTTTGAATATTTGAACCAGTTCGTCTCTCTTGTTTACATTATCCCTTGCGCGCCATTTTGAGCCTTAAACACTTAGCCTTTTCTTTGTTAAACTTCACCTTCCATATTATGTTTTGAGAAAGGCAAGAATGTAGAGGTATAATTCTGGGAGAAAGGTGGATTTTGCTATTGATGTGTGGTGTCCCCCAAATTGAAGGAAAAAGAGTAAAAAAGAAAAAAAGAAAAAAAAAAAAAAAGAAGAAAAGAAAAAAATGCAAAGAATACCGTATGTTGAAAAGAGGGGACACCAATGTGTAGAAAAAGGATTGGTTAAATGGTGGTGGAATGTTAGCAATAAGGAGATGTTGAAATAATGTTGAAGGGGCACACGTTGTATATTTGCCTTAAAATGAGTGTCTTGTTATACTTGCTTATTCTCGGACACATGGTTGTTTCACCCTAGCCTTGCGAATTTATCTGTTGCCTAATGTTATAACCTTGGTTAAGACCTGTTTGATTCTTGGGGTGTTGGAGTGTGGCTTGATGGATTGAGATGGTTCCAATACTTGATGTTTTTTCATGAGATTGTGTGTCCACCATATAGAGCATTCTTTTCGTGTCATAGTGTGCGGAGTATCTTGCTTCATGTTTATAAAACCTCCAAACCGCACACTTGAGAGTTCATAATGCACCTTGTTTCGAGCGATTTTACTTGTTGAGTGCATGACACGGTGAGGATTGAAGTCGAGGCTCGGTCCGGCGAGAATGATCATTTTTTGTTCACTTGTGATCACGACCCACATTCATACACACACGCTACACTTAGGTGCCATGATTTCTTTCTCTTGACTTAATAGCATTTGGAACTATGATTGACTTGTTTTGCCTTTGTGATAGCCCCACATTCTTGGCTTGTGACGTTGGCAAGTGTATGACAGGTTTCGGATTTCATGTTGAAGGATTCCTTGTGTTTTGTGGGTGATCACCGCTGAAAACCCTCACGAGACTTCACTCGTCCTACCGGGGCCGCCCGGGGGTTTAAAAGAACTATCATTTAGTTGCATTTAGTTGGTAGTTTAGTCTGTTTCTTTGCTAGGGACTAGCAAAGTGTAAGTTGGGGGGTGTGATAGGTGCCTAAAAGCACCCGCTGAACCTCGTTAACTCGCACTTTGTTAAGCTATTTCGGTTGGTTTTTTATTAGCGTTTGTTGGTGAATGGTGTTACAGGTGCCGAGTGCCCAAAGACGTGGAAAACAGGCTTTGGAGTGGTTTAGAAGCGTCAAGGATGCGAAGAGGAGCAAAAGAGGGCCAATGGGCCATTTTCTGATACCGTGGTCCGGACCATGCTTTTCCCCGTCCGGACCAAGGGCTCCGCGAACTTCAGAGAGCAATCTGTACCCATAGTCCGGACCACCCTTTTCCCCGTCTGGACCATGGTGTCGGGAATTAGCGTTTTGACTGGTTTTTGTGTAATTTTGAGGGCCCTAAGTATAAATAGCACAACCTAACATTGTTTTAGGGGTCCCAACTATTGAGAGAGGTTATTTTGAGAGAGAAACTCATAGTTCTTCATGTTTTTCAAATCAAAGCATTTTGATCATCACCATGTCCGGCTAAACCCATTTTCTAGGGGGAGGATGAAGTTTTTCACCAAGTAACCATGTTTTTCTGCATAGATTGTGGTTAATATTTGGATCGGATTATGTGTTAAGAACTCGATTTCATACGATCAATGGAATAATGGTTTTATTCTTCCAATCAATTGAGTATTTGTATTCATTCAAATACCGTAAACATATAATTGTTTTCACTGGTGTGATTGGAGTTCTGAGATGGATTATGCTCATAAGACGGACCGTGCCGCGATAGTGAGACGGTCCGTGCTATGGGATAGTCCATGCCTTTTAACAATCTATATATTTTCTTGACGATTATCGTTAGGGTTTGCAAGCCTTAGCGATAATCCTTTGCGATTCGAATATTAGTCATATCTATGCGATGCTTGGTTATGCGGTATGAGCGGATTCTAAACCCTAGATCCTTTTTCGCAAACAGTTTCACCTTTTTAATTATTGCGCTTTTTAGTTCAATTAGTTCACAAACAATCAAACCTCTTTTTACTTAATTAAATTAGAAGTTCATTGGAATTAACGCAACTCAGCCAATTTGTCTCCGAGGATCGACACTCGGACTTAACCGCTATTCTCCGGAATAAAAGTTAATTCCTAGTTATTAAATATCTATTTTTGACTCGGCATGACACGATCACTAGGCTTATCACTGGCGTACACCATAGGAGGGCTGGTTCAGACTGTGCTATGATGGGTTTAAACTTGGCCTCTATTGGATCTCAAACATGGGAAAGCAACATGCATCGGGTGTGGAAATTCCAGTTGACAATCCATCATTTTAGGCAGTGTGTAGGTCATGATTCATTTGTCAAAACATGCCAAGATGTTGGACTTAGGATTGTTTTTTGGAAGCGCAGTAGTAGGAGAGTGAATGCTGAGGAAAGAGCTGCATCCTCTTCTAAAAAAGTTTGGGTGGATCATGTAAATTTCTTATTCCCAAAACTAGATCTTTTGTTGGAGATAAGTGATTTCCCTAACTTGGGGAATTAATTCCCAATCTGACCTTTGTTTTTTATTTGGTGAGTTTGGGAATTTTCTCTCATAAATCAACTTGTCTTTTTAATGCCCAATTAGTCCCACACTTGGATCTTAACCCTGCCGTGAAATATCATCTGTCACAAGGAAATCCGAAACTTGGTTTCTTGAGGTGTTTATAACTTGTTCTCTGTTGGCTCGGTTCATTCTTTGGCAGAATCTTCTTCCTATGCTACTGTGGCTGCAATGGGGCAACTACAACAACATCAATGATTCTCCTCAGTTGGAACTGTAGGGGACTTGGCCACCCTTTATCAGTTCATACTCTTGGACGTTTGATCCAAGACCGAAGGCCTAGTCTCCTTTTTTTAATGGAGACAAAAATTACAATAAATTTAGTAAACCAAACTCTTTGTAAATGAGGATTCAATAATTCTGCGGGTTTTGATGCTCAGGGTCTGAGAGGAGGGCTTTGGGTAGGATGGAAGGCCAATCTCTCAATCTTGGTCTTGCATCAATCAAGGAATTTAATTCTTCTCTGGGTCATTGATGACTTTAATCTTCACTGGTGTCTGGCTTAGTCTATGGATCTCCATATCTTAGCAACAGGGCTGTAGTATGGGATTCTCTCCATGATACGTTGAATCAACATCAACGACCCTTCCTGTGTATTGATGATTTTAACCAATAGAATTTGGGGCTCCAATCGCCTCAATTTCGGGAAGCATTAATTTCCAACAGTTTCTTTTCAATCCTAGTTTAACGGAGATTCAGTCAACGGGGCCGCATTATACTTGGACTAACAACCGTTCAGGTGAAAGTTTCACTTTTGAACGTTTGGATAGAGCTTTCTTCAATGGGGAATGGGCCTCCCTTAATTTGTCCTCTTCAGTTACCAATCTTCCCATACGTGGCTCGGATCATGCTCCTATTATTCTTTACACCAATAAAGTAGGGGCTATTCAAAATTGGTTGTTGAAATTTGAGAAGTTTCGGACTCTACATGAAAGGTGTAAGTCTATAGCTCATTCCTCCTGGCAATAAAATTTTGAAGGATCTGCATTGTATAGTATTACAAGGAAACTTCGCTCTACTGGTCATAATTTGTTGCACTGGTCCAAAGAGGTATTAGTCTCCTTTCTAATCGCATATCGACCACCAAATCCCTTCTCACTAACATTCAACAAGCCTTGGATACAGATAGGGATTTTTTCTAGAGGCCTTTATCAGAAATTGGCTTTGAGAATCTTCTAGCACAGGACCAAATTCTTTGGGCTTAAAGAGCTAAATCAAGATTCTTGGCATTGGGTGATACGAATACTTCTTTTTTCCATAGAGTTTCTGAAATTAGAAAGCAAAGATTCTGAATCAAGGGTATTATGAACTCTCAAACGGTTTGGATAAACTCAGAGGAGAAGGTTCACAGGATTTTCTCAGATCATTTCAGAAACATATACACTGAGCTAAGCCCCCTCTTTAAGTATGGATGATTGGGAAGGCTAGGAGCTTTTTGATAAGCATTTTTCGCATGCCCACCAAGTTTGGTTGGACAGACCTTTTATACCCTTGGAGGTTAGAAAAGCAACTTTTCAAATTGGAGACACAAAGGCTAAAGGGCCTGATGGGTTTTAGGGATGCTTTTTTTTAAGAATTTTGGGATATAGTGAGGTCTTCGGTGACTTCTACTATTCTGTCTTTTCTTAATTCTGGTCGTGTACTTAGACAAATCAACAAGACGCACATAGCTCTTATCCCCAAAATCCCATCTCTTAGTGATTTTAGACCTATTAGCCTTTGCAACGTCATTTACAAGATAATATCCAAGACTTTGGCTAACAAGACCAAAATTGTTCTTCCATCCTATATTTCTCCCACGAATGCCTTTGTTCCGGGGCATTTAATTTCTGACAGGTCCCTTCCTGCATGTGAATTCTCTAATCTAATTGCTCATACAAAATCGGGTAGTAAACTTATGGGTGCTTTGAAACTAGATATAAGCAAGGCCTTTGATAGGGTTAGTTGGAATTTTCTGGATAAAGCTCTTCACAAGATGGATTTTTCTGTCAGATGGGTCAACTTGCTTCGTTAGTGCTACTCCACTGTATCCTTTTCTTTGCTCATCAATGGCACTCCATCTGATAGATTTTTTCCGCAAAGGGGTCTTTGCCATGGTGAACTGTCTTATATTCTTTGAGCCTTCTCTAGAAAGCTGTGGCCATCTAGAAAGGGATGTAGAAGGCTTTAGTAATTACTCTGGCCAATGTGTGAATACTCAAAAATCTTATATTACTTTTAGCCCCAATAAACCCTTAACCTTTGCTACGTGTTTCCGAGATTTTTTTCATGTCCCTGTTAATAATGATCCAGCTCCCTACTTGGGCCCTTTGGAAGTTACGGCAAATAAAATGGCTTGTTTCTCCTTCATCGAGACAAAGGCTGGCAAAGCTCTTGCAAGATGGAAATTTGAAATTTCACAGGCAGGGAAATTATCCTTAATCAGTTCAGTCCTATCAGGGCTCCCTCTCTATCTGTGCTCTACTTTCACATTCCCAACAGTTGCAACAAACTTAATGCTACTTCAGCAAATTTCTTTTGGAAAATGGGAGATAGGAAAACGATTTGGTTGTCTTGGAAAAAAAAATTCTACATACAAGCGGGAAGGAAACCTTGGAATTAGGGACATTAACCTAGTAAATCAGTCTCTTCTTACTAAACAGTGTTGGCGTCTGCTGAATAACCCTACACTTCTAACTTCACAAATATTTCTTCCCAAATATTGTTCCAAGTACAATCTTTTTAATGTAAAACCCCACTCGAATTCCACCTGGGCGTGGAAGAGCGTCCTCTATGGAAGAGATCTTATTGCCAAATATGTTTATTGGAGAGTTGGTAATGGGGAATCTATCAATCTCTTTCTTGATAAATGGATTCCGGATTTGGATAAGCCAATTAGTCACTTTATCCCTTGTGTTGGGTCTGACTCTCTAAAGTCTCCTATCTCTTATTTGCAACGCCAGCTGGTCCAACCTAGGATCTGACTAAAATTTCTAACATGATCCTTTCCTTTCTAATCCCAAAGATCCTGGCCATCATTTTACCAGAAGGCTTTGAACCAGACTGCTATATTTGGCCTTTCATTTCTTCAGGTCAGTATAACTCCAAATCAGGTTACATGTGTTTATATGATATGCGAAAGGACAACAATGCATCCACTCCCTCCTTTGTCTGGATTTATAAGGACCATAATGTCTGCAATATGGTTTGGAATTTAGAGCTTCCTGAGCACATAAAGGTTTTCATTTGGAAATGTTTAAAGGGTATTCTGCCAATAAAAAAGAGTCTGGCTACGAGTATAGTTGGTTTCTCTCCTTCTTGCCCTCTTTGTGATTACGAGGAAGAGACTTTAGATCATTTGTTTTATTCACAACATCATTCCTATTCTATTTGGAATGCTTCTGAATTCCGGCATTTCTTTCAAGCCCCTACTATTGGTTTGGCTTTCAACGAATGACTTCTTGATTGGATTATTCGTCTTCGCACGAATAGGCAGAATCTCTTTTCTTTCGTTGCAATTCCATGGGCCATCTGGAAAACAGGGATTCTCTAGTATTTGCAAATGACCCTTTTTGTGGAGATGCTGTGATTTCTATGGCAAAAGATAATGCACTTTGGTTCCAAATAGGAACCAATTGGCTCAGAAAATCTAAATCTCAAGTTCAGACAACAAATAAATATCCTTCCATTGTTCTAAAGGACCACTCAGAAGGTTCATCTGTTCAAAGAGAACATGTGTTCTTCATGTGGATGGCGCTTGGAAAAAGGGGAATACTTGTGGCATCGAGTTCACAGCTAAGCTCCCTAATGGAAACCTTATTGCGCAGCATTCTATATCAGCATACTGCTTCAACCCTATCCAAACGGAAATTCAAGTGATAAATCAAGCTATTAAATGGTGTCTAAAAAGGGATTTTAATAATATCTATATTATTTCTAATTGTTTCAATGTTGTTATGCAGATAGGGAGCAGAAGTGCGTGTCACCACCATGACACCTTTTTGATCTGCAACCTGAGAGAGGAGATTGCAAAGCAAAAAAGCAGATTTTTTGCAAAATTTCAAAAGTAGACCGGAAGGAAGTTCAGTGCGCTCATCTTTTAGCCAAGCATGCACTAGGTCATTTTGTTCGTCACCCGGGCACCAACGATGGAATCCACTCCTAGTGTTTTTGTTGTTTAGTTGATCATGTTTCTTGTTTGTTCTTATGGTTGTTAGAACCCTTGGCTTTGTTGTTTCAGCTTGCAGTGACCCCTACTGTTTTGTCTCAGGTTGTGTTTATTAATGAAATTTCTATCTCTTTATCGAAAAAAACTAACATATGACTAGATGTAACAATACGCTTCCATTGCCAAATCATTTATTGTAAGGACATTACTTATCACAGTTTCAATACTGTCAGCAACCAATTCCATATAATTATATATTTCAAGCAGGGGCGGAGGTACCCAATTGAGGGTTGGGTGGTGCCCAAGCCCCGCCACTTTATAAGAAGGAAAAATTCTAGCTGGGTGCACCCATTGCTATTCACATTAAAATATCAACCAATGTCTTCATCCCTCTATAACTGCTTCTTCCCTATGGGAACAGAGGACAAAACAGTGTGGTCTTTTGTTTGTTTTTCTTCATTCTCCCTCATATATAACACTCTATCTATATGTTTATATATTAAAACGCAGAGGAGACAATATCAGTCACCCTAGGGATGGGCATGGGAAGGGTAGAGGTGGATACCACTACCTCCATCCCCGATCCCCGAACCTATATCAATCCCCCTCCCCTCCCCGATTCCCACTGTGGATTTTATTAACCTCCATCCCCGCCCCGATGCGGGGAATGGAGACTCCCATGGGAAATCGGGGATCCAAAAATCCATGCACTTGTCATATGTATGAAAGAGGTACATATTTTTTTAACCGAAACAGAAGATGATCTTGTTGCTCAAATGCACTTGTCATATGTATGAAAGAGGTACATATTATACCGGTGTATTAATATATATGAGTGAATGGGGATGCGGAGAGGGGCGGGGATCGGGGAGGGGATCGGGTAGGGGACTGACAATACCATCTCCTACCCGATCCCGAAATGTTTTAAAAATAATCTTCATCCCTTACCCGATCCCCGAAAAAATCCCCGAATCCCCTACCCATTCGGGGAGGGGACGGGTTGGATCGGGGCGGGTCGGATCGGCCGAGATAGTCATCCCTAGTCACCCTTAAGAAATGGTGATATAGGCTTTAGAGAATTAAATAACTCCGATTGTAGAGAAACGCTAATAGGGGTGCTCACGCAATATCCCATTGTTTGGGGAGAATTTGTACATAAGAAACACCTCAGGGGAGGTCAGCGTAATGTTGCTTCATATATTTCCACACTTTCCGATCTCTTTTGGTAACGTTCGATTACCCCCTTTCCTTTCTCTCTCCTTCCCCTCGATCTCCCTCTCTCTCTAGAAACACAGTCACTCTGTAATCCAGATCTCCCTCTCTCTCTAGAAACACAGTCACTCTGTAATCCAAATCTTGTCGAATGATGTCTCAAATCAACGATCAAGACTTCTGGTTTTCGCCTTGAAGATACCTAGAATCTCCGCATTTTCCTCCTAGCTACCTTCTCTCTCTCTCTCTCTCTCTCTCTCTCTCTCTCTCTCTCTCTCTCTCATAATTAATGAATTGTTAGCTTTAGATTCAAATTATCCATCGAGATCTGGAATATTCACATTGTTGCCTCGAGTACTGAATCCTCGAAACCAAATGCAACCGCATCATTCAATTCATCGATACTGTAATCGGTTGCCCGTGTCTGGGGCATTTTTGGCGGTCTAGGGTTTTGTTGTCTCTTTCACAATGTCTTTAATTTTAAGTTTTCAATTTTGTATTGGTAATTATACTGCAGATGCTGAAGCAATTTCTGAGTTGATTTCCACGTAAAGCCATCAAAATCAGATCATTAGCTTCATGTCCAACTTTTGGAATCGAGATCTGGAATATTCTCGTTGTTGCTTATGAGTACTGCATTGTTGGAGAAGCGAAACGTGATCGAATCATTCAATCAATTGATTTCGATGTCCTCTGATCTTAGTCGCATAATCCTTTAGCCCTCTGCTCCTGCTCTCAATCTTTGCTCTAGCGCTCTTGTGAATTTTAGTATTTGTGATATTTTTACAAGATGCTTTGACGCTCGCACCTCGCACCTGCTCATTCACGTGCACGAGCATTATGTAACTTAAGAGTCTGGTGTGCATTTACTTACAGAAGTTTTGAATTTCCATCTGCTATCACGGCGGTTTAGGGTTTTGTTTGGTATTTGATAATGGGTTGATTGTAAGTGGTTCATGTTGCACGGATAGATTGTATTGCAATGCTGAAGCAATTTCTGAGTAGATTTCCTCGGAAATCATCGAAGGGGGATTCGGTTGATAGGCCGAGGAGTGGTTCAGGGAATAATAGCCCCGCCTCTCATGGAGGTGTTTTGCAACGGACGACCAGTGGAACTGTGATTTCTAGCATTGCTAAACGGACATCATCGGCTGTTTTCCCATCAAGTGTTGTGGCAGGAATCGAGCCCTTGTTATCATTCAAAGACGTTCCGAGTTCAGAGAGATTGAATCTCTTTATCAGTAAGTTGAGTCTGTGCTGTGTGATTTTTGACTTCAATGATCCGACTAAGAGTACCTCAGAGAAAGAACTGAAAAGGGTAACACTGATAGAGCTTGTCGACTTTGTTGCTTCTGATCCTCCTAGGTTTACAGAACAGGCGATTTTAGCTATGTGTAAAATGTGTGTCAATAATTTGTTTAGGGTTTTCCCACCTAATTATGGGTCTTACTCGAGTGGCTGCGAGAATGGTGATGAGGAACCGATGTTTGATCCTGCTTGGTCACATTTAGGACTTGTGTATGACCTACTGCTTAAGTTTGTAACTTGTTCTTCACTAGAAGCAAAGATAGCGAAGAAGTATATAAATCACGCGTTTATATTAAACTTGATTGACCTGTTTGATTCCGAGGATCCTAGAGAAAGAGAGTGCTTGAAAACTATTCTGCACCGGATTTACGGCAAGTTCATGGTTCACAGGCCTTATATCCGGAGGACCATTGGTAATGTTTTCTATGCCTACATCTACGAAACTGAGCGGCATAATGGAATTGCTGAATTGTTGGAAATTTTTGGGAGCGTAGTTTGTGGGTTTGCATTGCCTTTAAAGGAGGAGCACAAGATCTTTCTGTGGAGGGCTTTGATTCCTTTGCATAAGCCGAAACAATTGGGGGTTTACTTTCAACAATTGTCGTATTGCATTACACAGTTTGTTGAAAAGGAACCAAAATTGGCTAGTATTGTTATAAGGGGGTTGTTGAAATACTGGCCAATTACAAATAGCCAAAAGGAGGTAATGTTTCTTAGCGAATTAGAAGAGATTCTGGAAGGAATTACCTTGGGGGAGTTCCAAAAGGTCATGGTTCCGTTATTCTGGCGGATTGGGTGCTGCATCAACAGTTCAAACTTTCAGGTATCTTTCGTTATACCTTTTTTGTTTCCAAACAGTCAACAACATAGTAAATACTCCTTGAATTAATGCTGCAGAGTCCTCTTCTTTGTATGTCGTGCGTATACCTTGTTTTGTTTCCAATAGCCAATAACAACATATTAAATGAAGTGACGTGAATCGTTAAGGATGCATCGTAATGAAAGAGTAGGTCATTATAAACACTAAATGCTGTAACACAGCAGTTCACCTTATCTAACATATTGTTTGCGGTTGTATTACATTGAGCCTACTTATGCGAAGGGTCATTTTTGCATTACAAAAGGCCATAAAGCTGTTTGTGTTACTATAAGGTTTTACTAAGAAAATTTTACAAGAAAAAAGAGCCGCTTTTCCAATATTTGACCAGACTATTTAGTCCTTTTTAGCTGTTGCTTTTATCTAGACCTTTTCTTTTGATGCTGGAAAACCTGCTTAAAATCTGTTTCCAAGCACGACGGGAGAAGAGTACCTCTATATTGGTTTCCATTTTCTAATTCAGCAAAGCTCACCAATTATTGGTTATTAGTTCGATCTAACATTGTCAGTTGTGGTCAATTACAAGGGTTCTTTTTTATTTATATTAATCCCCTTTTTATGATTTGCAACTTACTAAACACAATTTATGGTTAAACCATTAGTTTGAACATTACGAAGTATTTTTATCATATCGTTGGGAAAGAAAAGTACTATCAATGGTTAAAGTGGAAGACACGAGAAATTGGCTGAGAATGCAAATTTACATTTAGGGAACATTTGGACTCAAGGATGGCTATGCTATGCTGGCTCTTCTTCATCTCCGAAGTACATTGTCAAGCAATTTAAAGTTGATTAAAGAGTTAATGTTTTCTCTTTAAAGCTCTCGTACATTTCTTTTCCTTTTGTACAGAGTCCGTAATTTGATCTTTTATGATTGACAAAATAAAATTTTCCATTGCCAACCAAAAAAAAAAAAAAAAAATCACAATTGACTAAGGATATGGGATCATGTAGAGGTTGCATGTCTAATCTTCTTACATGAGTTTTTATATTCATGGTAATTGTTGTATATTGAATATTGAGTATTTTTTTATGTTTATGCCTACCTATATGAGAAAGGCAAAAGAAGCTGTAATAAATGATAGTAAAAGACAAGGCGAATGATAGAAGTAGTCTGTTATAATAATTGACATCACCTAAGCTATCTAGGAAAACTAGTTTGATAAGGGAGGCAGTCGGTGGTGATAATTGACTAATTGAGAAAGTGATATTATTGATTGGATGCTACCTTGTGTAGCTTAATTTATTTTGCTACTCTTATCTAAATTGCAATGGCGGCTATGATTTGTGGTGCTATTGGACAAAAAATGGAATGATGACCACAAGAAAAAACAACGGCGATAATAGTACCCATGTAATCCCCATTCAACAGGGGTAATGGGCTGGTCAAAAAGTTTTAGCATTGAAAAAGCGACCCTCTAAAACTCCAAAAATCGAGGAACTCAAGGGATGTTATGTTGTGAAACCATGACCCCAAATAAAAAACGGAAGGCATCCAATATGGCAGGTGTAGAGACCTGTTTTAATTTCTGTGCTCATTACCTTCCTTTCTTCATGGTAACTTCCATCATGACTACAAGTATCACTGAAAATGGATGGGCAACTTCCATCATCACATCTATGATCTATCTACGACAATAAAACAAATTGTTACAAGGCAGGCAAAATTGAGAGTGCTAATTAGCAGAAATAATGCAACCGGAATCTTTGAGGGGTTTTCTTTACTAGAAGTAGATTGGCAAGTCGTAACTCAATTTGTACCTATATTAATGACGTAGAATTTTAACAATGGTAATCTGCCGAGAATGGAAATTTTAGGAGATAATTCCTCTGGTTATTTCAGCGATGTTAATGCATTGGAGGTGGGGGTGAGGAATATTGAAAAAAATTCTGTTTATCTCCGATGGAGCAAAATGCATTGGTGGTTCGAAATGGAACTGACCAATGGTGATGATGGAGGATATCGGCAGTACTTATGGATGACTATTACGTAACCCATCCAAAAATCTTTGCCCTTAATCAAAGCTAATGGTGTATTACACGTGCTCGATACTAGTTCATTGATGAGGAGGTGGCAGCTTTAAAAGGGACAAAAAAGATTGCAAAGAAGGAAGAAGGTTCTGCTGATTATTTTTCACTTTCATCAATTAGGTGCTCATATTCAACTATTTGGGTTTTTTTCTCTAGTATGGCTCCTAGTAATTCAGTTCTCTGAGTATTTTTCATTTACTCTCATCTTTGTTTGGAAGGGCAGAAACTTATCATCTATTGGTCTTGCCGTTTTTGGTGTCCTGCTGGTAATTTGAGGTCTTTGAGTGACTGAGTCTAATCCTGGTTTGGTTTATTTGGAGATGGTGAACTTTATGCTTGCTTATTTGTTTATGAATGGAAGTAGCGAAGGACTGTACATTTACTTAGGGTCGTTCCTAAAGCATGTTTAGTGGAACGTGATTCGAATTTATCCAAGGAAATGAGATCCAAGTGCTTGGAAGGGCTTGGTTGCTCATATTCTGGGCCAGGGTGAAAGAAATGGGAGAGTCAAAATGTTGGGGGCTAAGAGGTGATGAATAGATTTCTTTTTCCTTTGTTAGGAAAGAGAGAGAAATGGGAAGTATGGAATCTTTCATGCCCACCACATTTATTCCTCGCAAAGACATACAAAAGGAGAGGGTAATGTTCCTCTGATTTTGCAAGTATTGACTCGAACATATATTAGGTGAAGACCTGGCTGCTTCTTTTCCTCATACAACAAATCCTTTCCTTAAAAACAAAAGTTTGATTCTTAACTTATTTTGGTTATTAAAATATTGTATTCAAGGGTAGTTAAACCGAGACACATTGCAGCTTCTCCATAAGCCAAAAAAGTCTCAAGGTACTTTAACCCACTATACAAGATTCTTTTTAACCAAAATAGTTAATGAAGTTTCTAATGTGGAAGATCCTTAGGAGGCAACCACAGAGCATACGCTTCTTTTGGGCAGGAAAAGATTTGAAATAGTTTTGGAAAAGAAGTTCCCAGAAGGGGTTTAAGCTAAGAGCTCCATGGCTCTGATACCAAAAGTGCAAACACAAAGAAGGAAAGGATCAATAGAAGAGGAGATAAACAAACACACAAGTAGTTTATTGATTATGTCTGAGATTTGACATGTCAGGGCCTCTCCTTTTATAGGCATAAGGAGAGGCAGTCTTAAAGCATAAGACAAGTAGCCTTTAAGCATAAGTCAAGACCTATATCATACAAAGACACCACACCACACACATCTATAGTAGGCAAGTGCGTCTCATCTCTCAACTACTTCCGACAAGGATACTTTATTTTACACCAACTTTTTACAACTTTTCCCTGGAAGATTAGAACCATAAACTTGGTGTATTATAGTATAACTGGGGAAAAGTTGAATAGATATAGGCTTGCTGATTAAGGTTATGACAAACGTTTCACGATTGGCTATTGTGAAGGGTCGGAAACAGGATTGCCAATAAGACCTGGGAAGGATAGCTGGATTTAGGATAGAGGCTGCTGCACCAGTATCAAATAAAGCAATTATTGGGATGGGTCGCTCATATTTGCCAAGCAGAATTTGTACTTTAGCAAGGGGTTGAGTCTGGAGAATATTTGAGAATTCAAAAGTTTGGATTTCATAGGGAATAGGATCAAAGTCATCAGACTCAGAGGAATAGTTTGATTCAGTAGCAGACTCATCAAGGGAGAAAGCTAAGACGTTTCTGTGGTAGCTTCATCATCAACAGAGAAAAGAGATTCAACATCAGCATGATCAAGATCGTCATCTATGAGGGCCAAGGAGTTCACCATTTTGTCTCTTGTAGACTTTTGGGGACACTTCTTTCATAGAGACCCTTCTTCTTACAAATATAGCATCGATCTAACTTGCGGTGACCTTGAAATATCTTTTTCCTAAAATACCTCCATCTTTTTTGTTTGGAAAACTTTCTGGGTTTGGAAAACCTGTGGGATTTTGAAGGATGAAGCTTCCATTTCTGGAAGTGTTTGGTTTTCCGAGAGGATGGACGGCAAGTACACTTCTGGTCTTTACGCTTGATGGATAACTCTCGTCTGTCACATGCTCTGCCAACAAGCTTTCCTTGCTCTTCAAGGGATCAGAGGAACTTTTGATGATTACACAACTTTCTAAAGCAATCAAGACATTTTGACAGATGTTGCCAAGAGAAGTTGTACTCAGCATCATTCATTTTGTCGGGAGTAAGTGCGACGTCTCATTTCCCAATGGCTCAAGAAGGGAATTCAAAAAGGCTTGCTTCAGGTTGACATCATCCATGCCATTGAGAAGGTAGAACCTTTGAGATATTCTTCACGGACAAACGTCTTGTGATTTGCATGAGTGCCAAGAAATTCACACCATGTTCAGATTGGTTCTTAGAAACCAGGTTTTCACTTTTTCTGTGGGCCCAACCCACTTTTTTTTCTCTTTTCTGTGGGCCCTACTCTAGTTCATACATTGTATGAGATGTGTCCGTGGAGCCCACTTCGAAAACCCACACAAATGATCTAAGCCGTTCATTACTTTTAAAATAATGTTTTTGAGTATCTACTAAAAAATCAGCTCATTCGGAAAACTTAGTGGTTGATCTGTCTTCTAATTATTCATTCAGAATTTAGGATCTTGAATACTGACAAAAGTTTGAAAGAAAGACAGACAACTGGATCACTTAAAGTTATACGATTGATCTGATTTTTTTTCTGGATGACTGAAAGAATAATTTTAGAACTGATGGACGGCTTGGATCATTTGTGTGGGTCGGTCTTTGAAGTGGGCCCCATGAACCTATCTCTTACAATGTATGGACTAGAGTAGTGTTCCCAAAAATATAAAGGAGAGAAAAAAGTGGGTTGGGCCCACAGAAAAAGTGAAAACCTGGTTTCTAAGAACCAATCCGAACATGGTGTCAGCGTGCAAGACATCAATGAAGTGATCAATACTGGGCAATTGCTTAAGCTGGAGTTGTTTGTAGTCTATATACCATTGGCGAAGTCTGCCAAGGAACTTTGCTGTACATTTAGTGATTATAGCATTCAGTGTGGCATTTGGAGTAAGCATCGCAGCTCTGCACCAGGCATGTATCTCATAGAGCTTGTCTAACCATTTTGATTGTGGGATATTATCAAACGAGAATCCTTGAGTGAAGGCATTTGAATGAGCAAAGGAATCAAAAGGTTGGTGTTAGAGGTGGAACTTCTGGTTCTGAGAATTCTTCAACATTGGGGTCCTCAACATCTCCTTCCGGTTCAGGTGGTGGATTTTCAAGATTAATCACATAAACATGTGGGAAAACCATGGAGTCAGTATCAGAACAAGACTCAAGGTTTGATGTTCGTGAGGAGTCTAAGGGTAAACTGGTTTTGGTCATTGAGGCAAGGGTATGGAACAGAATAGAAATGAAGTATCCTTGTCGGAAGGTAGTTGAGAGATGATATGTACTTGTCTACTGCATGTGTGTTTGGTGAGGTGTCTTTGTATGTTATAGATCTTGACTTATGCTTAAAGACTACTTGTCTTATGCTTTAGGACTACCTCTCCTTATGCCAATAAAAGGAGAGGCCTTGGCATTGTAAAAACCCAGACTTGAATCAATTAACTACTTGTATGCTTGCTTATCTCTTCTCTTCTCTTGATCCTTTCCTACTTTGTGTTTGCACTTTTTATGCAAGCAAATATTTTGACTTTTTCCCTATATATGTATGGTAGGGGTAGAAAATTAGCTATGGTTGAAAAGACTTGAAATTTTGATATTTATTCTTTTTGGGGGGGCCTATTTCATTCAACCAACTAATTGATTAGCATAGAAAATACCCATATCCAATATGCAAACAACTTAAACCCTTAGATATCGTCCCTAAAACCAGGAAAATATTATATCAAACAAGAAAGATATTTGTGTAACGTACTCCAAATAGAACTCTAGTCACTTAATTCATGATCTTCATCTGATCTTGCATAAACTAGGATGTATCATCCTTCTTTCAGCTTTTGCACGTGTAAAATACTCTGCCTTTGTGACCGTAGCGGTAATATTGGCCTCCCTCTCCTTCCCTTGCATTTCAGGTAAATCAACAAAAATAGTAGCTTACTTTTTCCTTCCATCTCTCTTGCTTCCTTTCATTTTCTCCGTCATCGTACAAAATGGAATATTACATCCTTCGAGTCTCAGGCTCTAGGGTATGTTGGAAATAGTCCAGGTTTCCGTAGTGATGCTCTCTTATTTTGTGCAATGCATGCTGCACATCCCTCTGATCCTTTGAAGGAACTGCTTTTTTATGGGAAAGCTATGAAGATGATAGTGGAAGGGAAAGATTTGGCACCACCACTGCACCAAAAGAAGAAATAATGGAAATCTACAAAAGACAAATCAACAACCGATGGTTGTCAGTAATATTTCCTACGTATAGATGTTTTATTTATTAGTTTTTTCTTTGATTCCTTGTATGCAATATTTATGGATGTGATGAATGTGGTTCTCAACATAAATGAAAATTGTTGAGAAACTTTAGTCTTCATCAAGGTTGTCAACTTCGGCTGTCATATCTGCCAAATGTGTTGATTCCGTAAGTCGGATACTGATTTCTTGTATGCTGATGTTGTATCTTATACTTTAATGTGGGTGATATTAAACATAGTTTGCCAAAATAGGAATAAACCTTACATTCCTTTTGCAAATAAAATAATTTCAGGTTGCTGAAAGGGCATTGTTTTTCTGGAATAATGACCAAATTGTTGACCTGATTGCACACAATCGGCACGTTATCCTACCAATCATTATCCCAGCGCTGGAAAGGAATGTTCAGAGCCACTGGAACCAGTCAGTGCTCAACTCAACTCTGAATGTGAGGAAGATGTTCACAGAGATGGATGATCCACTGTTCCAGGCCTGCCACGACCATTTCACGGAGGAACAAGCAAAGGTAAGTTTGGTGGCTGAGGAGCGGAAGGAAACATGGGAGCGACTGGAAAATGCAGCCAGTCTGCAGCCACTAACCGAAAACACTGCTGTCCTGGTAACTCCTCTAGCTAGCTAAGGGATATTTCTGTCTGTTCTTGCTAGTTTGGCCCCCATGATTCCCTTTCTTGTGTGTAGTGGGAGATCAGTAAACAAATGTATGGATATGAAAAGCTGTTATCTGGAGAAGGAATGTGCATTCTTTTGTTAGATATTGTTGTAACTTCTTAGGTACCATATGATTCATCCTCATTAAGGGGACTAGGGGAGTTCAAAGTTCCTTATGTAGAAGGGTCATCGAAAGGGATATCTGGTGGATTTTGTAAACTTGCATCTTTTGATAATCAGCTCGCTGCTTTTGTAAATCTGCCTATGTGCATGCATGTATTTTGTTTGCGCGCGCGAGTAGCTCATGCGTCATTGATTCGGCCCTTGCTTGACTCTAATCCTGACATATTTAAGCACTCTGCCTTCACCACATAGGCACACGTATAGTGCCATGGTAACATAAACTGAGAGGTGTCGATCTGACCATATTTATTGTTTTTTAACATTAAATTTGTAGTGCCCTTATTTCCTCCTAGGTAGACTTAATGATTTATACGTGCACTTTTTGGGACCTGGGGTTGCTGCTGTGTAGCCCCGTCCATCCGTCCCTCTTTTTGACACTAAAAATCCTTATCAAACTGACCCAATGTTTCACACCTGCTGAGATCATGTAATTTCAACCAATCTTCTGGATCTGATTGATCAGCATGGGACTCTGAAATGGAAGTGTAGGGTGACTCTGAAGAAAGGCCACTGTAAACATTTGATTTGATATGAAATCTTCTTTAAGTTTGTTTGGAGAAATTTCGTGGCCAAACTCATTTAAATAACCACTGTGATCGTCCTCATTTACGGTGGACTTGCATGGAAAATTTACTTGAACATCATTGAGCATGTGTACTATTTGAATTAGGGTACGTATATTCTGTTTGCGCTGCGTACCAAGCGTCTGTTGTAATCGAGGAACACACATGAATCTACTCCTAGCTTTTTTTTGACGGCCGGTCTGGTCGATTGACAATCCAGTTAATTCCAATCATGTTTCTGGTTTCAATGCAACAAGGGTTGGAAAGGGCAGTGAGCCAGTGATGCATATTTTTACTATGGAGCTTCAATGCTTATCCAGAATGAGATTTTTTCATTTTTCCTTTCCTCATTTGTGGTGTCTCCATTCTGTGCATTTGGCATTTCTGTTTTTATTTTTATTACAACTATAAGAGATTTCATTTTAGAAAAGCCGGCTGTTATTAGATTTCATCATCAAATACTGGAAGGGGGTCAGAACCACCATCAAACCACCTAGACAAGAGCTTGATGCTCTATTGAAGGGGGTCGGAACCACCATCAAACCACCTAGACAAGAGCTTGATGCTCTATTAACACATACTGCAAAAGCATACCAAAAATGAATTCGGGGTTGTGAAATTCTATTGTGAGGCAATAAGGAACCCAGAGCTCAAACCAATAAAATAATGAAAAGTGCAAACGATATTCACAGATAGTGTTACCCAAAACAGACAATTGGTCAAAATGACAACATTAAATAGTGTTTAGTCCAACTTAAATTATTTTAAGGCCTCCAATACATTGATGTGAGATTTTTAATGGCTCAAGGACAATATTAGACAAAATATCTCTTAATGAGAAGTCTTTCTTCACGCATTGCAATAAAATAAATAAATAAGTGCCCGCTGTCATTGAAAGTGACGAGTACAAAATGTGACGTGACCACAACCCACTGTCATTGAAAGCGACGGGTATAGATTGTGACATTACCCCACGCCGCCTCTTCTCTCTCTCTCTCACACACACACACACACACATGTGGGACAAAATTGATGGGACAAAATTAATTTCTCTCCTTAAATTTTTGGGGTGGGTTCAATTTTAAGGGTTTAGGCTATTTGGGGTAAGGTATAGTGGGTTTAGGGTGCACTTTTCAATTATAGGGTTTTAGTTGTTTAGACATGTGAGCCTGTGTGCTTTTGCAGTTGCTCGTCTTAGATTTTGATAGTTTTGGTTCATTCCTATATTTATGATGAAATCTTGCCGTAAGGCGTTGCCTGTTGATAAAGAAAAAAAAAAATCTCTCGCAACAACAATTTGCAGAAGCCAAGTATTGTATTTTGAACAATGATACATACACACCCACTCAGACACACCCCCTCTCACATGTGAGGGGACCCACCCGGGAGAGACCCACCCCACATGTGAGAGAGGGTGTGACAGAGTGTGTCTGAGTGGGTGTGTCTGTATCATTTTTGTTGTATTTTAGCTTCTTCTGTCTCTACAACAACAAATCCAATAACCAACTTCTTTTATAACTCCAATACAATTAGAGAGCTAACGCTGATTACTATTACAGTTATTACAATGGACTTTTTCAATTTATTACTATTCAAAACCTATACATTCAATTTTGTTCCTTGACGATGGTTGGTGGTAATCCATTTATAAATTAGGGGATTATAAGTGGGTGGTCCTCCGTAGTGGATTGATGGCGATGGGTTTTTCGACGAGATGAGAATGAGCGGTGTGTGAAAAATTCTAATTCTAAAATTTTAGATGAGGATACTTGGCGGCCTAAGCGTGCTTCTAGTATAAAAAACATGACCTCTCTCCACTTATTCTTTATCGTATAATCTCTCAACCGCTAGTGTAAAATAGTTTTCAAATATTATCTCTATCAAGATATTCATTTTATCAATTAGTTTTGCTTTAGTGATACTGATTCTAAGCCATAGGAATAATAGAATCCGGGGGAGGTGTTGTGCGGACATACATGCTGTGTGGCAAAACAACGTAGTTTTGTTTATTTTCTTGATATGACTTCTAAGCACTTTTGGAGAGTTAATTTTGAGATTCATTTGGGTTGATTTTAGGGGATTTAGGCTCTTTGGGGTAGAATATAGTTTTCAAAAGACTTGGATTATCTTTGGGTTTAAGCAAGATTAGTGGCTTTTTCCTTCCTCCAAACAAGTTTTGGAAGCTTTTGTGATACTGATTCTAACACCCATAATCCTAATCATATTACTCCATTGCAATTAATACAACATATATGCAATTAATACAACATATACAAAATATAAGTACACATAGGTATCCGATGCTAGTGGGTTTTATGTAACTTACGTAAAACTAACATGGTACATCAAATTGTTATGTGTACATTTACATTGCGATCTGTACATGTACGTCCGTGTTTACTTGTTATTAGAATTAATCCGCAATATGCGTGGCGATCGAGCTCAGTTAATTAATAGGGTTTCTCAATTTCAAAATTAACTTATTGTTCGTACTAATTGGATTTTATCATGATAATTTTTTTTGTTTATCCAAATCTAAACTAACGCCACTTTCCACTTCTTAAACTGTCATGGATATTCGTTAGGTTTGGCTAAATAAGTTGGCTTAACTTTTTTTTTCGTCTTTATTTGATTTTTTTTTGCGTTTGTTAGTTTTGCATCGATTTTTTGAGTATTATTGGTTCGTCTCAACGAGAGGAATCCAAAAAGGTAAGAGATTATGATTAGAACCCTCAATTTTTCGAATAAGATCGAAAAAAGTGTAAAAAACTGATTTTTTGGCTTATTTTTGTCTTTATTCAAAAAAATTTAAGCTTCGGTCATAATTTTTTACTTTTTTGATTCCTCTCGCCGAGATGAACCAATAATACACAAAAAATTGATGCAAAACTAAAAAATGCGAAAAAAAAATCAAATAAAGACGAAAAAATAAGCCAATCAACTTTTTAGGCCAAACCTCACCACGTCCTGTAATATTATTGGAATACTATACTGATGCCAATCGAACGGAAAATGGAATAAAAAGATATTCACCGCATACAAGAAATATTCCCAGGCCAGAATGCGAAGCAATCGAGCTCAGCTGACCTGACGACGCCCTATATATATATATAAAAAGAAAAATACTATAAAGAAAAGCGCGTGAAATAAAAAGGTACTGTAATATAGACCCAGTAAAACTAAAATCACAACTACGCCGAAACTTCCATGCGATTCTTTGGTTCCTCCATAATCAACTCAATTCAGAACTTTAATGGCCACTGGTCAGTAATCTTCTTTCTGAAAACTGCCCTCTATCTGTTCACTCTCTGTGTATAGGTTTTTTTTATGTTTATAGGTAGCTATATATCGATTTCTTGAAGTATCAATTTCAGATGTTGGAGATTTAAGGCTGATTGTATCAATTGGTTGGTGGGTTTCAAATGGGTTGGTTCTTGTTTCTCTTGATTAACTGTTGATCGTAGTTTTTAAGATGGTCAAGGTTCTTGGTTTAGGGTTTTGATTGTGGGTCTGATTCTGATTTGATGGCTTTTGGCTTTTGGTTTAGTGGTCAATCCGTGTTTGTGTTAGGTATTTGAGCTTATAATTTGAACTGGTTCATGCTTGTCTTTGGGGTTAATTGCGTTTTCATTTACTTTGTTTTTATGTCTGTGCGAATACTGACTTTAGAAAGTGTTTCGTTCTTGGGATAGATATTGGAAGGGAAAGGAACGACTTTCCTTGGATTGATTTCCCAATGGAATGGCAATTTGCCTAAATGGGTGATGGATGGTTTCAATTTCGTTATCTACAATGTTGTTTTTCTAGTGAACGCCAAATGTTGGAACGAATTCTCCAAGAAAATGACCATCCCATTAATTTGATGCAACCAAACACTGGCTTAACTTTCGTTAGATGTTATGTGCACAAATTTGGTGATTAAAATGCCAGTTTCCACAGGTTTTTGATCGGAATATGTCAGTAGTTCTATGCCCCTTGAAAGTTTTTGTGACCTGTGTATTTGGTTGTCTGAGAAGTAGGTAAAAAGAAACTGAAAGTTTGAAACCCAGGTTATTCATTCTTAGATGTATCAAGTGATTGCAACACTCCTTTTTTCCCCTACGATGAACTTCTGCAATTTTCGTTTGTATGTAAAGGTGCCAAAACAACAGTGGTACAGTGATTCAGATTTATGTCATTCTTTTGTTCAGAGGTTAGAAAAAGGTTGTAAGAGGGGCGGGAAAAAATCACATTCTGATACTGTTTTGTTTTGATTCTTGACCAGATTGATAATCATCCATCTATCCACATCTCTTGCTTTCGAATACGTAAGTAGGGTGCAGCTGGTTGCTTCATTAGACAAGTGCTTAATTGTTTGAGTACAGCGGGAAAGTTGGATGTGAAGGTGGATTTCTTATTACAACATCCTTTACTTGTTATTGTGTTAATGGACATTTATGGCCATTCGCTTGCTGGGACATTGCAAAAGTGAGACCCATAAGTTGTCGTTATTAATGGAGCGGGTGGAAAGCCATAACGATCGTGAACACATCATTGACGTAAGAAGCAATAGTGAGGCTTCCTCATCAGGATCATCCCACGACATAAATGGCTTGGACACATTGCAACGTGAAGACCGGTTCTCTACAACTGTGCGGACCCCCATCTTTCAAACCTCACTTTCCTCTGCCAACGGATCTAACTCAAGGAACTCGTCTGTAATTAGGAGGGGGGATGGACATGGCCGCCGCCGTAGGAGTCCTTTGAATTCTGGGTTATGGATATCTATTGAATTGGTTCTAACAGTGACCCAGATTGTTGCCGCTATTGTTGTTTTGTCGTTATCAAGAAATGAGCATCCACATGCTCCTTTGTTTGGATGGGTTGTGGGTTATGCGTTTGGATGTGCTGCTACGCTTCCTCTTCTTTATTGGCGTTGGCATTATCGCAACCAGGCATCAGAGCAAGATTCATCTCAGCCGCGTCAGGGTTCTACTCAGAGCAACACTCCTGCCTCCGTTGTCTCAATGAACAGGACTTCAGAGGGCGAAGGCAGGCCCACTGCTACAACTCCTAGAGGTAGTATTCAAAGGATACCAAATCCAAGGTATGTATGTTTTAGCTAAAGAAAGGATTTTTTGCTTGTCCTTGGACATGTGATGTTTTGCCTTTTACCTGCTTGATTATTTGTATGCCTACCAGTGAAGTTGTGCCAGCTATAGTTGGCAATAGGTTCTTTGATGGACTGAGTCCACAGACGAAGGTGCATGGGCCACATTTTTTCATCCACGATGATATCATGTCATCTCCCAATCTTCTCGCAGGCCCTTATGCCCCGAGTGCTCAGCTTTGCCCCTTTCAACCACCTGTAGTTCCACACATCAGACTTGTTAGGTGACATCTGGGCCATTGGTATTTTGCCTTGGCTTAGCTCTCCCTCCATTATAGAGATCTAATGGGTTAGTCTAAGTACGTGGAGCAATAGTCATTTAGTCTCGACTCTTGAGCCAAAAAGCTTCTGGAGTTAATCTTAGCAGAGCCTTTTATGTGTGAGGGACATCTCCTCTTAGCTCTATCATCTTTGCTCATGATCATATGCTTGCACGCCCCTACAATCAATCTGATTTCCGCAGAGTATATTTTCCTATTATCTACTGCTGATCTCCAAAGGCTTCCCATTCTCAAGAACTAGCCTAGGTCAGTGAGTAGGATGTACGAACCCATGGGTGTTGATCCTGCGATCATGGCCACCTGATTGACGTTACGACCCTCGAAACAGAATGTGGTAGGAATGTGGTTTGGTGGCTAGATTAGGGGTCTTATCAGGGTGGACCGGTGGTTTGTGCCATACTCTTTTGACCACTCTTAGCTATGGAGGGATTTTGTTATGTGGACATTCCTGCATCATAAACATGCAAAGACATGGCTTGGTCCATATTCCCTTTGTTGAGGAGCATGGCCAACCACTATAGCAATCATTCAAGAAAGAGAGAGTGATACATGAAGATGGGATCAAACCATGACAAAGACTTGTTGCATGCTCCTTATCTTCCCATGCTTTAGGATTACACCCAATCATTGTTGGAATACCTAACGTGTTCTGTGAACTATGGCACAAAGTTGTTGTCTCCAAGTTGCTGAGCCAAGCAGAGGAGGTTACCGGTCCTCCTATTCCCAGGTGGGCCAACGTGATTTGGCCTCCATGACCCAATCCTCCTATAGATAGTCTTCAGCTCCATGCATGAAGGTTATTTGACCATGACTCCCAGTCCTCTACTGAAATGCCTGCACTCTATTGCTTGTTCTCAGACAATTATACTCCCAATCAAGTCCATCCTCAAGTGATCCAGTTGCATGTCAGTGAGACAGTGACCAACGTCCTTTCTGGGAGGCTCCCCTCACAGACTAGATAGTTTTTTTTTTTCTTTTCTTTTTCAAGTCATGATGATTAGTTAAGCTTGAGTGGCGTTTTCCGTAGCCTTTAAGCTCTCTTAGCGTTGCATAGGCTACATTCCCTGTGCATTGCAATGCAGTTTCAGTTTCTCCCCTTTGATTATGGAAATTCTTGTTATATGAGTAACTTTAACCAAGTTAATGGAGTTTTGGAGAGTGGGCCACGTTAGTACAAATTGTTGTTAGTTTTTGATCAAGACAAAATAATGATGGTTTGCTTTGACTAGTTGAAAGGTTATTTGTAGAACTTCATAAGCTTTGTTTATTAGATTTTGGCTTCTAAGTATGCGCTGCATAAGAGGCACAAGTACTTCTAATGAGGAAGTTAGTAGCCTACTTTGGCTGAATGTTGGGCTCAAAAAGACCTCCTAAACCCCCTGCCAAGTGATCGAGTTTAGTCTGAATTTGCCCCTATTTTTAATAATTGGATCCTAACTGTTAAGGCATCCAACTCAAAACCAATTGGCAATGAGTGGAGAGGCTGCTCAGGCTCATATACTAGCTTTGGAGGTTATAATTAACCAATTTGGGACACGTGCGACCCCTGACCCGCACGTGGAGAGATAAACAACAATTCAACATAAACGACAAATATCAACCATCAACAACGAATTAAGGGGAACCAACCATCAACAATATAGAGTCTTGTCCAAAAGCCTCCGAAAATCAAGCTCTGATACTATGTTAAGGCATCCAAATCAAAACCAATTGGCAATGAGTGGAGAGGCCACCCGGATCATATACTAGCTTTGAAGGTTATAATTAAACAATGTGGGACAAACTCTAACACTAACTAATCACTTGGCAACCTTGTCGCTTTATCCTTATTATTATTAGAGAATACACTACAGGTCATTCAAATGAGGGATATGCTACACATTGTGTACTGGTCGTGATAATATAACTGACTGAAACTTCTCTCTCTCTTAAGTTTTGGGTGTGTTATTGTTCACCCTCTGGTTTGACTGGATCGTGATGGTTAGGGTTAATATCTGTCATTTTGCTCTACGCAAACCAAGGTTCTAAAACTCGCTAGGCGCTCCCAGGGCGGCTGGGCACCTTCTAGCTTCTAGGGCCGAGTACTCGGCGCCTAGTTGGACAATTAGTCAGGATACTCGGGATAGTCGGCGAGGGTCCTTCTAGCGCCTAGGCGGCGAGTACTCGGCCTTCTAGACCTTCTTTTAGAACACTGACGCAAACAACGATGAGATGTTGATAGGGTAGTATGAGGTAGCAAGGAAAACCGTCAGCTGATCCAATGATGCTTCACATTGAAACTTTTCTAGCATTTAGGCACCTGAATAGACATGAATTGGGGAGACAAGAAATTTGCAGAAGATGGACATGAAATTATGGCTTTAAGAAAGAGAAATTAGGATTTGTGTTCTGTTTAGATTAATGGGATATGGATTTGTTCTTTGATTCTGTTATTTCAAACAAAGAAGACCAAAAGGCAACAAGTAGGCGATGAGTTGTGTGAGATAGAGTTATGTTTGTAAGGAGTATACTATCAAGTGGATATGGGAAGGATTTAACTTCACTTTTACCTTGTCTGAGGACAACCAGTGGGTTAGTTTTGATGTGGTTGGCCATTATAATTTCATGGAGTGTCTTAACTCTTAAGTATTATTTATCAAAAAGAAAAAGAAAAAGAAAAAGAGGAGGATCTTGAGTATTGGTTTATAGGAAGCAGGGGACCAACGAGATGGGTGAGTCTTTGGCATATCATTTTGTTTGTTTATTATGTATGCATGATAAGTCAGTTATCAATTGAAAGAGTTCGATGGAAGGACAAGCATGGGCTAGCTATTTGCAAAACTGAAGGTATATGATAGGCTCTTGAAGAAAGTATGATTCGGTGAGTCAAGAAATGAGTTTACATTGGTTCTTATTTTGGCAACCCTTAGGACCTATGCGTGAAAAGCTTAAGAATTTCCCCTCCAACCTCTATGGAGAAAATGGGTTGGATTTTGATAAACATTCCTTCTAGAGAGAGCCTCAACTTGCTGAATAAGATATTGGTCTCAAAAGGAGCTGTAGCAGATCCAAGATAATTGAAACGGGAAAAGTGGAGCGTAATGGTGAAACTAACCAAACATTTACTTTTACCTATTTAAGCACATGCATAATGGATCATTCAAAGAAGTTGGGTTAAGTTCGAGATCTCTTCTTGAAGTTGTTTTAATGAAGGATGAAACTTTCACAAAAGATTATGATGTACTGGAAAGCATCCATTTCCTGAATTATCCGCTATTATTTTGGCCTGTCAGAGATGGCAGTTGGGGAATGCAATCAATGTTCTTTCCATGTCCACCAGGGTGTCAAGGAAATTTGTCTTTGTTATGTCTATCACTCAACCACCTGTCTGTCAAAACATGTAATATTGTGGTCCTTTTGCACTTGAGATACATTCCGGCTCTGATAATAGAGTTGGCTTAACTCTGTTAACAGTTTTGCTACAACCACACATACTTGTGCTGCTGCGCATACAGTTTGTACGAACTCTCACATTGGACCCCACATGAGAGAGTTTGTACGAGTGTATGTGCCAGTGAGTGTGGTTGTATAAAAAATCTAGTATCTACAATGGCCTCATCCTTCTAATTTCTAAATTATATGTGGAAAACTGAGACGGCATTTTTAAAAGCAAAGGTTTTGTTAGATCATGAATGGGGGTTGTGGCTTGTGAAGTTAGCTGTGATGAATTAATGGCCGAATAATACCCGGAGACTTCAATCTTCTAATAAAAGTAGAGAACCCAAACAAACAATGAAGCCCATCGATTTGGAAAATCAAAACCAGATAAAAACCATAAAAGAAAATTGAACAAAGTGGATTCATCAACCACCAAATCAGAAACAAAAACAGTCTAAATTGTTTAAATAAAATCGTGAATTGTGTCACAATCCTTACTTTCCCTAAGTAATCGAAGCCCATTAAGAAATTTGCACAAAAAACTATGCTTTGATTTGGCAAATTAAAACTATGCTTTGTGAGAGTTTGTACAAAGTGTATGCGCAAGTATATGTGGTTGTACCAATACTGTTCTGTTAATATGGGACCACACACCCAATGTGAGTGTTTTTATACTAGTGTATCAGCAAGTGTGGTTGTCTTTCTCTCTTTCGTTAATAAGGCCCACTCCATAGGAGAAGAGTATGGTTCTACAACTCTTGTCATTTGTCAATAATTAGAAGTTTGATATGGTTGATAGTGGAAGACAATAACTTTAACCTTCTCACTCGGCTTCAAATTTTAGTTTGTGTTTATATTTGAAGGCTTATCAGTTGAGCTATATAGACTGGAGTGGTGCCATGAAGACTTCATCTGAGATTGAAAGAGGATTAGGATAAGTTCTAGGTTGAATTGATAAGTCCCTATTGGATAGTTTCCACGTAAAAGATGAAGGGGCTGGTTCCGCTAATACAACATTTAACACAATATTTTACGCTCCATCTCAACCATTGGAATCAATGTCTAAGATTAAAACTTAAAAGGATTGCACTCTCGTCCTCCCCCTCTCCATATACGATACTCTCTCTCCTCATGACCGACACACCACTTGTTTCCCTCCATCTCCGGCGAGCCCTCTTTGGCGAACCCAATTTCCATTTCCACCACATGAGTAACAAATCCCACCATAGCTTAATTGATCAAAACCATATACCCAATTTCAATTGGCCAAAATCCAACCTAATCCTTACAAAACCATTTAATCTAAATCCTAAATTACGTATTTCAGATCCCGCCGATGCTGTGATCTATATATGGTGTACACATATATAGATGTGTATAAAGATGTATACTGATAATACCGCTGCCGTCGCCGACCCATCGCATGAGCCCAATCACCCCAGATGGGCTTTGTCAGTGGTTATTATGCACTGAACCAAATCAATGGGTTTCGTAATGTTGAGACTTAAGTCTATTTCCTCCGACCATTAGCACATGAAAAGTTCTCTCCCTGTATGTAAGTGTACGCATGTACCCATTTTCTCCGTAAATCACCCAAATGGGTTTTCATTTTTCTGGATTTGGAAGGTCTACTCTCAAATTGTCTTAAAACGTGAGAGAAAGAGAGAGAGAGAGGGGGCAATCCGTTAAATTTTAATCTCAACCATTGAAATCAATGGCTGAGATGGAGTGTCAAATGTTGTGTTAGCCGAACCAGCCCCAAAGATGAATTTGTTTTGACATTAGGCGTGGTACAGGTAAAACTGGACTGCAGTATTGGCCTCTCTTCTCCTTCGAGCTATTTAATTTGACCCTTTCACTGCATGCAGTTTCGCAGCAAGTTTTGTCTTGCTTGTTGATTTATTTTTTATACTCAATGAAAAAAAGGTGAATAGCAAATCTATATTTTGGCTTTTTTTTTTTGTTTTGTTTTTGTGTAGTTTATTACCTGATCAGATGCAGCGAAGGGAAGAAGGAGAGGGAGGAGAGAATAGGAGAAAAACAAGGGATAAGAATATCTAAGGGGGACGGAAGATGAGTTGTTCTGTAAATCTTTCTAAAATCAACTATGCCAAAAAGCATCAAATATTTTTACAAAATTGGTTTATAGATGTCGTAGTCTGGTAGAAATTTTATAAAGAAAACTGAAATTAGGATACTGTTAAAATACCACACTTTGTTTAGTTGGGAGTTGAGGGAGAGCAACCCTAGATTGAATCAATTCTTTGACATGTTAGATATTTTTGGAGTTCAGAAGGGTGTATAAGTCCTTTTATAGTTTGGCATTTTCTTTTCTTTTTGTTCCTTGCTTTCTTTTGTACATGGGTGGCATCCCCTTCATGACTTTTCAATAAACTTCATTACTTATAAAAATAAAATAAAAAGAAGAAAAAACCCGCACTTGCAGACTTGCTGACATCCACAAACAGAACCTATTTCCTAATCTTTGAGAAAGTTCTGAAGACCCTTATCTTTGGCTAACCAACCAACCTGGATTCAACTTCATCCACTTTGTTTTCAAGCCCCATCACTATTTGCTGTTTCCCACTTTCCCTCCTCCCCTGCTGAGAAATTTCTTCTAATGCACTATATGCAAGGATCAGTGAGAGTGAGACATTGTAAACTGTGTGATTTTACTACGTCTACCAAGGTCCTAAGAACTTGTTAAACGTCTTAATAGGATTTATCTAACTCAATAAGCAGTGCTTTTCCGGTAAATTTGTACATGTCAAGACTTGAGTTGAACATCACATCAGTTGTGTTAAAGCATCCAACTCAAAACCAATTGGCAATGAGTGTAGAGGCCGCCCAGGCTCATACAATAGTTTTGGAGGTTATGATTAACCAATGTGGGACAAGCTCTAACAAGTTGATTGATAACGAGGGATCCTTTATTAGCATCAAAGAGTGCTATACAAGTACTAGGCATTTAGCTGCCTGCCTGCCTGCTTGCTGGACACTTGAAGAAAATCTCTTTATGGGGCTCTGGACATCTTAGACTCTGAGAGCACTGGATCAACAGCAGGGTTTGAAACTCTGTATTGTAGCTGTTGGCCCCATCCTTCATCATTTGGTCTAGTTCCCCGCTTCCCAAAGTGAGGATCAACACATGTTGGTTAAATCAGATTGAGTTTGGTTTAGTCTTTGTCAGTGGTTGTCTCTCAAGTAAATGAATTACGCTCTGCTTAGCTTCTGAACATGTTAAAGAAACTGCTTTTTGATGTACAAAAGCAGTTGAGGGACCTTTGATTATACAAACTAGGATTATAATCCTAATAACACTAATGGGTTTTTCTGTTCGCTGAATTTTCTGCTACTGGGTTATATTGGGTAGTTACATAATGGTGATTTAGTTGCTTTCGGGGCTTTGCAACCCTGCAAAAGTTGTGGAAGAGAAGATTTACTTCATGGAAGAGATAATAGAACAGCTGTTTGAAGAGTATTATCTTCCATTGAAAGATGTTGAAGATAGTTTAGTACCTTAGTTTCTCTTTCTTGAAGATTGACTTTAAAACACCATTTGTTTTCACGAACGACTATATTTGATTCTATTGTGCAGTCAATCGAATCTGTAATATTATTACTGATTAGAGTTGAAGGAAAGAAACTCATCTGTGTTCATGGCAGAGCTTTATACAGTCATGATCATTAGATTATGGGAGTTTGATGACTTGTAATTAGATGCATGCCAAGGAACCTGAGAAAAGAGGCTTTCTCCTCTAGGCTTCGCTAATTATTGATGTCTTCCCAAGAGATCTTGTTCTATTAGGAATGTTTCCATGGTTATGAGTTATGACCTTATACATTAGCTGAATCAAGTAGTGTCATACTGTCATTATATACATTAGCTGAATCTAGTAATGCCATTATATCTCCATGGTATGCCTTAAGAAGCTAAGACACAAGTGAGTTCCTTTCCTTCTTGTCATTATTTCACCATGTTATGCTTTATTTCCCCAAGTGTTCATAACAAAAGTTCTTTTATAGATCAAATGTTTCCCAGACAAATAGTACAATGCTTGCTTGTTTGCAAGCAATGGCATTTGAATCAATATAAATGTTCGAAGAAGTCGTCTAATCTGTAGGGCACTAAGAGAAGGGCACTAAGAGAAGTATTGTTGAACAGAATGTACTCTGATGGCTGGGAGTTGAACTAATCCTATACTTTCCCTTTGCACACTGGTTTAAGAAAAGACAATATGGTACAGAAGATATTCTTATATGAGGAATTTTTCTGGGGAAGCGAGTATAGAAGGGTATTGATCGTATAAAACTCCTGGCTTCTGTCAGTTCTGTGTATTATGATAACGTTGTTCCAAGGGTAAGGGCTGAATCTGTATGTGCATGGTGTTAGCATTAAGTCTTGTCGGCATGTTTTGCTGGCAATGCATCTCAGTTTAAAATATTTAATTGACTCGGGACCTTTGGCTCCAATGTTCCTATAATAATTTTCATTTTATGCTTTGAAATTTGGTGGTTATATTTATGTGATTTAAAAGTGCAATGCAATTGCAAAACCTGCCAAAGAGAGTACACTTAAATGATTTAGGTTCTTCTTTGACAGACTCAAGTCACTTGTGGAATACTTCAAGATGGCTTTAGATTGCTTCTTCGCAGTGTGGTTTGTGGTTGGCAACGTTTGGATTTTTGGAGGCCACTCTTCTTCCTCTGAGGCTCCCAACTTGTACAGGTGTAGTTGAGTTGTGCATTTGTTTCTCACATTCTCTTTTTCAGGGTTCCATTCGGGTTATGCTAATAAAAGCCCACTGGGCTCGCCATAAAGTTAAGACAGCCAAAAAAATGAGATTCCCAATGCACAGTTTTCGCATCGCAATGCACTTTTACATATACACTTCTCAAATATACCAACACACTTTTCCAAAGCTTTTTGACTATCCCAGGGGCTTTTTTATAAACATTTCCTTCCTTTATATTGCACTCAACTGATATATGGTTTCTTTTTTGGGCAGATTATGTATAGTGTTTCTCATCTTTAGCTGTATCGGATATGCAATGCCATTTATTCTATGCGCCACAATCTGTTGCTGCCTTCCCTGTATAATTTCTATCCTGGGCTTCCGAGAGGATTTGACTCAAAATAGAGGTGCCACGCCTGAATCGATAAATTCTCTGCCAACATACAAGTTTAAAATAAAGAAATCAAGAAATAGCAATGGTAGAGAAGTAAATTCAGGTGCTGGTGAAGGTGGGGTTGTGGCTGCAGGAACAGAGAAGGAACGCACTATATCAGGAGAAGATGCGGTAAGTTTATTTCTGACCCACCTTAAGCTTCCCTGCTTGTTAGTCTTTTTACTATTGTATCACTCGGCTTACCAAAAGGACCACTGCCCTGTGTTTATCCAAAGAGTGTCTTCATCAATCACTTATTTGTGAAATTTGAACTTTTCCCTTCATTCGTGACATGACATGTGCTACTTATTGCAAATCATGTAGGAGGTTTTATGAGAGGAATGTCTAAATGTTACAATTTTCGAATCATTTGTTAATTTTTTACCCTGCTTATACGTAAAGGCACGGCTTCTCATGGGTGTTTGACAAGAGTGTAATTTATTTAAACACTGAAGGGTACACGAGGTGTACAAAGACAAAACCTCTATATACTGCTTCCTCCAAATATCTGTGGATGTCAAAAAAAAAAAAAAAAACTACAAAAGGGTCATTTGTAAGCCAAAAGAAAAGGGAACAACGGCCTACTCCTTGCTTATTATGCTTTTGAACACTACCAATTTTACCATCGATGGGTTGATTAGGTTTTTCAAATCACACGACTAAATTTGTGGAGTCAGAAGTGTTAAAAGAGACTGTAATATCTCTTTCTGCTGAATATTCTCAAGTCTAGTGGATATTTGATACCCTGGCTTGTTTGAATTGGTAATCCCCTCACTATTAGTCTGGTGGAATTTCTTATTGAATGGGATTTTTGTCCCCTTGAATAGTTCGACCAATCTAACAGGGCCTAAGTGGTTAGGTTTCCACATGTGATTTGATATGTCACTATTTTTACAGGTTTGCTGCATTTGTTTGGCGAAGTATGCAAACAATGACGAGCTTAGGGAGTTGCCATGTTCCCATTTCTTCCACAAGGAGTGCGTGGACAAATGGCTGAAGATCAATGCGCTTTGTCCCCTCTGTAAGGGAGAGGTAGGCGAGAGCATTTTGAGTTCACTTTCCGCCACTGCTAGCCTGCAACGGGAGGAAACACAGTGACGATTATCTATACAAACACGTGACTCGAGTTTTGGATTTATATTTCGGACGGTCACCCAAAAGAGCACCCTTTCTGTCCTTTTTCAGTGTTCTTCTAGGTTGAAAGTGTTGCAGCGTATAAATACAAAGACAAAGATGCTGTTATCAGCCTCTGTAATAGCGAAGATTTTCTGATGTTGAAAGTCCAATGTGCAGGTCTTGTTAATTTGGTAAGGATAAAGTGACTTATTAATAACGTTGTCAGGATATACAGATGTAGAATTTGTTTGAGCATACTGTTGCAAGAGCCTCTTTAGAACATGAAATATATACCACTGTTTTTCATTAGATATTAGTAGAAGACTGTTTAGTGAGGAGCAATGTGTAGTTGCATTATTGTGATTGAACCATGTACTCTCTCTCTCTCTCTCTCTCTCTCTCTCTCTCTCATCACACACACACACACACACACACACACACACACACATTGAACCATGTTCTCTCTCTCTCTCTCTCTCTTGGATGAGAGAGTGCTTACTATGTCTTGAGTGAGCGACTCAATGTTGAATCAGCAGATTGTACAATGGCAAGAGAAGCAACTGCCATTACTCAATAGACGATGCAGTCAACAAATGAAGCTATTTACGAGGATGTTATCATTCTCCGGCTGCAAGCTTTTTCGGTGTTTTTATAGGTTGATGTTTTTATTCATTGCTGTGTCTGGTTTTTTGGCTTGTTATTTGATGCATAAACTCTGTTGTATGTTTCCTATCATTAATATGATGTTTTCTTTACAAGCCTCAAACCTAGTCCATGTCCGGACCTTGAAACTTATAAGTAGACCCTTCGTTTGATACGATGTTGCCTATTTGGAATCGTTTTCAATTTCTCCGTTTTTGTTTCCAAAATTTTTATCACAAGGTGTTCACTTCACATTTCTAAAAAAAAATTCAAAATGATTCTTCCCCCATCTCTCATCTCTCCAATCATTAATCAAACATTCCTGGCTTCTCTTTCCAATCATTATTCTCAACTTTCTCTTGAGTACTATCTCTCTCTAATTATTACACTTCTCTCTAATTATTACTTTTTTCAAAAATCCATCCAAACACTCTAAAAAATATTTCTCAAAACTCTCAACCAAACAAAATGGCTTTTAGAAAATATTGTTGAACTTAATTAGAAAATGAGTACGTCTCGTTCAATTGTCACCCATTGGTTGTTATGATAACAGGAGGGTTACTAGTATGTATTCTTTTGGCTTTTACTTAAGTTAGATGCCGAAGGAGTTGATGAAGGAGGCTAGGGTGTTGTAAGAGTGTAAAATCATAGGGTACGTAAATCAAGATTAAACTAACTAGGGACGAGAAGAATGGATAATTAACTTGAGGGACTAAGGGGAGAATCTATGGAGTGGTGAAGAATAAGGAAAATAGTAGGGAAGAACCCTTGGCAGGAATTCGTCACACCAACTAGAGCAAGAATCAAGTGCAACTTCTCTCTAGAAAGAGTGTTTCTCTCTCTAGAATCACTTTTTGAATCCGTCTAATCGTCCTCTCCAAATGAGGGGAGAATGCGTTATTAATAGGCCACTCGACTTCTCCTTTGGGCCGAGTGGACTAATAAAGTCCGGACACGTGTCACACAAATAGTGCGCAAATATTTTTTCCAAAAAAGAGTTTTTTCCGGTGACCACAGGTCATGACCCTCGCGACATCCACGGGCGTTACTCCATGACTGCCCTTTCCACAACGAACCCTTGTTCCTAGCCACCAAACCACAAAATCTTTAGTAATCCCAAAAACGGTTTGATCAAAGTACCTCGCTATGTTGCCATTTTACCTCATCGGGCAAGGTCGAGCCTCACCTCGCCATCACCGCTGGATTGAGACATATTATGGTCATGACCTCCTCGGTCATGCCACAACCGCGACCAAGTCTCTAGATGGCTCCCCTCGGACTATGACAAGTCATCGTTCTAGCTTCGAGGGTTTCGAACACATCGTCCGGGTCAACTCATCTTTGGAGGGCTGACGTCTCTCTTCGTCGTGCCCCAAAATCTTGGGGATCATAATTGATTCATTCATCATTTTCTCTCATCCGAGACTTGAATGGCATAGGTCATGTCACTGTCAGGTCGTCTGTCACTCGAAAATTTGGCTAAGAATGGAATTTTTTTTTCTCCGAGAAGGTTCGATTTGTGCGATAAAAAGTCCCGGTAATTGTTCCTTGGATTTTTCTAAGTCCAACGGTATAATCGGATGATCTTTTCAAATAGAGGAAAGTTGTCTTTCGCCCATTTTCTTTGGAGAAAAAGAATCTGGGGGAGGTGTTGTGCGCCGTGTTGTGCGGCAAAACGACATAGTTTTGCTCATTTTTTTGGTACACTTCCAAGGCCTTGTTTGGAGAGTTAATTTAGGGTTCAATTTTGGGGTTCAATTTTAGGGGATTTAGGCTCTTTGGGGTAGGGTATAGTGGTTTTAGGCACTTGGATTTAGACACTTTGGGTTTAGGCACTTTGCGTTTAGGGTTTAGGCACTTTGGGTTTGGCACTTTGTAGTGATTTTTTTCTTCCTCCAAACAAGGCCCTTGGAAGCTTCAAAAGTGTGCCCAAAACTACGTCGTTTTGCCGCACAACATGGCGCACATCACCTACCGCACAACACCCACCTAGATCCGGAGAAAAATGTGTCATTTTTCGCCTTTGTACTAAAAGTGAGGGAAGAGATTTTGATATGATTAGAATTTCAAATTTTTTTGGTAATGTCATTGTTCCCGAGATTGGCTCCCTGGTTGAGCCTCCCGAGGTTGAGATTCTGGGGTTGAGCCTTCCGGGATTGGGTCCTTTTCATGCCTTAGTCCATAATTTTGTTCAGCCTCCAAATTTTTATTCACCTTTCCATGTGTCTCATCAATTTGCAAGGCCATGTATCCGGGATTAACTTTTCCCTTCTACAGGTGTTTGTGTGGTCTGGTGTGTCCAGATCTATGGGTTTCTTTTTTCAGGGTTGCTGATTAAGGGGTTCTTTGGGGGTTGTTCTAGGGTTTATATTGGGTGTTTTTAGTCTGATTGGTAGGCTGTTTAAGGGGTTTGGGTGCACCGGCTTTTTAGGATAGTGGGTCATGGTTTGGGGTTCTAGGATGTGTGATTTGGGTGGTGTGAGGTATATTTAGGGCGGCGGCGGCAATGGGTCAAGGTGCACGGCGGCGATGGGTCTGCATCGTAGTGATAGTGGTGTGGGAGGTTTTGTTTTGCGATACATTGGTGGGTGTGGAGGTGAAGTCTGTTTAGGTTCCTTGTGTCAAAACATCGTAAAAAGTTTTGGTGAAGTGGGTGATGGATGGGATCTTGGTGGTAAATTTTTTTCCCCGTATTTTACTATGTTCCATTGCACAAAAAGAATAATAAACCCATTTACCAACAAAAAGCAACATTTTCTTTTTCAAATAAAAGTTATAACATCTGGTCCATGTGAGGATAAGTGCTATTTTTGCATAGATCAAACAAGACCAAACCTCCAAACCTTTTCCTTGACTTCAAATAGGTGTTTGGACTTGAGGTGTTTATTGGGCTTTGTCCCAAAATTGTTTTTATTTTATCCAACCTTTGGAGGAGAGATTGTTTATTGGGCTTTGATATATCTTTTGAGAGAAACAAACGAGAGAGTCCATATGGGAAGAGAGAGAGAGAGAGGTGAGAAGATCATTTACATGGACCCACTTTTCATTCTATTTGTGGGAATTTGATGATCTATAAACCGAAGAAGATCTCAAACGATGGTGATGTTTGAGCATGATGAATCATTTCGCCCTAATCATGAAGAAACTTTCCGGTCTCATATGAGAATGGGAAATTTGATGTCAAAATACATCATGAATGAAGTTTCAATAATTTTCATTCGGGAACATGGAACTTTTGAAAATTTTACATAATGGTCCAAACGTAAGTAAGTATCCAATCTTGGAAAGGTACCGAGTGTGGATTAACCGACAAGGACATAGTCCTCACAAAATGAATCAAGTGTCCTCCTCACTTTTTGAGTTGTCCAAGCCCGGGAGGGGAATAAACACTGCCCGATGGGTCAATAAACAACAAGAGGCTTTTCGAGTACCCAAGCTTCATAGTTCACTTGCATGGTAGTGATAGTGGGTGTGGGAGGTTTTGCTTGCCATTGGTGGGTGTGGAGGTGAAGCCTTCCCTAGGTTCCTTGTTCCTCTTTGGTCATCGTTGATTGCTTTTGGTGAAGTGGGCGATTTTCCTTCATACCATGGGATCTTGGTGAGAAGATTTCTTTTCGCCGTTTGTGGGGTTAAATTTTGATCTTCCATCTCATAAAAATCAACAAAATCATAACCATTTTTGGGAAACAACGCAAATATGCCACTATTTTCTTTTTCATCTCCTAGGATAGATAGAAAAGGTTGGAGGATGCTATTTTTGCTTGTTTAGGGTTTTTGGGTTTGTTCTTGACCTTTTTTTGAGGGACCCTTTCTCCCGCATTTAGGTGTTTGGACTTGGCCTATTGGGTGTTTATTGGGCTTTGTCCCAACAGTTGTTTTATTTTGTCCAACCTTTGGTTGGATCCCTCTGTCCTCTCCCCCAGTTTGATATATCTTTTGTCAAGTTTTCTAAACAAACTTTTTGCCAATAAAAAAATCAAAGGAGAGAGAGAGAGAGAGAGAGAAGAAGCTACCATTGCCAGAAAAAAACAGAGAGAGAGAGAGAGAGAGAGAGAGAGAGAGAGAGAGAGAGAGAGAGAGAGAGAGAGGTGTCATTTGAACCAAGTGATAATAAGGTTATATCATACATATCTAGTTTTGAGATTTAAAAAGTGTTTGATATCTTACAAATGATCATCTATAAATTTATCTAGATAAGTCATGCTCCCTCCATTCTTTTGGAATGTTCTAAATTGTTAGTACTCTTTGAAAAGTAAAAAAAAAAAAAATGTATTCATTCTTCCAAAATAGTCCTTTTACAAATAACAATTATTTCATTCAGAAGTTGAATTATGAGGGCATTATTGAAAATAAATGTACTTTTTAATTGTGAATCCATTTATTGCATGTTTTCTTAAAAGATTGAAATTCATGTAAAGGACAAACAATTTGGAACAAAGGGAGTATATTTTTTAAATAATGGAGAATCTAACCTAAAAACCAATAATTTATGGACAAAATCTTGACAATTATTTGTAAAAAGAAATTCAAAGTAAGTGAATCCATTAGCAAAATCTATCTAAAATGGACTTTTTAAATGGGACCTTAATTTAGTGGACATTTTTAAAAATGTAGTCTCTTTCTTCATACTACCTAAATATTAGTCCTTTTCTTCATTATTTTGAAGCCCTCGAGTATAGTTAATTTTTTTCCATTTCTTTACTATTTTTAAGCCCTCCTAGAATAAAAGCATCTGAAATAACAAAAAAACAAATGAGGATATTAAAATAAAAGCGTGATTAAAGAGAGAAAATCCATCAAAAATAAAATGTTCTTTTTCTTATGGCTCATGTCCCTCTCTGGTCCTAAAAGGGGACTACACCGTGTCGTCAGGCTCATTGCAGCCTTTATAAACTCAACAATATCCGGTTAGTCAATAAAAAAAAAAACCCGCTCTTTCTCTCTCTAAAAATATTCCCTCTCCCTTCTTTCTAACTTCTATCAGCTAGGGTTATACTTTGGGGGAGTGGGGCTGCCGCCCCCCTCCTCCACTCCCCTCCCCCTTTCATCTGGCTACCCATCCTTCACCCTCATGTCTCTTTTCCCCTTCCAGGCACACTCTCCCTTCCCCTTCCTCCTCTGTCAATCTCCCCCCTTTTCTCATCCACCCTCCCACCGCCGCTCTCCTCTTCTATCACCCCGGATGGGTTTGATTCGAGATTTCATGGTGAAGTGGGTGGTTCAGATCTTCCTCTAGCGAATAAGTCTACCGGATCTGAGGCGGCTTTTCCAGCTAATATGTGTGGTGACAAGAGTTTTTTTTGTTTTTCCGGTTGACTTCCGTTGGGTCACCAAACTTTTCTATGGTAATTTTTTTTCCTGTTTTTTAGCGTAGTTTTTTTTTTACCCCTTTTGGTGGTTTTGATTAGTCCCTTTACGGGTACTTATATTACCTCCTTGCGTGGAGTGTTTTGTTCAAGATTTCATCTGTGTATTATGCTTAATGGTTTAAGCTGGGTGTCCCTTGGGATTCTTTACTACTAAATCGAGGACGGATTCTGTGCTGTGCGGCACCTATGGTGTGTCTGGCGAGCTTAGAGCTTAGGAGTCTGTGTGCTTCTTCATTAGCTCAATCTTAGATTTTGGCGGTTTTGGTTCATTCTTATATTCAGTGATGTTATCTTTGCCGTACGGCTGTTTATGATATGAATTCACTGTTCAAAAAAAAAAAAAAAAATCCGGTTTGGTCCTGTTTAATTCGGACTAAAGGGTGGCAAACCAAATCCGACCAATATTTTCAAGTTTGTTAAATCTAAAATCGGACCGAACCGATTACCATTAAAAGCCAAATCAAACCGCTAGTTTTGGTAAGATTTTTCTTTTGGTTCGCTTTAACCGATTTTTCTTTTGCCCATAGTATATATTGTTATCATTTCTGCATGCCTTTTCACGGAAGAGGGCATCCTGTAGTGCACTGCCACACTACAGAGTTGTAGTACGACATCCGAGCCGTTGATCGCGTAATCAACGGATCGAATTTTATCTTGGTGTTTGCATGATCCGAGCTGTTCATTGCCGAGATGAAATCCGAGCCATTTATTGCCGAGATCAACTGCTCATGTGCCGTACTACAAGGTTGTAGTGCGACATCCGAGCCGTTGATCGCGCAATCAACCGCTCGGATTTCATCTTGGTGCTTGCATGATCCGAGTCGTTCATTGCCGAGATGAAATCCGAGCCGTTTATTGCCGAGATCAACAACTCGTGTGCCGTACTACAGGGTTGTTTTCAACTAGCAAAAAAGATATCGTGGGCCCAACAATATTCGTAAGGTTACGACTACGCAATTTAGTCTTGCCTAGTAGGGGTGAAATAAAATTTGACAAAAAGTGAACTAACCCAAAAAACTGGTTGAAAAATTTGGTTTGGTTTGGTTTTCTTCAGCTATTGGTCCGATTTGGTTTTGGATTTACAAAAAAATAAAAAAATAAAACCAGTTCGGTTTTTTTTTTTATTTTTATTACAAAAAAGTAAAAAAAAACTTAAAACAAAAAGTTCGGTTTTTTTATTTTTTATTATCAAGGTAAAACCCAAAAAAAATCCGAAACCCGGAACATACAACACTAACACATAACCCTAGTTATCCTAGTAACTCATTGCAATGAACTCCTATTTTTAATGACCGATTCCTTTTAATTAGATTTGATAGATTTTTTTTTTTTTAAGGAAACTAAACATATACACTTCAGATTGATTGGATTTTAGGTTGATTGACATTAGATTGATTGGATTTTATAGTAGTCACAAGTTTGTCTCCTTGATTGTTTGACTCGAGGTTAATTCTCTCTTCTCTCTCTCTCTCTCTCTCTCTCACACACACAAAGCGATTGTCTGTATTGATAAACGCGCATGAATGTCATGGATGCGGTGCAGATCCTTTTGCCCTAAAACCCCAGTCTTAAGCCAAGAAAATTGGACAAAAAGGATTGTGATTTTTGTTTTTATGTTTTAATATTTCCCAAAAACTAACGGCCGAAAACCCCTCGTCACATGGGGTTTTTTTGGGACGGAGGATCTGAGCTCCATGGATGTTGCTTGAGAATTTTCTCATCATTTACCAGTTGACTCTGTAGTTCTATGGACACAAGTGTTCCACATTCTGCCAGAGAAAATTTTCAACAATATCCACTTGGATGAATGCTTGCACTCTACTGTTATCAGTAATAAATGCAAACACATACTATGTTGCGGATGACGCTTATGAATGCTACAAATGAGATGATGATGATGAGAATGTTGTCACTATTTTCAATTGAGAATTTACAATTTGCTCGGCTATGAAAATGACCAATGAATCCTAAAAATGAAATGATGATGATAATGGGGTTGTTCTCACACTTCTTTTAGTTGAGAATGTTCTAAGAGCTCTTAGTTCTGAGAATGACCAATAAACCCTAAGAATGAGGATGTTCTCAAAGTTATTCATCTTAATACGAAATGTAATGGCCCGAATTTTCGGTCCATTTTATTATTATTATTATTATTATTATTATCATTATTATTTTTATTTTTGAAGTAAGTTAATTTTTTTTAGAAAAAAAATATTACGATTTATTTTGTTTCTTAAGTATGATTATTTATTCCTCGATATGTTTTGATGATTTATTTAAACCACGTTTAGGATCCTAATTATCTATGTTCCTACCTTTCAACCCTAACTTCATTTCACTCTAATATATGTATTATACTTATAGGGTCCGTCTCTTATCCAGACTTTTAATTTCCGCACCTCGTGATCCAAAATTTTTTTTGACGATCCGATCCGTCCAATGTGTTCAGAAGGTGTTTTTCAAGGGTCCACGCGAAAAATCTTCAAAAAAAAAATACCGGGAAGGGCTTGATCCAAGCAGTTTTCGCAAAAAATATATATTTACATTTTTTGCGAAAACTACTTGGATCAAGCCCTTCCCGGTATGTTTTTTTGAAGATTTTCCGCGTGGACCCTTGAAAACACTTTCTTAACACATTGGACGGATCGGATTTTCCAAAAAAAAATTGCAACACAAAAAACCCCCATTTTTTCCTTAAATCCGGGAGTGTGGATAAGAAATTTTACCTATACTTATATATATACACATGCATACATATATACACACACACACACACATGTTTTATACATGCATACTTATACACATAAATGTATATGACCATATACATCCTCTCTCCATTCCCACACTCCACCTATTACCGGGGATTTGCCGGCCTGAGCCCAAGAAAATGCCCTATCTAAAAAAAAATGGATGCTAAAAATAGACTCCAACATTTTATACTTCCAACATTTGTAAATGACCAACAACACTTTTTATTCTAAAAATGAAATAAAATTTATAAAAAAAAATCATTATAAGTTATGAAAATTTTCAACAATATCTAAGACTTGGATAATATTAAAAAAAAAAAAAACCATTGTATCAGTAATAAAATAAAAAAAGGCCCATAGGCTTTGTTTTGTTCCATAAAACAAAATCTCAGCACCTTCTCCTTAGGCTTTTCACCAAAAGTTTGTTCCGTAACAAGGAGCAATATCTTTTTGTGGCATGACGATGATCGAAAGTTTGGTGATGAGTTTTCCAAAATAGACTTCCCTTTTATTATCCCGCGTAAATTTTATTTCCGTATTTCAAGATAGTGGGTATAATGGTATTCTATGTCCGATCCTGAATTTTCCCAGAAGTTGTTGATCAAATTTCACTATTTTTCTTGTAGACAAGTCGTAATATTAATTCTAGCAGATCAAATTTCTTACGTATTACTCCCTCCGTTCCAAAATAAGTATCCCTTACTCTCTCTTATCGTTTTTTAAATTAAAAAACTAAGTACTTCCGTGTATCTGTTTCGAATTTTTTCGCACCGAATTAAAGTACTCAAGCGAAAAAGTTTGAAAAACGATAAACGGAAGTACTAAATTTTTTGATTTGAAAAATGACACAACTTTTCGTAGTTGACACTTATTTTGGAACGGAGGGAGTATAAGTTGTTAAATGAGCCATTTTTACCCAAATTTTTGGAGGAAACTTAAAGAACAACAGTCAACAGATTTGGGTAACACTAAGGTTTAACATTGGCATAACAAAGGAGTTTTAACCCAAATTTTTTTTTTAAAAAGGCACAGAACTGGAGATGCTCTAAATCGTTGTTAAATTTAGCTTGTATTAATTCCCTTTTGGATGGGGAAATTGTAGTAACAAAAACGTAGAAAGTTTAGTTGAGGAACACGAAACATTTTTTTTAATTGGCCTAGGGCACCCAAATACCTTGGGCCGGCCCTGCCTATTACCTCCACCCACCAAAACCAACACCACACACCACCCCAAGGTTTGATTTTTCAGACCTTTCCCTCACCTCTCCTCTGCCATTTACCTCTCCCATCACCCTCCTATCAACCCCTCACTTCCCCATGTGGTTTACACCACCATTACACTCCACTCTACCTTTCCCTACACTCCACCACCATCACCTTTTCCCTCTATTAACCTATCACCCATTTCCCTCCTTATTACTTTTCGGCAGAGAGAGAGAGAGGTTCTGGAAAAGAAGAAGTAAGAAGGAGAAGGAGAGAAAAAGAGGAGAGAGATCACCACCACCTTTTCCATTTCTCGTCCATATCACGTACCCATTTTTACAGCCAATTTACTCATAGTTACAGTTGTTTCTAGGATTAGGTTTCTTCATTGAAGTTTTAGAGGGCGACTAGAACTTCGATTTCGACACAAGAATCATCCAAATCGGTTGAGTTTTGAGTGAGCTATAGCCACCCAAAGTTCAGTAAAAATCTCGGCTATATTTTTCCAGACAGCTCACTGACCTTTCCCAAATCGCCATTTTTCTCCTAGTTAGATAGGTTTTCGGGTTTAGATTCCTTCACGAAGATTGTAGAGCATTTCGAGAGCTTCGTTTTAGATACAAGAATCACGTGAAACGGTTGAGATTTGAACCCGATAGCACAGCTCAAAGTTTCTGTTTGAAATTAGATTTTTCATCGATCGTCAACCAAAACTCTACCGGACTCCACCACCGAGCTTTTTGTCCTGATCAAAGGTAGAAACCTCTTACTCCATTATCGCTGAGTATATCTACTTATTTAGTAGGCCTAGTATGGATATTAGAGCTTGCACTGAGCTCGAACGAAACGAAACCTCGTGGCCGCAATAACCTCACGGCCATAACCTGGCTTTGTGAACGAATCCCATTTTTATGCTTTGGTGAATCTATACTGCATAAGCTTCTATTCCAAGTAATGGGTTCCTTTTTGATGATTGGATGGGTTCCTTTTTGATGATTGGATGATGTTTAAGATTAATTAAATTTTACTTGTATCCGTAGATAAAATAAAATAAAAAAATAATTAATCTAGTATAATTAAGACCATATGTATTGACCCTCATTGTTTATTTAATTACTTTTAAACCCATGTTTTCCTTAAATTATCTATTACTTATGAATTATGAATTGTGGATTTATGGGTGAACATCCGGAGAGTCATATGGATATTATGGATTATTTTGTGAACATGTGCACCCTCGAATATCGTTATCACTTTGCTTTGCTGCTTGCTTTACATTTCCATAAAACTATTGAATTGTTAGATTGGACAAATAGGTTCCCAGGTTGGTACTTACGTAGTAGATCACATAGACGTTTCTAAGTTAAAGGAAACCGGAAAGTAAGGAGAATGTGTGGTCAGCGGAGTCAAAGCCTGGTCAGTCGAAAGGTCTCAATTATCGGGTCAGCGGAACCAGAGCCTCGCCAGCCGGAAAGTCCACCAGGAATTGTGTATTGAGTGTGGTCAGCGGAGCCAAAGCCTGGTCAGCCGAAAAGTCCCAATTATTGGGTCAGCGGAACCAGAGCCTCGCCAGCCGAAAGGTGGTCCACCAAGAATTATGTCATGGTCAGCGGAGCCAAAGCCTGGTCAACCGAAAGGTCCCAATTATCGGGTCAGCGAAACCAGTGCCTCGCCAGCCGAAAAATCCACTAGGAATTGTTTTTATCAGTTTTGAATTGAAGGGACGTTCCTAAGGTTTAGAATCTATGAGAACACTTAAGTTGAAAAGAAGATAAGGAAACCAGACGTTTGTTACTTATTTATGCACTCCTTGATATGAACTGTTGATTAGTTGTAATGTAAGGGTTAGTGGGTAGGAGTTAGCTACTGAGTGTCAAAACTCATGGTGTTATGTGCCCTGGCGTTTCATGCCAGGTACCAAAGAAGGAAGAGGAGGACATTGCAACGAGTATCAAGACCCTGCAGTCAATCAGGGAACTTATGGGGAGTGGGACCTCAACCTAGAACTGTAGAAGGCTCTGTAATCGCCTTACTTTTGTGTTGGACAAATGTAATTTAACTTTCCGGCAAGTACTGTTTCTTATTGTATCAGACTAAAGTAATTTTCTATTTATGTTATTCCGCTGCTTATTAAGAAAAACCTTTTATTAAATGAATCTTTTTAGATCTCTTGTTTTAATTAACGTGTCCGAAAATCGGGGCATTACGTGAAATACTAGTTCAGTGTATAGATTTTCTTACGTTTCTTCATTGTCCACAAATCTCCTATAGTGTATCAGCTATGAAATCTATTCCAACTATCCTACGAATATGCTTTAGTGTATCTGTAAATGTCCACGAATACAAGTAAATCAGTTTTCATTATCCCAAAAAACCATGAAAAATCGAAAGCTAGGGAAATCAATTTGAATCGCATACTCCTAAACACGATCATAATCAAAATCGAAGTCGGTGAAACTAGGGTTTCGAAAGAGAAGGGAAAGAGAGATTGAGGTTTCGGAGCCATCAAATGATAAAAGTTTGAGCGATTCAGGTTTCAAAATCAGCGGAATTAGGATTTTTGTATGGTTGCGCATCTAATGGAGCAGGACAAGTAGAGACAAAGCGATATTATGGTTTTCTGATGTGAAGGGTATTCTAGGAATGAAATTTACTCGTTGTCCTTAGGTGTGTTTTTTCACTCTCGGCTGGAGCTTGACGTAATCAGAGCCAAGTCTTGGACCGGCTCGTGAAGTTCCCTTATTCCATTGAGCTTTGTTTATTGGCTCAAAATTGAATAAACAGAGCAAGTTGGACCAAAATCGAAAAAACCAAAATGGACCTAAACCAATCAGTTTGGTTCGATTTTGCTTGTAGTAATGAAACCGAATAAATCACTTAACAAACCCAATAAGTTAAAAATTGAACAAAACCGAACTGATTTCACACCTAGTTCCCAGAAAACGTGATAGGTAGTGGCGACTCCAGAAGTTCGGAAGCATGGGGTCATTCATAAACGTCAAAGACTTTTACCAATCATAAATCAAAGAAAAAATCACAATAATGGCAACTAAAAATCTTATTCCAACAAAAATCACATTTAAAGCTCAACCTAACAAGACAGATCAACATCTCCTTGTCAAAAGAACAAAACGAATGACTAAGATTCAAACAAACCACACAAATAAGTAACTTTTATGAACTTTTAGGAGTTGTCCAGTGGTGTCACCACCAAATTTAGGGGGTTCATTTATGAATTTTTCAAAAAAAATTCAAAATTTCCAATATAATAGTAGTATTTTTTTTTGTTGCCGTGGGGTCGGCTGACCCCCCTCTCAACCATGTGGAGTCGCCCCTGGTGATAGGAGCTAGTTTTAGAGGTGCAAACGAGCCGAACCGAACTTTGAAGTTGTTCAAGCTCGCCTCAATTGTAAATGAGCCAAGCCATGTTAAATGTGCCAAGCCATGTTAAATGTGCTGAGCTTTGAAGTGTTAGAGCTGTAAACAGGCCACCAGGTTAATTTACTTTGAAGTGTTAGAGCTGTAAACAGGCCACCAGGTTAATTTACTTGACAAGTCTCTTTAAACGAGTTGAACTTTGATCTTGAGCTTTACTTGTTTATTAAACGATCATAAAACTCGAGCTCTGCTCGATTACTACTCATTCCGTCCCTTTTAAGTGTCCACGATAGAAATGTGTGCATTTTAAAACTCCCAAAAATATATTTCTCTACATAATTTTATACTAATTTTTAAAAATCAAATGAACATTTTAATTTGATGCAAAAAAAATTAAAAAAATTATGCAGGAAAATATTTTTTACGTTCAAGAAAATACATATGTTTCAAAACAGGCATTGAAAAAGAAACAAATAAAATAAACGAATCGAGCCTCAACGAGCAGCTCGGTCAGTTTGAAGCTCAACTAGTTCCGTTGTTACATCTCGAGAGAGATACGATGACGAGACTGCTGAAAGCATATGTGTGTCATGTTCCTTTGCCTAGCTGAACAAAGTGGACACAAGGCTCGGACAATACCACGTGTCCAAGGCTCCAGGCTAAAGTGTGTTTCGTCGATCCAATCCTTTCGACCGGCTCTTTCTAGGGTTTATATTATTTATATTGTAAACCTACCCTCTCTCCGCCGTAGCCGTGCTCAGCTGTCTCTCTCTCCTCTCCCTCTCTATCCTCTCTGTACCGCGATCAATTCTCTACTTTTCCGATCAGGTAACCGACACCGTGATATATCTGATTTCCTCTATTGCTAATGAGTTTGTGAACTGATGTATACACATGGTTTTTTTTTTTTTTTTGTATCGATTTTTTTCGTTATCTGGACGTCTGTGCTTATGCATGTTGGATTATGTGCAAATAGCTGATAAATCGAGAAAGTTAGGGTTTTTGTTGAAGCGTTGCGGTTGAATTGATTGTGTGGATTTATCTGTTATGATTATCATGTATATGGACGGAGTCTTTAAAAAATTGGGGTTTTCGTTGGAGGTAGAATTGATTGCATAGATCTTGTCGGTCATGATTATCCTGTATATCGATCAAGCTTTTAAAAATTATGGCCTTTATGGGTTTCCTTGAAGCGGTGCGGTGGATTTATATTATATGATTATCCTGTATATCAATCGAGTTTTTTTTTTGGTTGGGAAATTAGGGTTTTTGGTTGAAGCGGTTTGGTACAATTGATGGCGTAGGTTTCCATTTTTGTTATTTTTCTGTTATCAATCAATTGAGCGATTTAAAAGTACGTTTTTTTGGGGTGTTCTGTTGTTGATTTGGTCAGAAATTGAAGTCTCAGATAATCATATGCATGTTTGAACTATTTAGTAATAATTAGTGATAGAATTAAGGAGAGTACTGGTGGCCGGTCCGCCGGTGGGATTTGAAGGTTTTTTCCCCCAAAAAATAAGTCTTTGGTTTTTGACATGCACTATCTGATGTGGGCGTGCTTGACGTATGGTTCTACACTTTTTTTTAGTTGGTATATTTATATGTTCATTATCGCCTAACTGGATTGTGGTTAGTTTGATATTTTTCCTTGTCTATCAATGCATAATCATATAGTATGTGGAATATGAAGCACACGGAAATTGAACCCATATCAAATTTTGTTGCATTCCTCCAGGGATTTCCATGAAAAAAATTTCTGGCTGATTCTAGAGGGTAGTGGGGATGATGCATCGCCTTAAAGGACTGCACCGTGTGGCGTGCATCTGAACTGGTTTTATTTAAATCCGGACTATTAAAAACACTTTTGGACGGCTAGGATGTGGTGCTACGCGAGTACACAGTGCAGCCCTTTAAAGGTGCTACAGGTCTCCGGCTCCGTTCTCGAGTTAATTATTTGTTTAATTGTTAAGTTGGCAGAGGCATCTTTTCGTGTATGTGATTCTGTTGCCTCACAGTATACATTCAGGAATTTTTTTTTGTTGATTTCTTATCCTCACTGCCCAATTGATTGTAGTGGATGATGGTAGAGGGTTGTGTAGCAATTTACTTACCGCATGGACACCTTCACATTTTCTTATTCCTACCTTCTTGAGTGGACCTATGACATATAAGAGATTTTGCACATGTTATCATTAGTATGCAAAGGGGCGTCGTCGTTTGGCTCAATAATTTCGGAGGGTGCAAAGTTGAGCCTTTTTACCTGTGAATTGAGTTCTGTAACTTCCAAAGGCGGAACAGATCAGAACTAAAAAGATAGGAAGTTTCCAGTGAATTTTCTTTTGCAAAGGCTTTCTGGTGTCACACCTGAAGAGTTCAAACCTCTACATAATTGTTTGGATTTTTCGTCTCAACTAGCATTTGTTGGTTTTTATTGTTATTCAAGCTTAATGGGAAAGTTAGCTTGATTAGTCCAGTCTTTCAACTATCATTTGAAACACGTGGTTTCATTTGTTGTCGGAATCCTGGAATTACAAATATTATGAATCCACATGCCAACTAATTCGTAATCTTGAATAACAGTGTTAAGGAATGCTGTATTGTTAACAGTTTGCGCTTTCACCCCTCTCTACTAGCGTATTGCATTTGTTTGGGAGTCAAATAAACAATTTAAGAGACAGAACGAGTACAGCTTGTTGAATTATTGATGGTTTTATCTTTTGAGAGGGAACATTTTGTTAGGAGCACATAAGTGCTTGAACAAGAATAATACTACTTGGAATGGAACCCTTATAAACTATATAATCTTCATTCCGTTCCCACCAGAAGTATTATCATCACTGAGATTTTGGCCAAAAGTTGAAGTTATACTCCTGCCGTCCCATATTGCTTGTCCTGTATGGGGAATTCAACTTTTTAATAGGACACACAATTATCGTGCGTCTCCGTAGAAAGTTGGATTAGATTTCCATTGTTACCCCTTATTCTGTTCCTTAAAAACTACTTTTAATCATTTATGAGGGGTAGTTTGTGGAAATTTACACAGTTTTTAGTTCGACTTTTCAAACAGGACAAGAATTTTGGGACATCCCAAAATAAAATATAGGATTAGCAATATGGGATGGAGGGAGCATTGCATTTTGGAATCAAGGAGCGCGTTGTTTTTGGATATCTGGACTTTGTAAGGAGGTTCCTGAATTACTTGAACCTTTTTTTTTGTGTTCTTAATTCAGCGAGGAACCAATGCCGAAGCCATATCATGGTAAAAGAATCCAGTTTATCTTGAAGGTGTCCAGTTGCCGACCATGGTTGTGGTTCATTACTGGTGCACAGTGACGGCGATTTAGTTGCACCTGATCATGTTCGGCGGGTGTTTTGAAACTGGGTGCTGCTTGCAGGATGATGCATGTAACAAAAAGATGAATAAGGATCTGGAGTAGTGCACTCTCTGTACAACTTGGCTACATATGAATCTCTATCGGCCATAGTTTTCAAGAGTGTTCATTGTGTCTTCTGTCTGTAGATTTAACGGCGAGGTATTAGGTTGTGTGATGCTCCTTTTCATTCAGCCGTGTTTGCTGAAAAAATTTACACTTCTAAGTTTAAAGAGAATTGCTGAAAAAAATTACACTTCTAAGTTTAAGGAGAATTACACTTCTAAGTTTAAATTACACTTCTACTGCTTCTCTAGAAAACTCCCCTAAATTGCAAATTATTGGAATGTTTGACATCATTTGCCTGATTCAAATATGATGAACAACTTAAAAATGGCACACAATTTGAATACCTAATCACGAGAATACTGGCAGGTGTGGAATACGTAGAATAGTAGATGGTGAACAGTGGCACACATGCAACATGCCCAGAAAATCCTCCCAAAACGTGGGTGATTTGCAAAGGATTTGGGATTTGTTCGTTCTTATGTTAAATAAATAATCAACTGGGTCCAAACTGCTGGAAGTTTTGACTATTTTTAGTGAGAGAAAACGTTACAAATATGTAATATTGGTAAATGTCGAACTACATTTAACCTAGTGCTGCACCAAAAAGCTGGCAAACTGGAAAAGTTTACGAGAGTTGAACTCGTCATTTAACACGGTGGGTTTTGTGGCATTGAGACCTTGTGGGGAAAAAGGACACAAGAACATGCAGTACTAAATTGGCGTTTATGAAAATTCCAAAGGAAGATGTAACAGTTGACATTAGCTGCCTTGTTTAAGTATCATATTCCCTCTCATACCCTTCCCAGGGTCTCACATACGCTTTTCCAGAAAGACATAAACTCCTGTGGTTGATTGTGCTAAGATTTTCTTTGTGCATAAAGTTTCTGACATACTGGGTTTGTGTCACCTAAGTTGGTGTTATGTGTCCAAGTTGGTTATCTAGCATTTTTGCCTCAAGTATTTGTGTGCAAAATTCTAAATCTTTCTCTTCATCATATATTCAATAATTCATCTGTATTCTTGGTTTCCAATATATTTGTATTTGCCATGTTTCCTTCTCATCCACTGTAGTCTCAGCAAAGAGGATGCTTATATACATTGATTTCTGTATCTATATTTTGAGTGATCACCTTGATTCACGACATAATTTGTTGGTCTCTGCTAATTAACAACTTAAAAAAATTGCAGGGCCGTGTTGCGCTTGTGTTTGCAATAGTTGTGGAGTAGCATGTCTAATAATCTTGTGTCGCAGCCGTTATCGGTACCATACAGCCAGATGGATCATACTTCAAATAAGATAGAGTTACCAATCTCAAACATGCAAATGGGAATGATGGGCAGCATTTCCAGTAGTCCGAGATCACAATCGTTTAAGTTATCGAACAGCCAAATGGATTTGGTGGAACCCATGTCTAATAGTTATGTTCTACACAACCAACAAGTATTAAACAGGGAAATTGGGCAGACTGAAGGATTGCAGCAGTATTTAATGCCAAATCAGCAAGTTGGTCATATGGAAGGTATGTGGAACGACCTCAGTTCGCAAAAGGTATTATTAGCAAGTAAGCGGAGGACAATGGGAGAAACCATGGAACAACAGTTAACAATGCCAAACAAGAATGTGACGCCTATGGAACCATATACAAACATCCCGGGGTTTCATCAACCAGCATCACCAAATAAAAGAGCCGTATCCAGTTCTGCTACCCCAGGTTCACAAAATTTTCCTGCACCAAATAAGAAAATGGCGCGGAATGAATCCATTTCAGGCAAATCTGGCACTAAGCAATCGCAGACTCCGAAGAATCGAACTACCCAAGTGGAACCATCTCCAAAGGCTCAGTCTGAGTCATCTGAATCTGTAAGGTCGAAGATGAGAGATTCATTGGCTTCTGCATTGGCATTGGTCGGTCAGGGTCAAGATAAGCCTCCTAATGAAGAAAATAATTCTGACACTGTATCTGAAAACCCTACAGCCAGTTCACTATCAAAAGAACCTGATTCTTTGGATAAAATCAACGATGTCCAAATGACATCTCGGGGAATTTTTGCAACTGAAAGCTTGCCCAATGAAGATGTATCATTTGCTGACAGTTTCTTTGTAAAGGACGAACTTTTGCAAGGAAATGGTCTAACCTGGGCATGGGATCTAGATGTAGATATGGGAGAAACAAAGGAAGAAGAACATATTTCGAAGAAACCCAAGTTGGTAAATCAGGATGTGGAGCAAGAAGTTCGATCTCCTCAAAATTTGGCTTTTAAAATAGAAGCGGAACTCTTCAAATTATTCGGAGGTGTCAATAAGAAGTATAGAGAGAAGGGGAGGTCTCTTTTGTTTAATTTAAAAGACCGAAACAATCCAGAACTAGGAGAAAGAGTTATGTCTGGCGATATTCCCCCTGAACGTTTGTGTTCAATGTCAAAAGAGGAACTTGCTTCGAAGGAGCTTTCTCAGTGGCGAATAGCAAAAGCAGAAGAGCTTGCTCAAATGGTAGTTTTGCCTGATTCAGATGTTGATATGAGACGTCTGGTGAGGAAAACCCATAAGGGTGAGTTTCAAGTGGAATTTGAACAAGATGATGGTGTTTCAGCTGAAGTTTCTCTTGGAACAAGTTCACTTACTCAAGTTGAAACGGAAGACAAGGGAACAGATGAGCTCAACGATAAAGAGACTGCTGTAGGTGAGAAGGGTAGTTCTGAAAACCAGGATATTCCATATAGCCTTAGCATTCCAAGTGATGGGACTGATCTAATGCAAGGTCTGATGGTGGATGAATTCAAAGATCCTGAATTCCTTCCTCCTATTGTCTCGCTTGATGAGTTTATGGAATCTCTTGATGCGGAACCTCCATTTGAGGATCTAGCCGTGGATGGTGGAAAGTCAATATCGCCTTCGGATAAGGACAGCTCAGATGCTGACTATGAAGGAGATGGTGGAAAGATGGTACCAACCTCAGAGAAGGAAAGCTCGGAGGGTGGCTACCTAGAAATAAGTTCTGACATATCTACTGAAGAACCTGCGGATACGACCCCAGAAAAGTCTGATAAAGTACAAGTAAAACATACAGATTCAGATGTGAAGATGAAATCCAAGGAGACTCCTGCAGAAATAAAGCCTTCTCCTCCCGGTGCTTTATCCAAGGGTGATCGTGTCTGGGAAGGTGTACTTCAGCTGAATGTGTCAGCCTTGGTGACAGTCACTGGCTTCTTTAGAAGGTACAAATTTTTGTTACGGGCTTACAGCTATTCGGCTATTTGTATTGCATATTGCTTCTTGCTTCAGTTCTCATTTAAGTAATTAAGTGATATTTGTCCTCCATCTCTAGTTTTCTTTTTTTTGTTCATTCTGGTTGTGGTTTATAAGATTTCTTCAGACCGTCTAGGTTTGAAGATACATATATGTCGTAGATGTATGAGATTATGTATCAGAATGCACGCTCAATTTTATCTTTTGGTAATCTTGTTCTTGTGAATTTGTTTTCCGTTTAACAGTGCATCAACTGTAGGTGTGCGGTCTCTTTCTTGGGACATTTGGGGAGGATCTGATTGCTACTGCTATCTTACTTCCTTTATAGGACCATGCATTTCTGCTCAGATTTTTTAACTATTCTGTTATCTGCATTTCAATTTGCATCGCATTATCATGTGTGTATTTTCTTCCGCACTTTCGTTGCTTTCTGGTTCTCTATCTATTTCTTTTTTCTTTTTGGCCTATCTGGCCCTGAGTGCTGATGACATGAAATTATGAAGTTCCTTGAAGGACAGAACCTTGCTCAAACCATCATGTTACACTTGAGTTGTTGATTTGTCACTTGACTGTTTTTCTTGTTACAGTGGTGAAAAAATATCTACAAAAGATTGGCCCATCGTTCTTGAGATCAAGGGGAGAGTCAGATTGGATGCGTTCGAGAAGTTTGTTCAAGGGCTTCCCATGTCTCGAAGTCGTGCAGTCATGGTATCTCTACTCCCATTTTCTCCCGTCGTACTTTTTTCTCTGCCGTTGTTTTCTTCTTGTTTAGCAGGTGCCTATCTTACCCGACAGAGGCATAGTTCTTTCTCACCTAGTATTGTGACATTTGTTTTTGTTCCTGGCGTGAGGCAGAAGATATATGTATGCAGATATTCTCTTAATCGTGGTTGTAGATCTCTCTCTCTCTCTCTCTCTCTCTCTCTCTCTCTCTCTCTCTCTCTCTCTCTCTCTCTGCGTGCCAGGAGCAATTTCACTTAATTTGGCTACGTATGGTTTGGAAATTGTTTCCAGCATCTAGGATGAGAAATGATTGGTTGTGTGCTGCGTAGCTGGGTTCATTCTTGCATAACCGGTTACTCCGGACAAGAATAAAATAGAAAACATGAGCACAACGATGAGAACTGAGTCTGGATCTCTGCTTCCGGTCTATTATTGATTAAGTGGAGGCGCTGGTAAAGAGAAACTGATGAAGAAAGTTGTAATATTATGATTTAATGGAAGCTCTAATAAAAAATGGGTAAACATTCTGCAAAACTACACAGGCGAATTAAGGGCAGCAATGGATACTTAAAAAATAAAGGAAGAACCGATTGGCATTATCATCTCGGACCTGGAAAAATAGAACAAAAATAGAACATTGATCTGGGTTTTGCGAGTGCCACGAATACAGATTAATCTCTTTTCCAGAACAGTGCAAAATGTAGCTTTTCCAGAACAGGTCAATTAGATGGTGTTTTGGATCAACTAGTTTTGCGACACTTCTGTACAGTTTGGATGACTTCTGATATTGCAGTTTTGGTAAATAATATTGCAGTTTCAGTGAATAAAAACGACGATTATTTTTTAATTATTTCAGAAAATAAAAAAGAACGGTGTAGATAATCTGGGTGTCGACAGAAAAATGTTGGCAAAAACCTAAAAAACAAATTAAAGAATGAACAAAGAAAGCATACAGTCAATCCTTTTTTTGTGGGTAGCTAACGTTAGAAAGGAACGGTGTCAGGAAGTTTTTGACTTTTTAGCATGAGAAACGAGGATGACATTACCAGAAATGAATAACTTATGATTTTATTTACCAAAAAAACTTATGATTTTAGCTTTTGTTTATTAACATTGATAATTCACTATATATTATAAAGTTTTTATTGATGTGATTCGTTACTTAATGCAGATTGCCCATTTTGCTTTGAAGGAGGATTCCTCTGAGAATGATCATTCACGCCTTGGAGAGGTGACTCTCTCTCTCTCTCTCTCTCTCTCTCTCTCTCTCTCTCTCTTTTGGGCTTTTTTTCTTCTGTACTCCTCTTTCGGCCCCGCGCTCTGTTTGGTTTGGACTAATGCATTATCAATTTGTCTTTTCTTTTACCTTTTTGGTTCCTTGCACAAGTTTATGATCCAAACACAGACTTATACTTTGTTTGGAACTTAGAAGAAGTACGCGGAAAGGAAAGAAAAAGTTATGAAAATTCAATCGAGATTTATTGTCATAACCCGCATTTTCAAAAAAAAAAAAAATCAATTTTATTAAAACCACGATCATGAGCAAGTACATAAATATACTCATGAAAGATGAGTGGATATATGAAGGCATGTTGTTGAGATCTATCTAGTTCTAAATTTAATTGAATTTAACCAAACATAGCCTAAGTTTTTGCGGGTTTCTCGTTTAACCGGGTTTGTCCATTCCATCTGCAGGTGGTTGAGTCGTATGTTTCTGACGAGAGACTGGGATTTGCAGAGGCGGCGAAAGGAGTGGAAATCTATTTCTGCCCGCCGCACCCGAAAATAGTTGAAATTCTCACCAAGAACCTATCCAAACACCAGTCTGATAATCTAAATTCCACCGAGAAAAATGGCCTGATTGGTATGGTTGTATGGAGAAGACCTCACTTGAGTTCTTCGGCAATGTCGCCGAACAACTCCACCACCGCACACCACCACCACCATAATAATCACACCTCAAAAAGGCAACAACAATTCACACCTACCATACCCCAAGAAAAACAAACAGCTGATAGGAATGTGAATTTTCCATCTAGACAAACGCCGTTTGCGGCCCCCCCATCTCGTGTTGTCGTCGATGATGGTGGTGGTGGTGATGATGATGATGATATTCCTCCTGGGTTTGGACCTGCCCGGGATGATGATGACTTGCCGGAATTTAATTTCTCCGGTCCTTCGAAACCTTCTCTGCCTACTCCTTCCAACCGAATCCCATCTCGCGGGTCGAATTCTTCGGCTCCCCCTTTAGACCAAATTAGAGAGCTTATTCATAAATATGGCCAACCCGGAAATAATGTCGATTCGAGGAATGTTGTGGGACCGGGAATTCAACCGTGGAACGCTGAGGACGACGACGATGACATTCCAGAGTGGCAGCCACACGCGCCGCCACCCCAGCCGAAAATGCTCCCTCATCAACCGCCCGTCCATAACTTTCAGATGCCAGTGCCGCCGCCCCATTATGGGGCAGCAATGGCACGACAGCCACCTCCGCCGGTCCAAGTCGCAACACCTTTGCAACCTCCAGTAAATATGGTGCAGGGTGGTGCTAGGTGGGCGCAGCCACCCGGTCCTTATAACCAGCACCCAAGTAATTTAGGTGGCCACCAACCCAGTGGCGGGCGGTACTACGGAGGGCCTGCGGTGAGATCCCGGCATACGGGTATGGACCGGCGACGGGGTGGTGCCCGTAGAAATTAGGGTTTTTGTTTGCCCTTTCATAATGTATAAAAGTTTCTTCTTCTTTGGTAGAGAGAGATGTGCAGCTCTGTAATCATATATGCTTATGCATGTAGCTGCTTTTTCAGTTCTTGAATTGAATCTCATAGATGACAGATCAACTCACCTTCTAATTTATCTATGTACATTGTTTTATTTAAAACCAAAACACAAATAACAAGGGTATTTATAGCAGAAAGTTTAAATTTTATCAGAAATGCATATTTTGCTATCTTATTTTATAATTTAAAGAGTGAAATTTTATAGTGCATTCCAGTCTCAACTCTCAAGCAAGAATCTTCAAATTTTGATGTCATATTACTTTTCTTATACTACTTATTTACTTTTGTGCTCTAATAAGTTATTCAAAAAAAATAAAAAATAAAAATTTGTGCATCAGGATTTGGTATACCCATCCTTCAAATTTGAAATGCCAGAAGAAAAATTTGAAGTTTGAGATAATGTTTGGGGCAATCTTTAAAGTTCTTAATTATATGGGTGTTTGGGTGGCCGATTAGAGATGCTCTAACATTACTTGCTTTTTGATATTTTTCCTGTGAAAAGTCTAGAAACACAATTTTCGGACACAACTCTAGATAGTAGATACAACTGTGTTTGGAGTAGTCCAATTTATTTGGATTCACTCGCATCCAATAACTCTAGATGCAGTTGTGTCTAGAGTTGTATTTTATAATTGTGTTACTGGCATGCTATTTTTTCCCACATCCTATTTTTTTTTGTAGTGATTATGGTTTCTGACAACTATCAAAGCCCACTTCAAAATTTTCAATTATTTTTGTATATCATGAACTTTTGTTGATTTCTCGTTAATTTTTTTGATTATTATTTGTCATGAAGAGGAAATTTTTAAAAACTAAACGCATATACATATAACAAAAGAGTTAAATAAAAAAATCCGAAACATGCAGATTGTGTTTGGTTATTTTTGTCATTTTGAAAAATTTCAACTTTGATTTTTTAATTGTTTTAAAATTTCTCGCCGAGTGAAATAGATATTTTAAAAAAAAATTAACTCATCGTTTACAAAAATTCATAAAAGACGGAAGTATGCAAAACTAAATAATTTAGTCCTGAGCCTTTTACTTAACCCTTTTAGCCTTTTTAGCATGTTTGACACGAAGTTTCGTTTATCCGCATTTTGGCTCTCTCTCTCTCTCTCTCTCTCTCTCTCTCTCTCTCTCTCTCTCTAGGGAAGAACCTATACTTCGGATTTAGGGTTCCCGTAGTGCCCTAGGACAACGCACTACATTCCTCTAGTGCTTGTCAATTATGGGCCCTCTAAAATTTTCATTTTTGATCTGAACCGTTTATTTTTTGAAAAATATTGAGTAGATCATTCACACAAAAAATTAAATTGATTGGATATTGATAGCTTTATGATTGAATATCATTTATTTTACAATAATGAATGGCCAATTTTCAGTGACTAATCATGTATCTACCTATGTCCGATCAATATGACTTTTTACATGTTCATGAGAAAATAAACAGTTCAAATAGCAAATGGAATTTTTAGAGGGTCCTCAATTGAGAGCATTTAGCACTAAGAGCATTTCCACCTTTAACCCAAATTTTTAATCAAATTTGAGTAAAAACTTGATTTGATATGACTCCTTCCAATCCTTACTCAAATTGTAGGGTGGAGATTTAATCCACACCATTGAATGACAAAAGGGTAAATAAAAGTGCAAAAAAAAAGACTTGAAAATTTGGTTCTAGATTATGAGCAAATTTGGTGAAACATTTGAGTAAAACCAAATTTGGTGAAGGATTTGGTAAAGGAGCGGAGTGTGATTTTTGGTGTTTTTTTTACTCAAATTTAAATTTGGTGAAAAATTTGATGAAGGGGTGGAGATGCTCCAAGGGAGCCCTAAATTCTCTTCCTCAGGGACTTTATCGTAGGACTGTGGCAAGCAAGGCGCAGTCAGTTCTAGTCCCACGCTGGGGAAACTCATACTCTCTCTCTCTCCAAACCTAACATTGTAATTTTCTATCCAGAGAAACTTATTCACAGAGCTTCTGTGAAGAGGCTTTTTGCACTAATCTAATCTGGATAGCAAAATTCAAGCAAAAACGATTCGGATTTTCAGATACACTTTGACCAGTAAAATTATACTGTTACTGGTCAAAGTGCAAATTACATCCAAGCCGTCTATGTTTTGAATCATGCAACTCAGATTGGGTCGCTGCAAACTCCCATTTACCAAGTCTTCCATAAAGAAGTTTTTCTATTTCCCATCATAGGGCTTTCTATCTTATGGTTACAGTATGACCATAATACAACGTTACAAATGAGTTTTAAGGCATAATATGGCGGCAGAGAACAAATAAAAGGTGCAAAAATCCAATGATTTTGAGATAAACCAACTGAAATTTAAATCATAAATAGAACAAAATGTTTGCCTACAGACAAGAATCAAATCCTTTTCCAACTTACTCCTACTTTATTCCCTCTACCGTTCTATTTCTCTTATCACAATATATTAACTATTTTCGCCACATTTGGATACATTCATGTGTCCGACAATATCCACTAACATATATAAGGATATTTTGTCATCAAAATCTCGTTACGTAATGGCCAATACGTTACCGGCCGGATATATAGAAGAATCATGTCATCAACCACTAACCACCTAGAGCTCGCCTGAGTCCGGCTCGTTGCTCCGGTGTCAATTTCGTAGGGAACTTAACTTCAAACTTAACCCTCAAGTCACCTCTATTTCCCGGCTCCCTAGTGATTGGCATTCCCTCTCTCGAAATCACCAGCTCATAACCGGGGCTCACAATGTCGGTAACCGGGACCGACAAGTTACGCCGATCAAGTGTGGTGAGATTTACGGTGGTCCCGCCCAGAGCCTCGGCCAGTGACACCCTATGGTTGATGATGAGGTCGTTTCCGTCTCGAGTATAAAGGCTGTGTGGCTTCTCGTCAATTACAAATACTAGGTCTGCTGGTAGTTGGTTCAGCTGCTCATTCCCTTTATCTGGAAAAGTGATCTTTGTTCCTTTCTTCCACCCGGGTTTCACATCAATGGTTAATATCTCTGATTCTTGCGCTAAACGCCTGTCGTATTATTCATCCAACAAAACAAACAATCACAGCATTAAATCAGAAATCAAAACTCATTTGTCAAAAGGATTATGAGAAAGTAACTCTAAGCAGACTCAGCACTTTTGGAAGACTAAAATGTCAAACATAGTTACTGGTTAGGAAGCAGCTCTTGCAGCTGTTTACTCGTAAACATGCTTTCTAATTGTTTGTGATAACTCGGTATCTATCCCAATGGGTTAACTAATCTTGGACAAATCCCACTATCCACTAGCGAGGGGCCAATAAAAGCCGAAAAAGTCCTATATATATGTACCCAAAACAGGAATTATGCTTTCATTTAAAGATTTACCCGTCATTAAGGAAAGCTCTATACGCTGATGAACTGTAATTCTGTAAATGCGATACAGCAACTACAAATGAATTGTAAAATGCCAGCGATTGCTATAACTGCAAGTTAGAGATTCTAGGGTTTCAAATTCAAATAGAAGCAACACAGAGACCATGAGAGGATAGCACTAATCTTCATACTAGTAGAAACAGCCAAGTTCTGTAAGCATGCTTAAACACCATCCTTGGCCTATAGAAGCCGAATGCAAATGCATATTACAGACTTGACCCCTATAAGTTACTGAACAAGCCGAGATCCTGATTGGGCGATGACCATGAATCAAATTTAAGATAAAGAACAATTGAAAGTTCCCCTTGAAATACAATTCCTATTGAGCGTGGGTAGAATCCGAATCCTCAGCAGACGAGCTGATCAAAATAAATAAATAAAAATCCTTGCAGACGACATAAATATGCAAATTTTATGCGGCAAATTGAATAACAATAAAGCAAGCAATAGGGGTGGAGAGAAGCACGCCAATTTAAAGGGCTCTTAGGTTTGCATCGGGGAAAAACAAAATAATCTCCTAGACAAGTTTATAAAAGTCGGGTAATTCTTCTGTCCATTCCAGAATAGGGTAGCTATTAATTGGTTCAAGAATCTCTCCTTGAGAACTATAAATTGCGATGCACTGAAACAGAGAAATAGAAATCCGTCGTAAACTTTTATGTAACAGCTAGAAAACCCAATAAGAAGAAAATTGACATATCAAAATCAGAAGACAAACTTACCCATTAGCATCAACGACTGTCCTAGAGATCTTCATCTTTCTCGTTGATCCATTGTAGAGATCCTCAAGGCTGCAAGACAGTTTACTCTCGATGGGTGGTGGTTTCTTCGGCAAGCTAGCACCGCTTCCATCACTATGAGTTCGAAAAATGTTGTCACTTGTGCCAAATCCCCCAAACATCCCCCCTCCATCCGACTGAAACCTCATGGACCTACCGGCTCCAGATGATCCGAAACCAAATGGGCTGCTCCCGAAGAACTCTGCAAATATGTCTTCTGCATCTCGAGGATTAAATCCATTGGGGAAACCATTGCTGCCGCCGCCAGAGCCAGGTGGTGGCATGTCTTTCAACCCTTCTTCACCATACTGATCATAGGTAGCCCTTTTCTGTGGATCACTCAAGACCTAAAAGGAAATACACATGTTCATCAATTTCACAATCTTGATTCCTCAAAATTGGAGCAAGTATTTGATACCATTTTCTTGCATTAAAAAATGTACTCCATAGTAGTTTGTAGAATATCTATAATAAGCTAGAAGCAGAATTCGATTAATGCCGAAAACATATTCATAATTCCAACTATGAAAGCCACTGATAGCAATTTATGACATTCATGGAATGATGAGCAAAGGCTTTGCCTTGATCTCCCGAAGATTGCTAAAAAGAGGCCCCCCCCAAGTTGTGCAGTATTCTTTATATATAAAAAAGTGCCTACCTGTTACTCAGTGCATGAATCTTCTGCATATGTGGGGTTTGTAGATCATTCAAATGAGCCCATCAAATGTGCAAAATTTGATTATACAACCTCAACAAATTCTCAAAAAAAAAAAAACAAAAAACCCTCAACAAGTAGTTTTGCCGGTGAAATAGAGAAAGTGATCCTTAAGTGATTGTTCGAAATTCAATTTTTTTGTAATGATCTTTGTGAAGTTGACTTATATTTTGCTCATGAAATGCACATTTGATGCAATGCACAAAATGCACTGCACCGTGTAATGACACCATCCTAGAAATCCATTTTCGACAATGGATCCATTGAAATCAAGCGGTGAATTGAATCCAGACAGATTGTTTGGATTAAATCCGGTGGTGGTTTCTTCCATTGCTAGCACCGGACGGCACGGATGGTTGCATTGCACTGTACTCGTGTAGTGCATTTTGTGCACCCCTCCATCCCCTGGCCCTAGTCCTATCAAGCCCCCAAAAAAAAAAAAAAAAACAACAAAAAAATGAAACCAAAAACAACATTTCCTTCAACAAAACGCCATCAACTTAAATTAAAGACGCTCAAAGTCTAATTCTATCTTCCTTTCCTAACCCAATATTTCCTCAGACGTAATGAATATCCACTCAACATTCACACAATGAACCAAGAATTGAAACCAAATGTGGGTGCAACTTATTAAAATCAGATAATAAAAGAAAATAAAGGGCACTCTATATATTATATATATATATATAGTAGTTTGAGAATATCCTAAGGATCCCAAATCCGATTAAGCGTTTTGAAGCATTTCAAAATTTTTTGAAAGCCACCTCTTTCTTAGTAGTTCAAAGGTGTTTTATGACATTCATGGAAATCTTCAAAAAAAATTTCCTTGATCTCCCGAAGATTGCTATCCCCCAAGCATTTCTTTCGCAAAAATGTACATTTATATTATAGTAAAATGCCTGGACTTTCCTTCAACTCTGTAAAATTTCCGCATAATGGGGTTTATCATTCAAATGAGCCCATCAAAAAAATATCGGGAATTCCCGACGATTCAACTCCTTTCTCAAATAAAAACCCCTCATACAGTTTTGCTGATCAGATAGATTTCCCGTGATCCTTAATGTGAATTTTAAAAATTGTTTTTGTAATGATCTTTGTGATGTTGACATTATTTTGCTCACAAGGGACCCTCTTTTTTAAGTTCGTTGAAAAAAATCTCAGAACCAAAAAAAAAAACAGAATTTTTTCAGTAGAAACCAAATGTTTCCTGAAAAAACGCTTGATCAACTTAAATTAAAGATTTCGCTCAAAGTCTAATTCTATCTTCCTTTCCTAACCCAATATTTCCTCAGACGTAAAAATATTCCGAATGAATCCCGGATTGGCCTCCGGGATTTTTTTGGACTTATTAAAATCAAGATAATAAAAGATAATATATATATATATATATAGAGAGAGAGAGAGAGAGAGAGAGAGAGAGAGAGAGAGAGAGAGAGTGGTATACCTCATAAGCTTCGGAGATTTGTTTGAATTTGGCCTCAGCCTCTTTCTTGGTAGTTGGGTTCTTATCGGGATGCCATTTCATGGCCAATCTCCTGTACGATTTCTTCAGATCATCGTCTGTTGCATTCCTATTCACCTTCAATATGTTATAGTAATCCACCCCCATTTATCTCTCTCTCTCTCTCTCTCTCTCTCTCTCTCTGTGTAATCGAATTCCGCTCCTCTTAATACGTATATATACAATTCACATAAACAGAATTTGATCAAAAGGGCAAATGTATCTCCCCCATTTCTTCAATTCTGCTGCACAATTCGAATTGAACATTTGGATGACGATTCTGAATTTCTCTCTAGATACAAATGTGATTGAATCTGGCCTCAAACATACTAGTAACATATATCAGATGACAATTCTGAATTTCTCTCTCTCTCTCTCTCTCTCTCTCTCTGTGGATGATCAGATATGATTTCGTTCTCGTGACAATAATGGGGATATGTATTGGAGTAATAAAGAAATTGTTGTTTTAGTGATGTTGATCTTTCATCTCTGTCTCTGCTTGTTTTTTTCTGGTACAAAAATTATGAGACGTCCACCGCGGTTATAGGAGCCTTTGTCTTTTCATTGAGTAATAATTAGTACTATTTGCTAGTATGGGAGCACGGCCACTTGAACTTCCACGACACATTTGTGTAACATTTAGTAGTATAAACTTATGTGAGCTTCTTATCCACTCCTCACGGATTTAAGAAAAAAGTGATTTTTTTTGTGTTGCAAATTTTTTTTTAAAATCCGAGCCTTATTGTTGAGAAGGTGTTTTCTAGGGTCCAATAAAATCTTCAAAAAAAAATACCGGAAGTGCTTGATCCAAGCATTTTTTTCGCAAAACCGTATTTTTTTAACTTGCAAAAAATGCTTGGATCAAGCACTTCCCGGTATTTTTTTTAAAGATTTTCCATTCGTGGACCTTTTTTAAAACACCATCTCCAACACATTGACTTGGCTTCTCCCTGATCGTAAAAAAGCTCGGATCAATGAGGTCCGGATCCCGGACTAGAAGTGGATACGTATAAACTTAACCATGGACCCTATAAGAATATGTGGGTTGGAGTGTCTTGGATTACATGCGACTCTGCTCCGGAATGACCCAATAATCAAGTGTAAAAAAGTGCTTAATTGAATCATATTTAATTCAGAAGAATGGACTGTTAAATGTGAAATAAACCTTTAGATTTTGACCATGAGTTGTTGAGGTAGCTATTGATGTCTGATCAACTTAATTTTTTTTCATAAATTACTAGCACATGAGACCATTCTATTGAATTTCTTGGATCATTAAAATGAGAGTCCATCCCATCCGTCGTAATTGATTATTACAAGTGTTAACATCGGATTTTGCCCCACCGTTTTTTTATCAAAGCAAATTGATGACGTCGATACCCTCGGTATAGAGACGGTTGACGCTTAGCACGTCAAACAAACCCTATTGCAGCGGAACACGCATTTCCCGATAAAGGTAAGACAGAGCAGCACGTATCATGCTGTTCCCATGGTGAGTTGTACAATCGATCTTTGCATTGAGCATCATAACACATCTATATGTACGTAGCCTAGAGATTAGACATGCCATTTTAGGGTGATCGTGACCCTTCCTCCATCGAACGGTAAAAAATCTGCTCCCAGTAACTCGATTGTTGGCCAAATGACCAACTTTGACCTAGTCTCACATCGGTACCAACATGCATTCTTTTTGGCATTCCTGAAAGATTGGTCCAAGCCACGTTAGAATCAGAGGACGTTCGATCATTACCAATTTGTGCTGAAACCCGGTAAAATCAAGCGGTTGGGGCAGATCCCCACGCTCGGATATCAAACTAATCAACTTTAAAAATGCGATAATAATTCAGTCAGTGAGCACTGGTTCAAGCCACATTAAGAAAGGCTCCCTTGAGACCCAAAGATAAAAAGAAAGACAATAAATCAACTCTATTTCAATTGGAAAAACCTGAGGTTATTTGAGTGAGATTGTATGGGATTGCGACCGATGATGGGCTGGATCCCCTACACTCGATATTTATCCCAGGATGCATTTTCTAATCAAACTTAAAAAAAACTTGCAACCGTACTCCATTCGTGTTGAACTATTTTTTATTAAAAAAATTAGGACATTTCGTCCGAACTACGTTCAACTTGATTCTCCCTCGGGCTGGGAATACGTAGGCGGCCATTGTAGGCCTGGTCGACATTTTCATTTGTGTAACATTTAGTATAAACTTAACCATCGACCCTATAAGAATATGTGGGTTGGAGTGTCTTGGATTACATGCGACTCTGCTCCGGAATGACCGAATAATCAAGTGTAAAAAAGTGCTTAATTGAATCATAGTTAATTCAGAAGAATGGACTGTTAAATGTGAAATAGACCTTTAGATTTTGACCATGAGTTGTTGAGGTAGCTATTGATGTCTGATCAACTTAATTTTTTTTCATATATTACTAGCACATGAGACCATTCTATTGAATTTCTTGGATCATTAAAATGAGAGTCCATCCCATCCGTCGTAATTGATTATTACAAGTGTTAACATCGGATTTTGCCCCACCGTTTTTTTATCAAAGCAAATTGATGACGTCGATACCCTCGGTATAGAGACGGTTGACGCTTAGCACGTCAAACAAACCCTACTGCAGCGGAACGCGCATTTCCCGATAAAGGTAAGACGGAGCAGCACGTATCATGTTGTTCCCATGGTGAGTTGTACAATCGATCTTTGCATTGAGCATCATAACACATCTATATGTACGTAGCCTAGAGATTAGACATGCCATTTTAGGGTGATTGTGACCCTTCCTCCATCGAACGGTAAAAAATCTGCTCCCAGTAACTCGATTGTTGGCCAAATGACCAACTTTGCCTTTGACAGACCTAGTCTCACATCGGCACCAACATATACATTCTTTTTGGCATAGCCACGTTAGAATCAGAGGACGTTCGATCATTACCAATTTGTGCTGAAACCCGGTAAAATCAAGCGGTTGGGGCAGATCCCCACGCTCGGATATCAAACTAATCAACTTTAAAAATGCGATAATAATTCAGTCAGTGAGCATTGGTTCAAGCCACATTAAGAAAGGCTCCCTTGAGACCCAAAGATAAAAAGAAAGACGATAAATCAGCTCTATTTCAAATGGAAAAACTTGAGGTTATTTGAGTGAGATTGTACGGGATTGCGACCGTTGATGGGCTGGATCCCCTACATTCGATATTTATCCCATGATGCATTTTCTAATCAAACTTAAAAAAACTTGCAACCGCACTCCATTCGTATTGAACTATTTTTTATTAAAAAAATTAGGACATTTCGTCCGAACTACGTTCAACCTGATTCTCCCTCGGGCTGGGAATACGTAGGCGGCCATTGTAGGCCTGGTCGACATTTTCTATTTTCACAATACAAAAATTCATTATTACATCACCATGTATATTCCACACTTCCAAAACGCCTTCGGGCACCATTTTATGCTGTCGGGGTCCCCACGTCAGACTTAGACAAAAAATCCAACTCTGTCTTAAAATTTAAATGAACCTGCATATCATGTTGCATTTGTTCCATCCTCTCAAAATGTACCCACTGTGTCCATTCAATCCACGTACTGGAAACGTAAACTTACCCAAAATGACCAACAGAGTCTCGTAAACTTATTGTAAGTCTGAAAAATATAAACTTACCCAAAATGACCAACAAAGTCTCGTAAACTTATTGTCAGTCTGAAAAATACCTAAAACGTCCGGGAGCCCGTTGGCAGCCATTTTTCGGCCCCGGGCAGAAAATTCGCAAACATCCCGGTAATCATCTAATTAGGCTTCGTTCTTCAACAGATTTTTGTTTCATAAAATTTCACATTTTATGACACTCCAATCTCAACACATAAAATGTAAAAGTGATTTTATGAGATTTTCATAAAATCCTCCTAAAATCTATAGGAAAACCACTACATTTTATCAGTTAGGAAAACAACTCTATTTTATCACCCCTCCATAAAATGTTCATTATATGAGATTTTCATAAAATGTACCTAAAATCAGTGGATCCACAAATCTCTATTCTACAACAACATCAACCTCCTCAGCGGAACCGAAAGCATCTTAGCTTGAATTTCTCTCCAACTATTACTGCTCGATTCGCAATTTCGCATATATCCGTCGGGCACGGAATTTCCTAGTGGTGATGCACTTAAAAGACACACCCCTCATCAACTACAGAACGCCCTCCGCTCTCTGGATGGAAACCAAAGCCAAAAGCAGCATGCTCAATTCTCCCAACCATATGTAATCCCTGTAACTCTCTGGTTACTTACTGGATTCTCAAGAGTTGTACACTCATCAAATGGATCATTCATGTGAAGTAAGGGCATGTCATGTTGATTGACATTACTAGAGAAAGTGGTTACAAGGAGCTAAAACTGGGATTGGGGTTGAAAGTGGGGTGGTTAGAAAGTGTTTGGTAATGAAATTAGGGGTTTTGATGAGAGCGTACCAGGTTTTGCACATAGGTTTGAAACGAAGGAGAGTTTTCGCAGGCAATCTCGATAAGATTTCAACCGCTATTTCAATGGGCAGATGGAATTGCGCTCTTGCTACGGTGGATTGGCTACTTGTCTTCCTTTTGGTAAAGGCTGGAAATGCTCTTAAGAACATTTCAATAAAACACTTGAAGTTATTTTTAAAAAAAAAATTAATTAGACTACTCCGTCGACCTCCAACAATTGGACGGAATAATTTGTCGTATCCTTTTTCCAAACCCACGCCCAAGCCTATATCCAAATACAGTACTCAAACTTAACTCACATCATGGAGCCGGGAACCTGTGCGCTGCACCGTGCAACGCAGTATCCCAGCCGTCCAAAAGTGTTTTCAATGGTCCAGACTCACAACACCTTCTTACTGTTCAAAGTATATTCTCACCAGATTCTTACCGGTAGGAAAGCTTCAGTGAATCTGAACCATTGATTTCTAAGATAGAATGCTGTGATTTGCGCTGCACCATCCCCGCTTCCCTCACATCATACCATATTCTCTTCCGATGTCGGGGTTGGCGCCCATTTCATGGTTGGATAGACAGGGCAGCTCGTTTGGGTTATAAGCAGAGTGGTTTATGAGTTGGATTTTTCGCGGCTTACACAAACTCTATTCATTATTCTTGTTGGTAAAAAAATAGCCAAGTCGGCAACTTCTGTTACCAATTTAACGGCATCTTATCCTGTGAATTTGATGATCGTAACACAAGAAGGAAAGAGGAGATACATTCCAAAGAAACAGAAATGCTCATAACCAAGCAAGACTCCAGCCGCTGCTGGTCAAGAAAAAAGAAAGCAAGACTCACCAAAACGTTAAACTATGCATTACATGTGAGAGAAATTGATTTCTCAATTTAAGGAGGCGACGAAAAAATGAAAAACACTTTTAATAACTTTTGACAAAGGTAAGTTCAACTCACATAGCATAATTGACAAAACGGTTGGGTTCTCCTTCCCAGCATGAGAAATTCCGAAAGATACATTTGAGAACTCAGAAACTGAAATGCAGAATTAGAAATGAACATAACTTGCCCTTATCTATGCTTGAACACTAGTCTCTTCCACGAATTCACACTTCTTGGTGAAGAATTGGTACTACAAAATGTGCTCTAAACAGGTAAAAGTAAATTCACAGGATTTAAAATTTGTAGGACCGTAAATACAGATGGGCATGCACCAACAGCTCAAAATTAAGCTCAACAAAAATGAAGATAATTCACTGGAAGTTGACATGTTGAATCGAAAGTGTTACACGTAAAAAAGCATACATTCTCAAATAAAGGAACAAAAAAGAAAATGTCATCAAGGTTGGGCGTAGAATAAGATGAGCAAGCAAACAAATTGTCAGATAAGAAAATTAATATTCCATCTGAGCACATATTCACTCACAAGAAACAGTTCTTTTGGCTCATAAACAAAACATGTCAATGTAGTTACAATAGGGGACTTTAAATTAAATTTCAGAACCGACTATGAGGCAAGAGTTTAACTAAGGCAAATAAATCAAGCTCCTCCAAGAGTTCAATGCTGCGTTTGTTTTTTCTTTTTCTTCTAGTTATCCAGGACTTCAGTGGTTCTCAAGATTCATTGTATTTCTTGGCTGGAAGTAGGGTCTGCAGACTCTCCACATACCTATGAAAATAATACGGACGCACATCTTGATCAAAAGGAAGATTCTTAATTTTTTGGATCTTCGTATCATACAAATAGAGCTTTACACCACCCAACTTCGTAGTTAGCCTTAGTACCAACTCGCCACTTTTCGCACATCCCAACAGTTCAATCTCACAATTTTTCCAATTACCTGCAGGATCTGCAGTCCTTGAGAAAGGTCCAACTCTAAATTGGTTAGTCCATGATATCCGGTCTTCATTCAATACCCACACGTCAAAGGATCTGCCACCAATACGATAATAAATCAGAGCAAGTTTGTCAATTAGTTCTACCAATCCCCCCAACACCTCATCGCGACAACACTTGGGCATTGTTATTCCCCGAAACTCCTCATCATCCAAGTCCAAAGACATAAGAACCCAGTCATCACAACAGTGCATTTTCCAATAGACAGTTCCATTTAGGAAAGTTGAAGTAGAAGATTGACAATCTACTACACATGGAAAAAATTTGGAAGGCATCGTAACATCAATCTCTCTCCAAGTATCAGTTCCCATCATGTACATGTCAGTTCTCGCAAAAGCTTGCCCATTTATATCAGTGATAGAATTGTTATACACAATCCTTATCAATACGTAATCTTTAGCACTGGGATGGAAACCAAATCCAAAACTAACCATTTGTATTGCCATACCATCATCATCATCATCCCACCATTTGTGTTGAGGGATTTTTCGGAGCTGCCTGCTCGCAGGATTGCAAAGAAAAAAGGGACCATTGTGGCCCAAATTCAAACAAACCAAGCCATTACAGATGCCCAGAATCGAAAGTTGGTCAATTTCATTTTTCAGAAATGGAATATCGACATTGATAAGGCTATAAAATGAATCCTCGTTGTAATGCAAGTACATGCCCCAACTACGTGTTCCATCTTTAACTACCAAAGCTAATGAAAGGAAATTGTAATTGGGGTTTAGAGTGGACTGGGTTAGAGTGTACCCGTAGTGCCCTCCTTTTTGAATGCCGGAAGATATGGTACACCTGGTATCTGCTTGACAATTTCAACCGTCCGAAGCGCGACCCGACGGTCCAGATTTTAAAAAGAGAAAAAGAGGAGAGAGAGAGTGGTTTGGTGAGAAGAGACAGTAGGAATCAATCTGAACCGTCCAAAACATATTTGGATGGCTCGGATCGTTCGTGGGTATCAGGTGGCAATACCACCCAATTCTTTTTCCTATTTTAGAGATCGGATGTGACATATCAAACGGAGATTATCCCGTCTTTTCTTCAATTTTTGTAATCGTTTTTTAGTTTCCAAATTTACTTTTGGATCTCCAAATATGGATACCCATCCCTTCATTTTGGTTTTCAAATCTCTCAAAAATTGACAATGGATAACGTAGAATGTGGTTTCCAGACAGGCCCTTAAAAACTTGTTTATTTTTTTAAATTTTGTAGGATAAGATATTTATACCATAATTTTGTGGAGTTTTTATTTTTCAAAAAAAAATTAAAATTCAGATAATATGCAAGAATTAGGTAAAAAAAATTTTTTGGTAATCATTGGGTAAAAATGTTGGAATAAAATTATTTCCAACTAAAAAGTCTCAGAATTTGGGATAGATCAGATATTTCAACTTGAGAGTTCATGACATTTTTTTTTCCAAACTATTTTGTGGCCATTTAGAAAGCAATGAAATGAAATGGATTTTTTTAAAGTGTTTTTAGTAGGGGTTCTTATTTGGATTGGTTCTAAAAATGGATTGGTTATGGTTCTAAAAAATGAGAACCGGATATTTTGGTTTGGTCTTTATTCACAAAACTTTTGAAGTTTATAAGTAAAATAAATTTTAATATATTTTATACCCACACACACTTGATAATTTTGCTAGCTTTAAGTTTTAGCATTGCATCTGCCAAAAATGATAACAAATCTAATAGTTGTTTTAATTGTTGGAGTTCTTCCTTTAACAAATAGTTTTACAAAAAAACAATAATTTTGAATAAGGGCAAAATGCTAAAAGAACAAAAAAAAACCGGAAACAAAAAAAAACAATGGTTTGGTGTGGTTTGATTCTATATTGTAACACCCAAATTTTTTTGAGGCCCATAAACCGGTCCAAACCGGATCATCACATTTTTAGTCAGGAAGGTTAATGGGAAGGGTAATGGCGCGGGCGCGGGTTTTATCATACTTTTATCTCGACCTCGACCCTAAAATCTATTCCCACCCTCGCCCCCCCCCCGCTCCGACTGGATGGTTAACCCCCCGCCTGGGTAATGGATGGTTAACCACCCGTCCCTATTTTTTTTTATTTTTTATTTATTTTTTATTTTATTTTTCATATTTAAAAAAATATGTTTTTATGCCAAAATTAATGAGCACAAGTAATAAAAAGTTCACACAATTACAATTACTACAATTTACCAAATATCTACGATCTATAAGGAAATGAAATATAATTGAATATATAATGTGGGACTCTTGTTCTACGGGTAAAAAATACTACAAGAATAAAAGTAAAATTTTATGCATAAAGAAATTTCGGGGCGGGTATCAGGAGGGGTGATGTCTCCCCTAACCCTAACCCTACCCTAACCCGGTCGGGTTTTTCCAATTCTCCCCTATCCTATACTCGAAAAAATTTCATACATACCCACCCCCATCAGGGGGGGCAAGGCGGGTTCGGGATGGAGCGGATTGAATTGCCATCCCTACTCACATGGCCCTCTCAGAATCATTAATTACCACGAAATTTAGTAAGACTCGTCACTAAGGACTCCACAAGTGTGTGATATTTAAGCATCATGCATGTGGTAAATTGGCAAGTAAAGCAGCAAAAGAAACGAGTTGGCTCGCCTTGGCTCAACTCGTTTAATAATCGAGCTCGAACTTAAGCTCAAGTGTTAGGCTCGTTTAATCAACGACTTCGCTAAAGCTCTACTTTTCTTGCAAAATCTCGGCTCATTTGTATAGGTTTGGCTAGTTGAGTAAATTATCATTGCTCAACCCGTCTTTACTTGCTAGCCAAGCTTGAACACAACAAAGCTCAGCTCGACTCTTTTGCACCCCTAGTGGCAAGGCTCATTTGCATTGTTAGTAGCAAGGTTTGAAGCAATGTTTTAAAAATCGGACCGGACCGGACCGGCCAGTTCGACCGATTGACTCGTCAACCGGATCTTGTTCCGGTCCGGATGACCCCAGGAACCTTCTATTTTCCAAAACCGGTCTCTTTTGTAAAAACCAGTGGACAATAACGGTTAAACCGAAGAACCATTCGACTCGGTTGCGGTTCAGTCGGACCTAACCGGAACAGTAAATGTTTTAACTCCACTCTTTACTGCTGCAATTTAAAACTAAAGTGGGCAACCCTGGACAACTGTCCTCGTGGGCTTTCACTGATGCTTTCAATTGCATTAATTCCCAATGACAGAAGCCCGCCCTTTCCTTTTATAATGTTTTAGGTTGTCTCAGATCTCCATTTTGAGTGATGTGGGACTACTCCACCTATAGAATTCCAACTCTCTCATTTTTCCTATGGCATCTTTCTTTTCCATGTTTATTTTAAAAAATATTTAAAAATATATATTTATGACGTCACGGTTCGATAGCGGTTCAACCACGGTTCAACCGGTGACCCTTCTGCCCGGTCCCCTTTCCGGTTCGCTCTCCGGTCCGGGTTTCAAAACATTGGTTTGAAGGCCACTAAATAATGACTCTGAAGACAGGGATACAAAACTAACGTTATAAAAGTCTTGGGCCGCAATCAAAGATTTTGAGAAAGCTTTGGGTGCAATTGCTAAATACTACTTTTTGCAGTGAAAGGGTGAGGAAGCCGGAGTGGATGAGCTGCAAGAGAACAAAGTGAGAAGAGGAGAGCAAACTGTGCTCTCTCAATGGCAACGGCTCCTCTCTTTCCCTCTCGTTCTCTCTCTACTTCCCATCTCTCTCTCCTCCCAAACCCTTCCCACTTCAGGTACGCCATGCTTTAAACAAATTGAATTGGAGCTCCAATTATTGTTTTGTAAAATGTTGTGCCCCGAACCGCCCATATATATATATATATATATGTTGTATTGTGTATCAATTTAGTATATTAGTGATTTCTGGTATTGGGATTTCAGAAACAGGACTAGGTTTGATTTGCGTCAGAAGAAATTTAGAGTAGGCGAGAAACCGGTAGTATATTCATGCGCTCCTTCAACTCCAAACCCCACCTTGCATAATGGGTTTTTCTTCAGAAGGGAATTGATGCTTTCTGGGTTTTCTTCTTCGCTTGCTTTGATTTTTCCACCTTCAGGTAAATATTTTTCAACTTGACTTTTTGGCAATATGTTTTTCAGTAGCTTTTTGTTTCCGCTTTTTATCTTTGCTATTAGTTTCCATCACCTGCTTAAAGTGATAGATATTTTCGTTCCTAGATTGCTATTGTGAATGCATGATTTAGAATCTGGCTTCTCTGCAGTGTGATTTTGGACTGTAGAGAGCGATTCGTGTGATCTGGCCGTCTAGAAGTGTTTTTTAACGGTCCAAATTTTAAAAAAACTTTTTCCAGGAAGAATTGAATGCAAAGATGAACGGTTGCGATGTAACGGAAGCCTAGTTGGACTGCGGAGAAGCCAGGTCCTAGATTTACTTACTGTGCTAAATATATTATGGAGATGGTTAATGAAATTCAGGGGGACCCCTGGCTGCTGTCCCCCTTAAAATGTGCCTCATCAGGATCCCGGAAGTGAATCGGGACTGTTCACTTCATAGACCTCGATGCTTAGAAACACCCTTGCAAAGCTTGAAGTTGATCTGACATTGGGAACAAAGTGAGAGAACCAAATTATCTAGACAGTGTGTTTTCAAAATTGTACCTAATTTTGCGTTTATTCAAGTCAAATTTCATTCGTTCATAAGGTTTCTAGAGTCCGATTAACTTTATATTTTACATGGCTGCTCTTGTTGAGGTGAGGTCTACAAAGTGAGCAGTCTGGATCATGTTTTCAAGTTCGAGAGGAGGGCCATTTGGAGGGCATACCAAGGCACATCAGGCCCTCCGTTTCCTGAAATTCATTTGCTCGTTTATACTTACTTATGTTATTAGAATACTCAAGTTTGTGAATATGCAGGATGGTTGCTTAAATATTTGATCAAGTATTATTTGAACCATAATATTATGATAGATAGAGTTGCAGTTTTATCAGCAGAATTAGAGATGGTCCGGGTTAGTTTAAGTAGTGTAGTTTTAGCTTCTTGTAGGATTGGAATGAGAGATATAAACATGTGGTGGGGATATATATGGTGTTTGCTTGCTTTTTGCTTTTTTTTTCCTTGGAGCTTTATGATACTTGTTGACATCAATAAGCTATTCTTAAGATTGACAATGCATTTCTTATTATTTTCTTTGGAGAATACTGTATGGATTGACATCTAGGTTTTAGAAAAATAATAAAAAGAAGAACCTCTTGATTGGTGTTTTGTTTAGTTTTCTCATGAACATGGCATACCTACTTCCGCAGGGTTCAGTGCCACAGAAGAAGTGAAAATGGCTTCTATGGTTGATGAGACCAATGCTTATTCTTACCTCTACCCCGCAGAATCGCCATCTAAAAAGATTGTCTTCAAATGGTAGGCAATTTATGCGTCAAATAAGAAATGTATTTTGATCTTAATGGCTCATTGTCATTGAAGTTGAAAAGAAAATTTTAGTTTAGATGGATGGTTCAGGGCATCTCTACTGCACTACCTAAAAGAGTACCCCAAAGTCCCTACCTAGCTAACTATGAAAAACTCAAAAAATGCTCTCTAGTGCACAAAAATTGACTCCCTAAAATTCTAGGCGGCACCTCACTCCCTAAAGTGCCCCAAGTGGCAGTGATAATGTCAGGTGTAACTGTGTTGGTACGGTAAAATAAGGGAGAGGAGAGAGAGAAGGAGAAGAGAAGAGAGAGGGAGAGAGAAGAAGGAAAAAGGCGCCTGGGAAGTGACAGAGGAAAGAGAGAGAGAGAGAGAGAGAGAGAGAGAGAGAGAGGGGGGGGGGAAGCGCCTGTGTTGGTACAGTTGCTGCCCCCACCTATATCTATATTTTGTACATTTTACCAACACTTTAACAACACTATTGCAACACTTCTTACCTTAACAACACACTTTGTCATAACAACACACAAATGGGACCCACTTTTTACACTTTTGTGTCATATAACAACACATTTTTAACTCCACGACTGCGGATGCCCTAAGTTCGTAGCACATTAAAAAGGGCCCCACATGTGCTTAGGTCTACACTTTAGCAAACATTTTTTAGGTAGTGCACTAGTATGCAACAGGGGAAGCTGAAAATCCTCCACAAGGTTGCCATTACAATATGAAGGCCCTAATTCCTCAAACATCTAAATTCATCTTGTTGAAATTGTGACCTATGGTTCTAATCACTCTATGGTCTGAAAAGTTCATAATACTAAAGAAGGAGCTAAAAAATGTATATCAAATTATATCAAGCATCTCCTCACGCTTTGAGAGGAAAACTACCTTTTGAGTTTTGAACCAAATATTTGAAATACATCAGATTACCCATTATCCTAGAAGCTTAAGAGGTTGGGAAATGGGTCCTACGTTGTAGATTAAGGTATCAAGTAAATTGTAAACACATTTCCATGGATGACGAACATATTAATGCTTTATCGGAAAAGAGACTGAACTCGGAGTCCACTGAACATACCAGTAAAAGTACAATCCATGAAATTTGTTTAGTATTACACTTATGGAAGGAGATGGCAGTGCTGTCATTTTGTACATATATAGCATTTCCATGAATTAATAATCTCTTACGAATGGAGATCTTTACAGAAATATATTTAGCAGAAATCCTAGGTTGGAACCTTTCACTTGTTTTGTTCCACATATTCTCGGGTTTTAGTGTATAATTTTTTTTCCTTTTTGATACTACATCTGTTTAGATGAAATGTGATTGGATAACCTACATGATGATATGAAAAGTCAGTGAAGGCCTCTATTGCTGTCCCTGAACCTTAGCATTGACTAAACATTTTATAAATAGGAAGTCCACCAGCTTGAATGAAGCTAGTAAAATTATTCATTGGTGTTCTGTTTAAGCAGGCACCCAAACAGACCTTATTCTTTTTATCAACTCCATGTAAAATTAAGTGAATTCATTTCTTGGTACTCAGCATTCTTAAGTTGTGGAAACTTGACTAATTTCCTCTAATTGAAGGGTGGAATCAAGAAAGCCAGAGCGTTATTCATCGGCCGCACCACTATCTCGTGAGTCAGTAATATGGGTCATGCTTTATTTTTAAACGGATGTACTTCCTTGATTATTTTTTGGTCAAGAGATATATATGGAGCAGAAAAACCATCAAGAAGGTTTTTGTATACCAGTTTTTAGGATTTCCGTATCTTAATGAGCTTGTTACAGCTAACTTACTAGACATTGCTTCCAACGTGTAACAGCTAATGCACGTCTACGCATTGTATCAGAGCGTGTGGATTTTATTGATAATCTCATCATTTCGGTTACGGTAACTCCAATATAATACATGGACTAGGCATTGATACTTTTTATTTTATTTTAATCTTTCTATTTTTTGAGGTTTATTGATTTTCAACCCTTGGTTCAGATAGGTCCCCCCAATGCAGAGTTTTTGAAATCGAAGGACAAGAGCACGTGGAATGCAAAAGATGTTGCTGATTCTGTTTTATCCGACAAGTCAGCTTTGGTATTTTGTCACCCTGTCTGTTCACCATTAACACTGACACCGCTTTTCGCATTTTGTCACTGCTCTTCAGCGATAACGCTGATTCCAATATGCTTTGACTGGTATAGTGTAACTTTTAGTCTCTGTGCTACTATGTACTGCGTCAATGTAACCAGTCATCAACATTTAGAACAAATCTTAAAGACTTAGATTCTGAGCCTATGAAGCATGAAAATGGAGGCGGATACAAACACAGGACATGCCAGTTGTTCAAAAGTGGGAACACGAACGCGATGGGGGACATGGCAGACAAAACACATATTAGTGTATGTGTTTTGTTATAGTTCATCTGAACATCAATCGGGTACAAAAAAAGTTGAACATTATAGTATTCAGAAACAGTCAAACATGTATTACAAAATGCAATTTTTACCTTTTACTTTCTTGGACATTATTTAACAAGGTTTTATTGGTTTTTATTTTTTGTGTTTGCTATTCTTTCCTTTTACTTTTTTGTATTATTGTTTAACTCAAGAAATAAGTTTCAAGGATTATGAATAGAATTTTGTCGTGTCCCCTCCAAGCTATCTGAAGACATGTGATCCGAGCGTGTACATGGTGTGTCCCCTGCTTAGAAAGCAATTTTATTACTTGACACGCCATGTGACATATCCTATATGTGTCGTCGTGTGGTGCGTGTCCTTGACGTGTCAATCACCTTTACGACAACCAGATTGGTTGTGTCAGTGCTTCACTGTTTTGAGTTGTTCCGCTCCATTTTTCTTATTTATTATTGATATATTGCAACTTATATGTTGAAGTTTTGGCCAGCGTATCACCTCAAGTCAACGAATGGCTGCGAGTTCAGTTCTTGATGCACATTCTTCTGAAGTGAGTTCTCAGAACCTCGCTTTGCTATATGATACTCTAAACAAATAAAAGTTGTCATGAAATAGCTTTTATTGATTGTGTTTCCGTAATTTGACTTCATGTTTTATAAGCAAATGTAGTGATGTAGACCTTACTGTGTCTTCCTCAGGTTGATGGCGAGCCGTATTGGTATTATGAATACCTTATTCGCAAGTCACCAACCCAAACTGTACGTTTTCCTTTCATTTATTTAAGATCGAGCAGAAAGATAGATAAAGTCTTTTTTTTCTCTTTGTTTAGCTAATTTATCATGAAAGGTAAAAAAAGGTGAGTCTAATGGTTCATGTTTTATGAGGATGCAGGCTCCAGACTCAAACCTTTATCGGCACTACATTTCTTCAACTGCTGAACGAGATGGTAGACCCCACTTTGCAATTGCCTATTGATTGTAATGCGAGCATGTGATTTTCAACTTATTTTTTCCATACACAATTGTCAACATTGATTTTGTGGTATGATCTTGAACACATTGTAAAATCACCATGATGCTTTTTGCACGAACTTAGTCTACGGGACCACTTGCTTGATCGCAATCCGATGATTGGTTAAAGTTTTTACACTATGGATTGATTATCTATCGGATATATGGTCCGCAATTTGGTAGGATATACAGTACGATGGGAGTGTGATATAATTAATTCCATTACTATTAGTCTCATAAGATTACATATCTTAAGAAATAATCATTCCTGTCAAACAAACAGGTCTGAGTGATCGGGCCATTTCTTTTTCTTGATTGGCGTGGTTGTGCTTTTTGTTGCAAGGTGGTTTGCTCACCATGGTTGACGTATTACCCTTTTTGAGGCCTCTTTGAATCACATTTTTGGATCAATCCAAGAAAACAAAAATGAGGGAAAAGCCTTAACTTGCTTCCGTTGTTATTCTCTCTGTGTGTGTGTTTGTGTGTGTTGCTTTGTTCTTTTCAATATTCATTTGATGACCCCTTATCTAAGCTTAAAGGTACTTGATTGCAGGTTATTTGTACTCTCTGAGTGCTTCAACTCTTAGCAAGCAATGGGATTCGGTGAGTCTTTTTTGTTGCTAAAATAATAAAATTCCTTGGACCTCTTTTGATGAAATACATAAGCAAACACGAGTAATTTGGTGGCCTTTCTATAACTGGTTCCAATGAACCTATTCACCTTATTTATGAAACGCATCCAACATTAACCCGTAGGAGCCAATTGTTTGGTGGTTTAGAAATTGCTTGAAAATCCAAGCCTAACGTGAAGTTATCGTAGCAAAATATAGTTGACTAACAGTATGCACCTTTCAACTCCCGGGACTATTTGTATTGCATTGCCATTCATCTCATTGATATTACTGACCTAAAAATGAATGGCATTTACCCCATAATACTAGTTGTTGCTTCACCCTACATGTGAAATACTATTCCATCTTACAAGACTAGCTCCTCTCTCTCAATTGAAAATAATGTGTTGGTTGGAGGGTTTTAAACAAAGGCCGTTACGTATGGTATCAGCCATAAGGTAACGGGACTTCGGACCTCCGATACCATTATAAACTTACCTATCCGCCGTTATGGATCGATACGGTCCGATTTATGGCCATATCACTGATACCGTTACTTTTCCGGATACTGTGATCTAAAACCTTATACCCTTGATCCACCCTGGTATAGTAACCTTCAAAGCCTAAGGGAAGCTTAGAGGTTTTGGGAAGCAAATGGGGAGATGGCATTTCCTTTCTTCTATGTGGCCTTGTAACAGTAACAACGTAGTAGATACATAAGCAAACACATGAGTAATTTGGTGGCCTTTCTATAACTGGTTCCACTGAACCTATTCACCTTGTTTATGAAACACATCCAACATTAACCCGTAGAAGCCAATTGTTTTGGTGGTTCAGAAATTGCTTGAAAATCCAAGTGTAACATGAAGTTATCATAGCAAATATAGTAGACTAACGGTGTGCACCTTTCGAACTTATTGCATTGCCATTCATTTCATTGATGTTACTGACCTAGTAGTGAATGGCATTTAGCCCACAGATACTAATTATGGCTTCACCCTACTTGTGAAATGATATTCCATCTTACTACATGTGAAATAATGTGTTGGTTGGAGGGTTTTAAATAAAGGCCATTACGTATCGTATCGGCCATTATGTAACCGTACTCCAGACCTTGATTTAACTTACGTATCGGCCGATACAGTCCGATATCTGCCGATATATAGAGTTTCCCGATACCGTGATTTAAAACCCTTGTACCGTGATCCACCATGGTATAGTAACCTTTAATGTCTAAGGGAAGGTTAGAGGATTTTGGAATCAAATGGGGAGATGGCATTACCTTTCTTCTACTTGGCCTTGGGATCAAACAAATATGACTTCATGACTAATGGTACTGTTCTTTAATGTGATACAGACGGGACCCTTCTTGGAACAAACTGCAGCTTCTTTTCGCCTTCTCCCTCCCACAGAAAACTATGTTCCTCCATACAAGGATCCATGGAGATTTTGGTGACGATAACAGTTTTTATTTGCATTATCATCATTGCATTCAATGCAAGTGTAAGCATGAGAAATTTTGAGCAGAAAATTTGTAGCGGAATCTTGCGAATGGCAATTTGAGTCTCCTTTCTTATCTCTCCTTGAACGTTATTCTCCTTATGCGCAATTTTTCACTGGAGAAATTAGCAAGATAATCCAGTTTTGAGAACAGTAATTTTTGTCCACTCTTTCATTCTCTGCTTGAATTGTATTCTGCTGTTAATTATATACTCCTATCAAGTTGCTCATCAAGGCAAAAATCATGCGGATTGGTTTCCCAGTAGTACATGACTCAAATCAGCATGTCACAAGAAAGTAACCACATTTAAGAGATGATAGTAATGATTTTTGCACTTCAATTCTTTAGAAAAAAAGAAAGAAAAAAAAAGTTCAAAATTTGCTTTGTAGTGCTTAAATATGCATTATACTAGTAATTTTCAAAGCATGCTAGACGATAAATTTTGAAGTAAATTTATAAGAGCGGATTCCCTTAGCGAAACAAGAAAACCATCATGATGGATCAATCAACATTTATTTTGGATTCTCAGATACATTCAATATTCCTCTCAAATATTGCAACATCATAAACCATGAGCTTACAAACCAAATAAAAAACCCTACTTTTTCAACGTCTCTACCATGGCAATTACCATCAAGATTGGAGTTTCACAAAGAACACTCACCTTTCTGGAAAATGTTGTATGTTAGACGTGCAAATGGCAGAGTCATTGCCTTTGCATCATTTGGAGACAGCAAATGGCAATTGGTGATGATCCAGCTTTCTCCTTGTCTTCTTCATCTACCAAATGTAAATGCTTTGTCTATTTTGTAAGGCTACAAGTAGAAGCCTTTTGTTTCAGTGTTATGCATCAGATATATAAATTTGTGTATTTTCTGAGTGACTGTTTGTGAGGCTCTATAAAGCTCAGATTGGAGAGGTTTTCATGATTTATTGTTGTTTGTGAATAAAGTCGTTTATGTAGTCACGGTACCTTCTTGCACATGAATAAACATGAGTGGTATTAGACACTCATCATCACACACATCATTCTCCGCTTTCACTTCTCACAACTTAGGCACCACCCTCACACTCTTGGCCTCCAAATACATGTCCTTATCCGCGGCATCATGGAAATCACCCTTGATAATATCATAGCAACGCCATTCGGGCTTCATTTCTCAATTTGAATAACTAACACTGACTTTATTGTGACTCCTCGCATCTTTCTCCCATCTTTGTAAATTGTATTTATCTAGCATGCTACTAAGCTTCTCTTTTGTCCAAACCACGATAATCTGCTTGCACACGATTCCCTTATGCTCGAACAATTGGCAAGTACAATTACTTTCTCTTGACCCCTCATCAAAGTGAACGTGGAAGCTAGCGATTTTAAAATTCCACTCTCACCAAATTTAGTGTCTTCTTGTATCTCAAATTGAGAAATACCATCCACAATATTCACAGAGATCAATGTACAAGCAATCTTGGCAGTTATTCACTTGTGCGTTGAAACATCGGGAATCTTCCTCTTGCACCTTTTTACGTAAGGCATTCTCATTTTACCCACAAATTCTTTCAATGTGGTACGAGAATGGAAGTAACCATCAAAAAATGTATTCATGCTCTCGCTCCGTTGGGTTGTTGACATCGCCGCCTATAAAGTAGCTTTCACAAACGCCTGCACCCAATGGTGCCTCTCTTCATACAAGCCACTTAGCCAATGATTGTCCCCTAGCTGATATGTATCGATCATGTTGGCCCAATTTTCTTCAAATTTCCCAATTGCCAATGAATCATATACAACACTACAGAGCACGGCTTTAATTGATTTGTAAGCCTTATACCCCTTTAACTTTTAGGTACCTTTTTCAAGATATGCCACAAACACAAACGATGTCGTGCATTTGGAAACACAATACTTGTTGCATTTGGCATGGCCTTACCTTGGTCGGTGATGACATTAGGAGAATGCCCAGACATGCAAGAAATTCATGTCTCAGACTCTCAAACAACCACACAAATGAAGAAGTGTCCTCTCATAGTATCAACCCACATCCCAACAAGGTCGACTGTTGATAATGATTTACTCCTACGAATTGAGCAAAAGGCATATCGTGATTGTTAACCAAGTAAATGGTGTCAAATGTAACCACGTCATCAAATTCTTTGAATGCCTCCCTACTCCTTGCATTTGCACAAAAAATGTTACATAATCGGTGTTCCTTATCTAGATCCATAGAATAGAAAAAAGTTGTTATCTTCGCACATTCTATTGAAGTACTTGTACATTGCCGCAACATATCCTTCCTTGAGTTATGAGCGTCGCACTTGATCCATGTAGTTCCTTGCATTTTTGTCAGACCATGTCAATTTCTCATTCCTCTTAGCTTTAATCACAGATGAGCTAATAGTTTTGTTTATCATTATTCCGACTGAGCAATTCAGTTCCAGCGTCCTTTTCGTATGTGGTGGAATAACCCGTTTGAACTTGAGGTACCAAGCTTTTATCGGACACATTTCATGATTATGCTCGAGTTCAATTGTATTCAATATCCACTTCCCGTCGGGATGCAAAGAGACATTCAGTGATGCTTTACATTCTGTTTTTGCTGTTGGATGGGCTTTAACTAGAAGATCACATATTCTACAAACTAACATTTTACATTCCAATCCTGTTGTATAGTTATAAATGTAGCCCTTGTGACAACAAACAACATTGAACAATTAAAATTGTTGCACATTAATTGTCCTTGTGCGAAATGAAGTGCCTCTGCACTGTCAAGCTTTGCCATTTGGTAGATTTCATCTCTAAAGCTCAAATTACCAACATCAACTACTGCTGTTGAAATAGCAAGACACCGTAAGTAAGTGTTGGTGATGTTACAATAATAAACACCAAACATTAAAATTACAATGGACAAATTAACAGGCTGAGGCACGAAAATCTCGCTCTCTTTAAGGAGATTCAAGTCCTCTACGGTAATTAAATGTCATAGATGCGCCTGTAGAAAATTTCGACTTGTCCCCTCCGCGATACAACAATCATTTTCCACTTTTATGCGGGGTTGTCAAACCCAAAGTAGGAAAATAGGAGAAATTAAAGTGGACAAAAAAATCAACAGTATATTAATAGTGATATTAATAGGAATAATAAAATACCACAAAAACCAAAAGTCAATTTGATGTTAGGCATGAATCCAATATAAAAAAATCAACAGTAATTTATTAACACAGTGGATAAATTAAACAACAGATACTTGCCACGTGAATTTGGAACATAAATACTTTTTTCAAAATTAGGGTTAAACTTTGTTTTCTTTGCTACCGTTGATATTAACAAAAATTTGTTTTTGGGGATATTCTACTTTAGGAATCTTTTCATTGAAAAATTGAAGTTTTAAAACAAATTCGAATACTACATTAAACAAACAGTTTGTCCGTGATTTGTTAATATTTTTTTAATTTACCTCAAAATAGAAGCATGGGTTTCAAATCTTGTATAAAAATAAATATGAGTGACCACTAAGTTGATATTAAAAAAATATACATGGTTATAGTATATTAACCGAAAAAAAATTTTAGGTTATTAAAGAACTTTTCGTGGACGATCCGGACTTCAACAACTGAAGAAAACTGGTTTAGCCCATGTAACGCGGGAAGGCATCGTTTCGATTAATGGCGACCGGATTGCATTAAAAAAATCAAATGTTTTCTTTGGAAAAAGGGAAATGTTGCACAATGACTTGGTACCTGATCAACCCTATGACTGTTTCATCTTTTAAGTAATTTAAGAAAAACCAAATTTTCTTTAGTTTAGAATCTCCTCAAATTACAAGGGGTGTTATACCTAAGAGCCCTTGTTAAATCCAGAGAGTTCTTGGACCAAACTATAACACTAACGAGGACTCTAAGGAGCAAAATTAATTTAGGTGAGTCAAGATAACCAAGACTTACAAACTACCCACCTTCCTAATTTATTGGGGTTCAACCACTTTGCACAATGTAAAACCCAAAGCTCCACCAAAATAATACCATTACACTTTTCCCATAAACCACTCTTACAGACTAAGTTTTTAGAAGAACAAAGTTGAAAGAGAAAACTAAGAACTTCCGTTGTTATCTCCACAATTAAGATTTCCGGAAATCTCTCCTATTTATAATTAATGAGGAAGGTATCATGCATATGTAACAATTCAAGGCATAGGTGTCCACCTATAATTAAGGCATTTTAATGCTATAAAAATTAAACAAACAGATAAGAGATTATATACTTTTGTCAAAATTAACCGCGTGATTTTAATAAATGTGATCACATAATTTGATATTAAAAAAATATCATGGTTATTTCTTACCGTATTAATATATGCATCGTTTCGATTCTACCGGATTGCATTAAAAAAAATCCAAAAAAGGGAAATTGCACCTGAATTTTCATACTTAATGGCCAATTAGCCATGGTTATGAATCACTGAAATATGTTATATGTGAGAGACCAGAGAGTTCTTGGACCAAATTATAACACTAACGAGGACTCTCAAGGAGCAAAATTAATATGAGTGATAATAAGGGGGTGATACGTAATTTTTGGGGTGGGCCCCACGATTTAAACCCAGTCAGCTGCCATCTCATTTAATGTGCATTTGGCGTGCAAACGAGGTGTCCGTACCCCGAGCATTTTCGGTACAGAAAATCTAGGGGCACATACTCTCAATCACATACCAGCCACACCCACTCATGTGGGGCCTACTTTGAGATCTCATATGATTGATCGGAGCCGCTCAATTTATTTAGAATATTTTTCTAAGAGTCCCTGAAAAAAACCAGCTCAATCGGATACCTGTAAAAGCTCGATTGATTAATTAAAGTTTTAATTCCTGAATCGAACGGACCAAAACTTTAACAAACTTATCAAGCCTTTCCCGATAGAATAATGATACATACACAAACTTTGTGCCACAACCAACCACAACCCTACTCACATGGGGTGTGGGGCTCGCATGTGGGGCCCATGTGAGACCCACACCCATGTGAGTGGGGTTGTGGTTGGTTAAACAAAGCCATGGCCACAATCATTTTTGTTCCCGATATCCGATTAAGTGATCGATTTTTTTAAACTCTTAAAAACATATTTCAAACAAATTGGTTTCCCGATTATTCTTAACATTGGTTTTTAAATAAGTATATATACACAGAAATGTGAACGATATGTGATCGAATGAGTGCATCAATAACTCTTTCCATTGAAAATTCAACATTGGTTTTTAAAAATAAATTTTAACATTGGTTTTTAAAAAATATATATATTTGGTTAGAAATTCTGTTTTTTGGGTCGGGCATCAGCCAAACCTGCATTGACAATAGCAACAGCGCACATGTATATTACGACAACCCAAAACTTGTAACCCAACCGTCAAAACCGGCAATTTTCCCTCTTCTTCTCTCACTCCTCCGCGCCTCTCTCTCTCTCTCTCTCTCTCTCTCTCTCTCTCTCTCTCTCTCTCCATGTCCAAATACAATCTTCATTACTCCATTTTTAGAGCTCACATTTTCCCTCCCACGCGTAGATACACGCCTTCTTCAATTAGGTTTATTTTCCTCTCCCTCCTCTCTCTTCCAATTTGATCATCATCTCACGCCTACTTCCTCATTCGAACATTGATAGCAATGTATTCGAATTACATTACGTAAGGACAAAACTTGATGGTTTAATGTTTTATTTTTCCATTTTTATTTGTATTGTTGTTAGGTAATTGACGTGAAGAATTGTGGGGGGGAAAATGTCGAACCGAATGAAGGAAGAAGAGAGAATTGAAAGGATTATTCGCAACCTTTTGAAGCTACCTGAGAATCGGAGATGCATCAATTGTAACAGTTTGGTATGGTTTTTATGTTCGTTCATTGATTTTGCATGGAAAAGTCTATTTCTATTTCCCCAACCATATAGGAGTACATAACATGATGACGTGCCGTCGTTTAATTGGTCGTAATAAAGTAGCATCTCATGCCAAGAGGCCTTTGGCCAAAGGCATCAGGAGTGCAATTAGATGCCTCGAGAAAAGAAGGTCAAAAGTTCAACTCCTCTACGAAAGATGGTAATCTAACTATTCTAACAATAGTGATTTTTGCTGAAAAAAAAAAAAAAAAAATTCTCTTGCAATAGGCAATGAAAGAGTGGGCACGCGAGCATGTTGTGGTAGAAGCGTACCTCGTTTTGTATTGTGGTTTGTCTTAATTAGAAGTTGGACTGTGGAAATAAAAAACCATTCTATGTACCAATTTTCCTTTGTTTTAGTTTTGCTTCTTCCTTCCACTTTAATACCCAACACTGGATAGAGTCCAAAACAATGAGAATATGGGCTTATTAGGGACGGTTGATTTCGGCATTCATGTCGTGGCGAATTGCAATCCAGCTAAGAATTGTTTCGCAGTGAACCTTGATGCTTGGTACCAATGGCAGACGCAGGATTACCAATTTGGCCTACTTTGCGGGGACCACTCTTTAGTAATTTTACAAAAAAAAATCCGAAAAATTGGGGGGACTGCAGGGACCCAACACCCCCCATTGCACCCCCTAGGTCCGCCCCTACTTGGTACATGTCAAAAGCTGTTGCTAGCTGCCATTGTCTATTCTTACATTGATATTGGCACCTTATCATGGTGAACCGTGTGTATCCTACATTTTGTAAGCAATGCTGAAGTGCTTCAGATTTTCTATTGCATTAGATGGCAAGAAGTCCGTATTTACTTTTTCTGGGAAAAATTTGTGGAGCCTTCCTTATTTATTTTACTGCCTGAAGTACTTTGGTACATGGACCATGGACATGAAGTTGCAAAATTTCACCAATTAACGGAAACAGGTTTTGTATGATTCCTGGACATGAGTCGTCCTCAGTCCTTAGTTCTTTATCTAAGGCTACTCAGAGTACTGTAAGTCGTTTATTTGGTGCGATACTTTCTGGCTGACATGTTCTTCAAACAGGGGCCTCAGTATGTGTGCACGACTTTCTGGACTTTTGTTTGCACCACCTGTAGTGGAGTGCAGTAAGTGTTGATCTGAACTCTTACATTTAGTCTGTCAGTAAGTTTTCCCATTCTTGTTAAGATGTATGCAGCACATCCTGAGATTTTGCATGACATTAACTGGTGTCCTGACAATTGGCCCATGCCTAATTTCATATCACCTTGGTGCACTGAAATGTGGATAATTTCTTTTTCTTTTTGGCTTGATTGATTATTCTCATAATTATCTGTAGCCGGGAATTCACGCACCGAGTAAAATCAGTGTCAATGGCCAAGTTTAATGCAGAAGAAGTTAGTGCTCTTCAAGCTGGGGGAAATGAGGTGAGTAGCCAATTAATTAGAGCTACTCTGTTGTCTTCTCCCTTCTATGTGTTCGTTGATTCTGATTATGATCGGTCAATGTTGATCATGATTTTCATAGAGAGCAAGACAAATTTACTTTAAAGAGTGGGATCCTCAGCGCCATTCATTTCCAGATGGCAGGTGTTTATGTATTTTGACAATTGTTATGTTAGGAGACTTCATAAAAATAACATCTGATTCCATTTAAGCTTTTTTGCAATCCAGTAATCAAAATAGACTTCGGGATTTCATTAAACAAGTCTATGTGGCTAGAAAGTTTGCTGGTGACAGAGGAATGGGAAAGCTTGCAATGGTGAGAGCGGTAAGTGTCTCATATCACGTCAATTTCATTATTTTGTTGGGACGGTCTCATGGATAAATTTAAAATATTCCTAATATGTTACAGGATGCCAAGGAGGAGTTTTCTGATCGGTGTACTTTTGACAGTCCTTGTACTGGAGGAAGGATTGATGACAGAAAATCAAAGCATTACATTGACGAAAGAAGAGGTCCACGAAACAAACCAGAAAATGTCCGATCTGGTCACAGGAATCGTCCTGTTCACTTTGAGGTCGTTGATGACAGGTTTCGAGATGATGGATTGGGGAGTGGAAGGAGGTATGAAACACATAGGACTTATAATCCTGAGTCCGGGGCTGGGAGCAGGTCACCAGTTCCTCAAAGAGGCAGGGGCAGGATCAGTCCCCCAGTAGTGCGCCCAGTCAGTGAACTTTTGGGTGAGAATGTTCCTCGTTTGCAGGTGGGTGGATCTCCTAAGGCCAGCGAAAGGAGGGATGCTGACAACTCTGGTCATGGTCAGGTGATCAATTACTTAATCCGATATGCAATTATGTTATTGTGTTAGCACGCTGTATGCGTGCTTCAGTGGCCATTTGAATGTGATTTGATCATAATTTTCTCAGTCAAACGTGAATTTTCATATGCTTCTCCCATTTTTCAAAAGCAGGCACTACCACCTGCAACTCTTTTTTGGCAGTATCATGTTATTTGGTAGTTTATTATTTTTAGATTTGTATGTTACATTATTACTGTTCACACGCATCTCATAGTTCGCAACATCTTTTGTTTACACTTTACACCTATTATCTTTCGTTCTGCCTCTCTTCACACCACTTTCCATCCTTTTTACTTAGCAAAAAACCACCTTCCATTGAACTATGAATCCTTCGACTCCACCTCTTTTTTTTTGTGTGTTCAGAAAGGTCGGTGGTTGTAGTGGAAATAAGTTTTTCCTGTGTGCACAATCATTACCTATGATAAATAACATCAGATAACGCGATGGTATCCACTTTTCAAGGTTTCATCAAATACAAGCACTAGTGAATCACACTATAGTTTTACGTCATATCCACGATAAATCAAGGGGTACCGACCCCCATTCACAGATGGTGCACTGACCGACCTCGGGGACCCACTTTTGGGTCCTACACGTACTATCCGAGCCGTTCATTCATCTTAGAATAATTTTATGAGGGCTCTGCGAGAAATCAGCTCCCTCGGAGTTTGTAAGTGGTTGATCCAAAATCCCCCCGTTTTATTCAAAACGCTCCTCCATCGGTACCAATAGCAGCGTTGTCCATTGAAACAGATGGTGCATATAATTTTTTTGCACACTCTAGACTAATTATTAATCCATTTCACAATGACAATAAGTGCGTATCGGAAACTTCCTGAAAAGGCCTTGGATTTGTTTAAAAGGTAAATACTATTATTCTTCTCAATGCCCATTACAATTTCAATCACCAATCTTAAGGAATTCACTGCCATAGCAACTCGTGTAGCTGTTAACGTAAATTAGTCAAATTTAAGGACAAGTAGTATTCATTTGCTAAATTAAAATTCTGCTTGTTACTTTACTATTGCAGATGAATTTTGCTATTAGTGTCTTTGGGAACCTAGTGCACTCTAGTTTTGAAATCTTTCTCATTGCAGAAAACACCATCTCCTAGTGGAACAGTTGAATCCAAATCGCTGGAACTTACAACAGTGAACTCAGTTAGCTTGATTGATTTTAGTGCTGACCCTGAGCCTCCTGCTCCCACGACACCATCACAAACACGACAAACAGTTCTATTAAATGAAGGTGGCCATGGGGCTGCTGATCCTCCGATTGTAAATTCTTTGGAATCTTTATTATTCGGATTGTCAGTGCCTGCTTCTGGACCTGTAGATATCATGTCTCAAGCACCTGCTAATATCGATGCCGAGTCAGCTGGACCTTTAGCATTGTCCAGTAGTGTTGGAGCTACCGTAGCTGAATCAACAACAGATAAACCAGCAGCTTCACCAGTTGGAATGGAATTAATGCTGCTTAGTGGCAGCAATGATTCCAATGTTGGATTTGCTGATGGACAAAATTTGCCAATAACACAGCAAAATCACTTGCACTCAACCCCTTCTGGTGATTCTAGCTCCACTACTCCGTCTGTTGGAGATTCACATAACCAGGTCAATATAGTTTTTCCCTTGAAATTCCTAGATTGAGCAGATTAATTGTTCCTGAATGTTTTGATACTAAGGATTTGCATATAAAAATGGTCTGAAAGTTGTTTAAGATCTGGATATGGTAAAGGGTCACTAAATATTTGAGTTCCAAATTGTTCCTTAGATGTACCTGATTCGTGTGTGTTTCTACAGTCCTGGACTTCACACATTGCACCAAATGCTCAAGCTTCTTCCAGTGTATCTGCTGAAAAACCATCTCAACCCAGCTCTGAAGCGACCCAAGATGGGATGAAGGAACTTCCGGCTGTAATAGCAGTTTTTTATGTGCATTTGCTGCAATTTTATTTTTGGTGGTAAATTATTAGTATGAATTAAACTCTGCAGGACCTTTTCACTTCGAGCTATTCATCATTTCCAGTACCAGTACCTGGTTGGCAAGTTCGTCCTCCTCATGGAATGGGATTTCACATGCAGTACCAACCAACTGCCGTGGTATCTTACCCGCTCATATATCTAATCTATGTCTAATCATTTAAATTATCTACCCTAAAATCTTATGATATTTTGTATTTTGGAGTATCTTTTAGCCCATGCCAGCATTTCCCAATTCTCCAAGATCAAGGAATCCATTTGATCTCAGTAGTGATGGCATTGAAGCTCAAGTTCCAATGGTATCATATTCAGACCAGTTTTTTATTTTATTTTGCCCCCTCATGCATAAAGTAATGATTAAATAATACTCACAAACTCGTTTAATATGTCAAAAATGGATGTCAGATAATCTTGTTTGCATGATTTTAAATGGATAGAGTTTTACATATGAACAACTCTGACACTTAAGCTAGCTCGTTTGGCTTGTGAATCACAGCACAGCATAAGGCAGAGCCAAAATGTTTTTTTCAGAAATTACAGAGTCCAAGGCTTCTTAGTAATTCGGAGCACAGTTGCAGAGATGTGACTGTGCTGAAATATTCCTTCTGTTTTGTTTGATTATTTAAGAACATTAGGTTTTTTCAAAGACCTTTTGTGTGCATGTTTTCATTTATTAGTGCGGGTTGTATTTAATCATTATCTCTTATAAATACTAAGTATGTTAAAGAGAGATACCTGGGAGGACGATGAATAGCAAAACACAATTGGGAGGAAAGATTGATGCTTATATTAGATTGTTGATGCAGTATTCCGATACTTCCTTAAAAAAAACTAGGCAAACCTAATCAGAACTTTATTGACTCTTTAACCCCTTGTGAGCTATTAAGAAAGATTAAGTGAAGCTGGAGGCTTTTTGTTTAGCAGATCATAATGCATGAGGAATTCCTAATTTGTATATCTATACAAGATCAGTTTAATATGATTGTACAAGTAGTCGGGTATTGCTAGATGTTGAAGTTGTCCAGTCATTAAGGAATGTGTGAGTAGCATGCATTGCTAGACAATAAGTTGAAAATTTTATTTAGTATTTATATCCTGAGCCTATAGGAAAATTCCAAGTTACAGAGAACAAATTAAAACTTCCTCAGTCCAAAATTAACTAGCAAGTTCTTTTGCTTTGCAAATTTCGCCAGAAGACAACGATGCGTCATTACCACTTGCCTTCTACCAGTCACATGATAATTCAAACTTGATGTATTCTTTTATTGATTAATCGTTGGTTTTCTTTCTAACCTTCTATAGTTGTTATTCTGTTTACTGTGATGTAGTTCCCTTCAATGTTGCCCGTGCAAGGAGCACTACCGAATTTGGCAGCTCCTTCAGCCTTATTGCATGCTTCCAATGTCCATTCCTCCCACTTGATGCAGCCTCAGGCATCACCTTATGGATCTATAGCACCTCCACAGTTATCTTATGGGATGTCGTTAGCTCCTGGTAAAATCATTGCATTATCATGTGTTCTGTGTTCACTTTCATTTGCGAGCAATTCTTCCGGATAGTTCTTATGCCCGTTCCATTAGTTTCAGGGGCATTCAATGAGCAGCAATTACACAATGGCATGCCATTTTCCAGGTAAATAATGAACTCACCCATTAGTCAATTTGTTATTTATGCATCTTCCTCAAAAATTGAACTCCCCGTCTTAGATAAATTTTTAAAACTTTGTCTAAGCTATACGCGCTTTATGGAACAAAAGTGATAGAAAAGCCTAAATTCGGCAATGTGCTTCTTCTGCTATCTGTTGTTTTAATTATTTTCCCAAGGTTATCTGCTGAATATGCTATGAAATTTGCTTCTTGAAGATTTAATTCCAGCCCTTGATTTCTACATTGCAGACCACAAACGAATACCGGTAGGGAAGATGCTTTTGCTTCTTTGAACCCAATTCATCAGCCCAAGAACGGACACCCCGCACCGACTACTCCAAATTCTTTGTCATTAGCAGGGGGAAACCCATTTGAATAGTGTTCGGATTGCGCTATTCTTATTCCATTTCTGAATCATAATCTTACCTCTCTAGCCCCTGGGGCAGATTATACCGGAAATACAACCTGTCTTCTCTGATCCGTTCGAGCCCGATGAAATTGTTAATTTTTCTCCTTTGTAACGAAGTTGTGCAAGTATGGAGGGGAGTGAGGGAGTGAGGAGTTGTTTCAAGAGCTTGTATTCATTGTAATTTGTAAAGAGTAGCAAAAGGAAAACGAGAAATAAAAGGAAAAGGAAAATGATTCTTATTGTTCTACTGACTACTGAGTACTCCGATCTGATAAGTATGTGTTTTTGTGTTCTTCTGACTTGAGTCTTTTATGGTTTTGCCTTTTATTTGATGAAACATTGGTAATCTGCTTAAACTACGGCCCTGAAGCGAAACGGCTCCGGCATGTGGTGCCCCAAAGTGGTATTGGGGTACCGGTGCCCTAGTTTTACTTACCATGAACATTGTGTCTACAAATTGCAAAAACAGACCACACTTACCGCATGTATATGCCATAAATTGTGATAAGTAAAGCCCGTGTTCATAGCAAATACAATTGCGCGGGAAAAAAGCAAAACCACCCTCCTCCTCGTGGTGGTTTTCATCTAATGGCTGAGATTTACTCATTTTCTAATTTAACAGTCAATATTTACGGGGCGCTGGTGCCCCAATATCACAGGGGACCACAGAAATTTTGGAAGCGAAGACGACTGCTATTCTTTCTTCTTTTTTTTTTTTTTTTCCCAACTTCAGCAGTGTCGGTTCCTGAGTTCAAGGAATGGCAGGCAACCTCTCTCCTGCAAGCCTCTCTATTTTGCAGTGAGTAGCATCAATCAACCTACCACGATGTGGCTATAAAGGTACTATTAGGTGCGGTGTCAATAATGGGATTGCCTAATAAATGTGTATGGGACCCTACAAATTGCATAACAAATGTGTCTGGGACGTATGTGTAAATGAAGGGTTGTGTTCGGTGTTGTGTCTATTTTTTTTTTCTAATCGGTAACGAGATTTTATTAATCACTGCATCAGAGAAACATCTAAGGCGGCTTCGCTACAATTCCAATTCCAGTTTGGGAAATTCTTTTGCCATGTCGTAGGAAAAAACAAGGATACATTGGGTCACACTAAAGGGGTATCTGAGAGCCTCGTTTTTAATTTTTCATTTTCAACCTTTCATTTTTTTTTAATTATGGTGAGAATGTACTTTGAATCTGACATGAGTGTTTAAGAGAAATGTAAAAAATGTATTTTGTAACATGAGTAGTATTTGTGAGATGTGCAGAATGCATTTTGTAGGTCTTTTTTAATACTCCCTCCATCCCTTTTTAAATGTGTTACTTCTTCAATCCAACTTATTAAATAAACATCATCATTACACCTTTCACATCAACTTTTTCCTCTACTTTACACTTTTCACATCAACTTTTACCTCTACTTTCCAAAATTATCCTCCACTTTTATCCATTAACTCTTTACCCACTAACTTTTCAAAAGGGCAAAATGATAATTGTACAACCTTTTACCCATTAACTTTTCAAACCACACACTTATTTAGGGACAGCCCAAAATGGAAAGTTAAACACTTAAAAAGGTACGGAGGGAGTACTAATCAAAATTGAGAAAGTGGAAAATAAGAAGTCACACAACTTACTTTGACTTCTCCTCTCTAATGCCAAATTTTGAGAATGAGTTTTGGCTTAATGTGTTTAATTTCGGTTTGGCCAAACACCCAAAACTCAAAAATGAGAATCTGAAAATGAGAAAATGAATCGGCCAAACAGGCCCTAATTTCCAACTCTCTCCCTTGATCAATTGAGTTTTTTCTATTCCATTTAACCAATTAGACATTAGACCCCACAAGAATGATGGAATTGCCCAAGCATCCAGAACTCACAGGAAAATTACAAACTTTGCCCCTTTTAACTTTACAACTTTGCTAACCATCGACGAATATGCGTGAATAATTTACGCAATAGTCAAAAAGGTAAAAACCCAAAAAATAATAATACTCCCTCCGTCCGCGTTTGTTGGTCTGTTTTGGGGATTTCAATTTATTAAGGAGACAAAATGATGACATAATTATGGTACTTTTTGTGAGGCAAATTTCACTTTTAGCCCATTCTACAAATAATGGTAACTATTAATTAATATAAAAAAAGAAGGGTAAAGAGTAATCTCACTCTAGTTTGTACTTTGATTTGACTACATGGACAATCTTTATGGGACTGAGAAAAGTATGTTTGTGGACTAACAAATGCGGACAGAGGGAGTAATAATTAAAAAAAAATGAGAGCGAGATAGACAGCCATTTTTACTACATATTGAGATTTTATGCACTTTCCGTAACTAGACAGACATTGTTTGCTCGGACGGGGTTGCTGTTGTGCAGCTTGTGCACAGCAGCAACGTATGATCTGGGCATTCGTTATTTGGATGGACGACTCAGATTTCAAACATAATAGGAGAACTATTCGAGCGAATAGTTTGGTCTCAATCCGAACCATTGAAAACATTTGTGGACAGCCCAGATTGTGCGCAGCAGTTGCTAGGCACAACCTACACAGCAGCAACCCCAGTTTCCTTATTAGCTATCGCCTAAGGGCAATAATATTGCGTTATTCTATAGTTAATACTCCCTCCCACTACAAGAAATTTCTGATACCCCAGCGGCCAAAAGCATTGATAAAAGTGCCTAAAAGCACTGCTATAGACCTGTGAGGCCTATACCCGCGCTTGAAAAAGCCGCTGGCGTCTAGGCGCTGCAGTATCCCTTTACCAGCGCTTTTTAGCAAGCGTAGGTACAACATTTATTTTACCAGCGCTTTTGCAACCGCTGGTGTAGACTAAATTTTACCAATGCTTTAAAAACGCTGGAGTAGACTCAATTTCACCAACACTTTTAGCCGCTGGTGTAGGTAGCTAAAAACGTTGTTACAAGTTTTTTTTTTTTTTTTTTTAACTGATTAATAATTACCTTATTCACTTGCCCACACTTGTTCAATATTTTTTTTTACCAAGAACTAAAAAATATGAAAAAGTAACAGAATTCATTTCTCATTGGAAAAACTAATAATTCATAGAAATTACCACAACTAGATCGAAGGCATGTTCCATAATGTTGTCAACATACAAAAGTAGATCAAATGTTCATTATGGTGCGGAAATACCATAATCCAAAAGTCCATAGGCTAAACTAAGTGGAACAAAAAAGCTATCAAAAATTCACAATGCCATCCTTGATCTTCATGAAGGAGCTTCCAAAATGACGGGTTCCAATCACGCTTTTGGCTAGATCGTCCTATTACCTGCAATGGAAATGATGGAGAATAAGAACCAAGTTAATTTACTTTTCGTTTATCCTTGTTTTAGAATCTTTATTATGATGATACAAAGAACAGACTTAAACATCCATCTAAAAAATGATGATACAAAGTACATGCCAGAACCTGTTCATCTAAGACTGAATTGCTAGTCAGCTCAACCAAGCATCTAAAAAATATCCAAAACTGGATTGGCATTGAGATGGCATAAAAGGGCTACCTTCATCACAAGAAGAATAAGAAGAATGGCCAAAATTGCATCTGAATTCCTGATTTTGTTATACATCATCCATCATGTCAACTTTAATGATTTGGTTTCAGAATATCCAAGTTTAAGAATAACCAAACAACATTTGTTTTCATGAGGAAGAAAAGTGTGACATTTTCATAGCTAAAAAAGCACAATCGCCAAACAGCAACACTTACATTTCAGAGGAAGGATCAGGACTTTGGCATTCCGTTGCTTGTTCCTGCCAACAAATATATAAGCATAAATTCAGAAGATAGAGCAAAGTACAGGAACAACAAAATGGACAAACCAATTTAACCCACCCCATCTGGCTTAAACTCACTTCCAAACTCCCATTTTTCCTTTCTAAGATTGAGTACTTCTACTTCACCATCTGTATACGAGACCTATTCAAAATGTCAAGAATTACTCCATCAGGAAATCAGCTCTATAAAAATAAAACCAACATGTCAAGCATAGCACATCTGATTAAAAAAACATCCAGTTGGACAACATTGTTTCCTCTCAAGTCTCAGCCCATCGCAGACAAGCATACTAACCTTGTGCTTCTTTTTAACGGAATCAAATGAACTAATAACACCTTCACAAAACCTGCAAGTAACAAAGGTGCACTTTCAGCCATTATGAGCAGAGTAGATTCATATGGAATTGAACCGAAATTGCAAGGCATATAACCTTTGATTCTTTGAACTTGCATAATTAGTACCCGAAACTTACTATGTTCAATGTGTGATTGTCAAAAAAAAGGTTCAAAAGTGTGAAAAGGAAGACAAGTAACAACTAATTCACACGAAACTCCAAACAAAAACAAACTAACTCTTTGCTTCAACCTTACGGATGAAGTAGTCAACAGTATCATCCTGAAAATATAAAATTCAGGTTCATTAAGTTCAAGAAGGCAAAAGATCAAATATCTTTGGCCACTACTTAATCTTATTATCAAAGGCAACTCAAGAACCTCCTCAGACAACAACACCCCTATAACTCCTTGCAATCCAAGACAAATCAGGGAAGAGCCCCATCTATCCCCACGTTGGTGCCCCTGCCACGGGTATCCACAATCTCAGCTAATTTACTAATTCACCTACTCTTAATATGAGCTTCCAACGGCCGAGCCCTGGACTATCCACAGTTGGGGCAATGGACTTGAAGCCTGCTCTTTCAACTCTTCTAACCAGCTGTGCAACCACATTCTATCTTTCTGTACATAAAGGATAGCAGCAGAGAGTCAATAAAGCGAAGCAAATCAACCAAAGCTATTGAAAATGACAAACTTAAGAAGCTAGCTCAGATTCAAGCGTTTAGAATGAGCCTATTAGGAAACTGCTCATTGAGCGGAAATGCACGTGTCATTTTAGAATCTGCGGGAGAACCGTAAATTCACAAATGATTCAGAGTTAAGTCTAAGAAATGCCTATAATTTTAGAGTTGTTATTTTTTGTTCAATTGTTTAAATAAACATAAATGAATAAGTTATTAGCCATTTGGCTTAACGCAATCAATTGTGTCAGCATTATGGAACAAAGTGATACAGAACAAAGAGCGTGAGAAACTGAACCATAATTGTGTCAGCAGCAAATGTTGCTCTTGCAGTGGGAATACTCTTGCGACTAAGAATTAGAAGAATCCCCCATCAATATTTTTCAAATTTCATTCCAAATGCAGCTTTGAATAATGCCCTTGGAAGGCGCATTTACGCGTGACTCTATACATCCATGAATACCCGTGAACATTGCTATGCATATTTGAAGCAGTTTATACCACATGGCTTCTCCCTCTCCATATTTGAATAGATGGCTTCTCCATTACACTTAGCTAGTTTGATGTTGACTCCCAGAAACATAATATTTTTTTTTCACACAATTTATCGAACATTTGGAAGGCATCCGAAATTACTCAAATTTTTTGTTGCCGAAAGTAATCTGGGATACTATCCATTAATTTTTCTAGGAATTGAGTAAACAAGCAATGCCCTTCACAAGTCGTAATCAGTCTCTAAAGCGCTAATCCAGAAACCTACTCGATTCAATGCGCAAAGAAAGTTTGTGCTTGTGTTTGAGTGCATACTGTGAGAATGTGAGTGTGAGTGTCTGTGTGTGTGTGTGTGTGTGTGTGTGTGAGAGAGAGAGAGAGAGAGAGAGAGGAACGTTCAAAGAAATACCAGTCGGAGCGGATGGAGGCGACGGATGGATACAGATGGGAAACGATTGGGAGCCGACGGAGTCTTCGCCGTCAGCCGGAGATTTCTTCGTTGCGATTTCTTCGACAACGTCGTCGGGGTCTTGATTGGGGTTAGATTTGGTCATGGCGGCTCGAGCCTTCTCGAGCCAGGGCTTGAACGCGAGCTCTATGGCTAGCCATCCAAAGCCTAGGGCTGCGGCCACCACAACAGTCGATTTCAGTGTGTGTGTGTGTGGGAGAGATAGAGAGAGAGAGATTCGTGAAGATGGTGGAGTGGAGAGTGGACGGTGGTGGCGGAGTCTGCAAGGAAGCCAGGAGATTTGGGGATTTTTGAGTCTGAGAGATTTAGGAATTTTAGGTCAGGAGTGATGTGGAGGGAGGAGATTCGGGAATTTTGGTTTATGGAGGGAATTTTTAATTTTTCACTTGAAAAATTTGGGAATGGAGGAGCCAGGGCTTGAAAATTTTGGTTTATGGAATTTTCCCTCTTTTTTTTTTTCTCCTTATTATGGAATTTTAAATTTCCCTCTTTTTTCCCCTCATTATGGCTCATTTTAAATTTCCCTTCTTATTATGCTATTCATAAATTCAATTTTGAACTATTAATTCAAAAATCAAAATTTTTATTTTTATTATTCAAAAATTCATTTTTTTTATTTTCCCTCATTTTTTAAAATAAAATAAAATTTATTTTATAAAATTTATTTTATTTATAAAAATTATTTTTGAAATTGTGGTCTGGTCTGCATTGGGAAATTGAAATTGCCTATGCCAACGCCTTATTTAGACAATGAAATTGAGATCTGGCCTTTGGAAATTGAGGTCTATGCGCTAAAAGTGGACATTTTCCAAATGATTCATAATACCCCGTAAAAGACCCCGTTTCTAAACGGTTTTCCAAGCGCGCTTATATACCTTCAATTCCATTTTTGAAATGTTAATGGGTAAAACTATCTCAAATTTTATTTTGTCCCTTTAAAAAGTTAATATTTCATATGCGGTTGTCTCTTAATAAATGAGTATTTTGAAATGTTAATGGGTAAAACTTAGTAAAATTATTATTTTGCCCTTTTAAAAAGTTAATGGATAAAAATTGAGGATAAAGTCAAGGTAACCCCAGTTTCAATAAAAAATGAAACAGTGTGACTTTGGTTCAACAACTTCTAACCGTCCGATTGGGCTGAATTTTCGTGGAGTCCCTCAGAAAAATGTTCCAAGAATAATGAACGGTTCGGATCATTCGTGTGAGACCCAAAAGTGGGTCTCCAAACATGCTATGTACATTTTTTTTGTGCCTATGGGTCTGTACGTGTAGCAAGATCCGATTTCACCCTAATATTTTTTACTATTACGAGTAGTAAATTTGACAAAAATCAAGTACATCAAATCTTGACTTTTGCCCCTGTTCCCAACTCTTAACAGCATTGTCAAGCAATTGATCACTTCTATAATTAACCAATCAAGGTCCCAATCAATTTTGATCAAAAAAAAAAAAAAAGGTCCCAATCAATTTGAGTCAAACAAGTAACCATCTCTTTTATGACAAGAGCCAATTTACTACTGTATTTACTCGAACCACATGCCTGCAATCATGTTCCTAATCATTTAAGGAGACAAACATGTGGATCTCTTCTGCATTTTGAAGGAAAAGTTATCATTGTGCTTAACAATTTAATGCACCGAAAGGTTATCAAAATTGCATTATTTTTTAACCTACTCCCAACTCCCAAACCCACAAGATTGATGACTTATTACCCATAAAAATTAATTTGGGGATATTCTACTTTTTTTTTTTATGAACGATCTTATCACCTTTTCCCTTTCATTTTCATAACCCTTCGCTTAGAAGAGGTGATCCATTTCCTTGACATTTGTACACATTTTCTTTGGGAGCCAAACTATGGGGTTCAACATTTGGTTTAGACCAAATATACGCCATGTGGGACCCATTTCAGGATCTCACATTAAAGATTGAAGTCGTTCAATTTATTCAAACTAATACTATTATTTGGGCGCTTATGAAATACAGTATTAGCTCATGCAGGATCGGTGAAGATTTGATCGATTCATTCAGTTTTTATTCCAGCGATATAAAATGAATGCCATATACAATGAATGATATAAAGTATATTTTAAATAAATTAAACGGCTCCGATAATTTGCGTGCGAATCCAAAATGAATACCATATAAAGTGATATACATTTAGTGTACACATGTACCCGTATTTTGTTTTCTTGATTTATTTATTCAATTTTGGCATGTCCCAAAATTCTTGTCTTCTTTAAAAAGTCAAAATAAAAAGTGTTTATATTTCCACAAACTCTGGTCATCTTACTGACTTTTTTTAACCTTTTTTACTTTTTTCTCAAAAAGTCACAATAAAAGAAATAATCCTACTATTGTCTACAGCTTAAAGATATCTTTTAAGGAAAAGAATAGGGGGAAGCGTTAGAAATGTACTCAAACTTTTTAAAGAGAGACGCATTAATTGTATGTCTCCTAATCTATTACACGAGGAGGAGGAGGAAATGAGACTCGATCCTAAATATAGAGTGGAAAGACCAAGAAATTTCTTACTGCATTTGAAATGAGCTAATCACCACTTGCTATCTCCTTATAATTTACAAAGTTGGATTCTTCATACAAGGACGGAGGGTGTAATTCGCATGGACAGGGACATCGTTCCATTACCACTATTCTTTTCGCATGCTTTAACTACTCATTTTTTTGTGTGGTTCGCAATGACTTGACTTGGTGGGCAAAGCTCAGGACTTCAGGATCTGGTTGATCATCTGACTAGTGACTCCTCTCTTTTGCCCTATTTTAATGAGCCATACATTTTTTTTTTTGAACTATAAAACATAACAAATATATATAAATCAAACCAGTTCATTACAAAGGCGACACCGTGCAAGATTGTGAGTAGGGACGGAGGCACATAGGGGCACGTGGAGTCACGTGCCCCACCTCAATTTCAGAATTTTTTTTTTTTACAAATAACGAAAATTATGTCTAAAAAAATATAAATTCAACAAATTAAGAAAACCTTCTCAAATAAAAGACACGCATACCAGATCTAAACAAAACAAAATCGTTGTAGATCTGGTGATAAAGGAGGAGAAGACCGTCCCTCGGCCGTCGCCGTTTCCTGTTGCCTGTTTGCCGATCTAAGTATCCAACCCATCTTCAGTTCTTCACCGAGGTAAGGATTTTTCGTCGAACTATTACGTTTTCATAAAGGAATTGCCAAACTACTCCACTTTTAAAACTATTTGTAAAAATACTCTTTAACGCGATTTGGAATTGCGCTAACTATAAAACGCGAACTGGAATTGCGCTAGTAGTGCCCATGTGACACCCGAAGTCCACGTAGGGGTTTAGCGCGATTGCAAATCGCGCTACCATAGGTGTTTAGCGCGATCTGAAATTGCGCTACCCAACCCTAAAAAAATGGGCCTGAACTGACTCCTCTGAAACTCCTCCCATCAGAGAGAAGACGAAGGTGTCGTGGCGGCGCTAGACGATCCCTTCGACAATTTTGGAGAAGTGCCCGATGGCTTTGGAGTAGAGTCCGGCATCAAGGGCGGCTGTCTTGCGGCGGAGGAGGAGCTTGATGTGGCTGAGCAGTTGGGAGATGCCCTCGTGTTCTGTTTTTGGGGGAGACAGTGGTTGGTTGGAATCGTTACCGAAGATTGGGAATTCGTGGCGGAGAGGAAGGTCGATTGCTCCCCTCTCTTTCTCTCTCTGGTCTCTCTATTGTCAATGAATACCCTTCATGCTTATAGTACGGAATTATGGATAATCTGGAGGAGGGTTTTGTGATGCAACAACTACGATTTCTGCCAATGAATACTGGGTTGTGGTCCTTCTGGGTAGGTGACAGAATCAAGAAGAGAGTCTTCAGTCTCTCTATTGTGCCAATGAATACTGGGTTATTCCATCTCTGTGTCGAAGAAGGGAGAGACGTTCAGTTTTTTTTCTAGCTTTGGGTAACGCAATATGCAATCGCGCTAAACACCTACGTGGACTTCGGGTGCCACATGGGAACTGTTAGCGCAATTCCAGTTCGCGTTTTGTAGTTAGCGCAATTCCAAATCGCGTTAAAGAGTATTTTTACAAATAGTTTCAAAAGAGAAGTAGTTTGACAATATGTTTGCCAAATTGTAGTACTTCGCTGAAAAATCTCTGAGGTAACGATCTTCTGTTACAAAGTCTTCAGTCGAATTTCAAGCCGATATCCAAGTCGCGTGTTGGTTGCACAAATCCCCGAGTTAACGATCTTCTGTTACAAAGTCTTCAGTCAAATTTCAAGCCGATATCCAAGTCGCGTGTTGGTTGCACTTTGCCGACTTTCGCTCTCTCTCTCTACTGTCGCTTGTTGATTACATGGGCAAAACAATAAAAAAAACTCTATCATGTGAGTGACCTTTGCCCAAGTGAGGCAGTACATAATTTCTAATTAAAAAAATATAATATTTGTGGATCAGATGTAGTCATGTAGTATGTAGTTTGGTTGTCGGTTCCGAATTTTCTAACATTTGATATTTGAATAGTAGGTTGGGTAACTTGGGTTTGACTTTTGTCCCTTTCTATATTGTTTATATATAACCAAAGTGCAAAGTTTCCTTACAGTACACATCTTCTCTACCACACTCTGCTACACCCTTTCTCACATGTGGGGTGGACTCACCCCACATGTGAGAGGGGGTGTGGCAGAGTGTGGTAGAGAGAGTATGTCCACCCCACATGTGAGAGGGAGTGTGGCAGAGTGTGGTAGAGAGGGTATGTCTGTATCATTTTCTAAAATTATTTATTTGAATGGTAGATTAGATTTTTTATTAGTGCTTTTGATTAGGTTTTTAATTAGGGCTTTTTGATTGAGAGTTTAGGTATTTTCATATACGTACGCTGATATGCAATATGTTAATGTAGATGTTCTCTTTATCTTTGTAACAGTATGGAGAAATACTTCAAGCGAAAATCACAATTGGAAATATCGCATTCTGAAAAAGGATCAGAAAACTCATTTTGAATCCACACAACTTGTTTTCTAGTTTTGACAAGAAAAAGTTGCTTCGTCTTGTTGAGTTTTATCCGAAAGAATTTTCTCCAGTTGAGCTTATGGTGCTTCATGATCAACTTGATACGTACATTTTTGACATGTGCAATAATGTTGAGTTCTCAGAGTTGGATGGGCTTACTGATCTTTCTGCAAAAATGGTGGAGACGGGAAGAGATGAATTGTATCATTTAGTTTACTTGCTCTTGACTTTAGCATTAATCTTACCAGTTGCGGAACAAGATGAATGATCAATGGCTGAATGATAGCTTGGTGGTTTACATAGAGAGAGATGTTTTTGATGGACTCTCTATCGAGTCAATCATGCAACACTTTCAAGATATGAAAACTCGGCGCGGTCAATTCTGAAAGGTAACATATAAGTACTTTTTTTTTATCAGACATAGAAGTACTTAGTGATGGATATTTTATTTTTTGTTGTTAAGTTTTTGTGCTTATGTTTAAAAACCTTTAAAAGCATATATATTATAAGTCTTATTGCATAAGGTGAAAACTGTTTTTGTATTGTTGTGCTACGCTTTAAATTTGTGTTTAAGCTTAGTAGAAACTGGTGCCTCCACTATGGGGAATTCCTAGATCCGTCCCTGATTGTGAGCAGCTCTCACCTCTTGCCGGGTGGCCTTGATGACACAAACAAAATCAAAAGAAGTTGCAACGTTAAGGATATCACATACAATATTCCTAATAGAAATATTGGCATTTGAACCTTTGCTTAGAGCTTGGATGATTTCCAAACTATCCGTACTTAGCCCACCGAACGGTAGGATTGTCACATGGTTGCATTCTGATCACTTTTTTTTTTTTTGGGAACAAAAAAAGATGCGCCCACCGTGGGGCTCGAACCCACGACCACAAGGTTAAGAGCCTTGCGCTCTACCAACTGAGCTAGACGGGCTTCTTGCATTCTGATCACTTTGTTATATATGGTAGCCATGTTCATGAATTTCTTGAGACTTGTGATATCAAAACAACCACACGCACTCATTAATTTTACACAATCATATTCAGTGTTTTAAAAGAAAGTCTGGAAGGCCGAGTACTCACCGCCTATACGCTAGAAGATCCCCGCCGACTAGCCCGACTAATTGCGCAACAAGTCGCCGACGACTCGCCCCTAGAAGCTAAAAGGTGCTCGACCGCCCTGGGAGCGCCTAGCAAGTTTTAGAACATTGCTCATATTCACAAGTGTGCGAGCTCTATACACTGCACACTTGTAAGCGTACGTAGGTGTTTGACCTAGTGTGTAAGTAGGTGTGGTTGTAGCTTTGCTCGTGTGATAAATGATCAATTTTTTTGTGGCTCGCAATGACTTGACTTGGTGGGCAAAGCTTAGGACTTCAGGATCTCGTTGATCATCTGACTCCTCTCTTTTGCCCTATTTTAATGAGCCATACATTATTGAACGGTAGGATTGTCACATGGTTGCATTCTGATCACTTTGTTATATATGGTAGCCATGTTCACGAATTTCTTGAGACTTGTGATATCAAAACAACCACACGCAATCATTAATTTTACACACTCATATTCAGTGTTTTAAAAGAAAGTCTGGAAGGCCGAGTACTCACCGCCTAGACGCTAGAAGATTCCCCGCCGACTAGACCGACTAACCCGACTAACTGCACAACATGTCGCCGACTACTTGGCCCTAGAAGCCAGGGCCGGCTCTAAGATTTAGGGGGCCTAAAGCGATTTTTTCAAATTGGGCCCTCAACGACTCTCAATATATCGTAGTTAAAACTACTTAGGAAAACAAAAAAACTTTCATAAATAAGTCATTAGAAAGCATAACTACTACACAGACATATAAAATTGGAGGCCCCAAAAATTAGTCAAAAATTGAGGGCCTAAAGCGGTGGCTTTACGGGCTTTAGCCCAAAGCCGGCTCTGCTAGAAGCTAGAAGGTACCCTGCCGCCCTAGGAGCGCCTAGCAAGTTTTAGAACCTTGCTCATGTTCACAAGTGTGTGAGTTCTACACACTGCACACTTGTAAGCGTACGTAGGTGTGTGACCTAGTGTGTTAGGTGTGGTTGAGCTTTGCTCGTGTGATAAATGATCAATTTTTTATTACCATTTATTTTCAATGCATTTGTGATAGATTGTGATTTTTCTTGGTTGCAGTATATAATTGATGTAATATGTTATAATTCTCATTTAACAATGAACACAATGTGGGTTACGTTAATATCAAAACTGATTTTCTTAATACCAAAATTCTAGTGTATAAAAGACGTGTATCATGTGCAGTGTACAAAGCTATCATGCACTAAAATTTTGACACAAGAAAAAACAGTTTTGACGTAATTATCTTCGGAACAATGACCAACTTTAGGACAGGGGGAGCAAGTAGAATGGCCTTCTCAATCACACCCACTAGAGAAAGGAGGATTAATAAAACAAAAAAGAGTAATTAATGAACCTTAACCATCTCCTAATCACATTCATTGGCAAACCCCATCCCCTGAGCTAGCACAGCTCCTCCATTAAATGAGCCCCCAGATTAGGTTGTCCACACCCTATAAAGCTATGCCTCTTGGTACAACATTTTGGAAACCAAATATAATTGACCAAAAAAGAGAAAAACAAAGAGTGTCCAGGTGAAAATGGGGTACTGGGGAGTGATTGTTGTTCTTGTTGGGGTGTTAGTGTTATCCCAGAACGGGATAGGGATAACAGCGCAAGAGCCAGGATTGAGAGCGGGATACGCGTGTTGGGGAGGGTGTTATAATGAGTGTATTCTCCTGAATGGGAAGAACCCAAGTGAGAGGCTGCCTTGCTATTGGCAGTGTTTGGGTAATTGCATAGCTAGCTCTCCCGCCGATTACCAGTATAACTATTGCCAGCTTGGTTGCTCATTGCAGAAGTGTGTCAGCTTTAGTTCTGGTATGTGTATTATTATTATTTTTGCACTCTCTTTTCATCCTTTCGCATTTCTTTTTCTTTTTTTTTTCTTTTCTTTTTGGTCCTTATGCACCTAAAAAAAAATTGACTTGATATTTGAGAAGTCAATCACTTTGGTCTCTTCATATCTAAAAAAATTGACTTGATATTTGAGAACACGTGAATCACTAAGGAAGGATAGTTTGGTATTCTTAAGAAGTAAGTAATAAAATAGGAGATGTGAAAATACCCATTGTGGTAGTTGTGCTTGGGTATTTATATTCATTGGAAACCCCATCCCACGCGCTAGCGCTCCTCCATTTTACAAAATGTGACCACACCCTATAATGTTTTGGATGCATCAAATCAGAGATATCTCCCATCGCCCACGTGCTCCAGGTGAAAATGGGGTGGCGAGTGATTGTTGTTCTTGTTGGGCATTTAATGCCTCATCATGGCATATATAGCTTGTCGGATACGCCTCCACCAAACCAAATGGACCCGGGCCCCCACGCTGTTATAATGGTCATCCGACTCCTGAATGGAAGAACCCACCCCTGAGGGCTCACTTGCTATTGGCAGTGTTTGGGTACGCATAGATCTCCCGAGGGTTTTCCAGTGGACTATTGCCAGTGACACGTTGCTCATTGCACCAAGCCGTGTTTCAAAATCAATATTAACCGCACATCCGCACAACCCACCGAGGGCACCATGCGCTCTTTCCCTTCGCATCGGTCTCATTCATCCTTTCGATTTCTTCGTTTCTTTCTATTTCTTGATGACGTGGAGGAGGCCCTAAAAAAAAATTGACCCTTGATATTTGAGAAGTGAATCACTAAGGAAGGATAGTTTGGTAATTTAACTTGAATAATGATAAAAAAAAAATAATAATAAGTATATAAATAGGAGGATGTGAAAATCATTTCTCTTTCTATTTTACAAAATACTACCGAATGTGTGCATGCATAATAGGAGGGACGGGGGTTGTTGTGCAGCTTGTGCACAGTAGTTGTTGTGCACGATCCAGGCCGTCCGTTGCTTGGATGAACGACCCAGATTTCAAACAAAATAGGAGAACTATTCGTGCGAATAGTTTGTTTTCATTTGAACCGTTGAAAACACTTGAGGATGGTCAGGATTGTGTGCAGCAGCTGCACAACAGCAACCCCAGAGCCACGTTAAGGGAACTATTTGTTAAAATTTTCGTAAGTTTAATATATTTTCATACATGCTTTTATGTTTCCATTAAATTACAATTGATGATGTCTAATAGTTTTCTATTTTTCTTAACACTAGATAATTCTATATTAAATTTTTTATTTTCACTATGGTTGGTATTTATCTTAAACTTCCCCATCTGTGTGGTTTTAATTCTTTACCCTTTCAAAATTGAACTTTCCTTGCCTGTCAAAATTGATGAAATTCTCAAGTTTATGTGATTTTCGTCACATTGAGAGAGTATTGGGACGTGAGACGTTTGTTTTAATACAAGATATGTGGCTGCATTTGGGAGAACTTTTTTTTTAATATAACTCAGGTTTTCGGGTGCATTTGAAGGATTTTACAAAGCAAATATATATATATATATATACGAAAAACTTCTAATCCACACCTCCCGGAAATAAGAAAAAAATGGTTTTTTTTATGTTGCAAATTATTTTTGGAAAATTCGATCCGTCCATTGTGTTCAGAAGGTGTTTTCAAGGGTCCACGCAGGAATTCTTCAAAAAAAAATACCGGGAAGGGCTTGATCCAAACAGTTTTCGCAAAATTTCCGGGAGGTGTGGATTAGAAGTTTTTATATATATATATATATATATATATTAAGTAAAAACATACTCTTTGTATAAGAAATATGCCTACTTTTTTGTTTTTGAGTATTAGACATCAATATAATTTCGAAATTTAGGCCCCATGGGTCAAATAAGTATTTGATTGATTATACTTTTTCTTCATTAACCAAAACAAACATGTATACATGCTTCTTGTCTTTTCAAAGTAATACACAAAATGTCATAAGTTGATCTAAAAATGTTCGAATTTAACCTAGATTACACCATATAGATTAAATGATATTATATGAATCCATACCAAAAAAATTAGACTTATCTCCCAATACTACTAGACGGTGGGATTGGTCCCCCGAAATTAGTCGAAGTGTGCGTAACTGTCCGAACACCTAAAAAAGGACGGGACCGGGTCGCCCGGACACGACATACTAATGACTGATGAGAGACAAATCAGGACGTAGGCCCATAACGCCACCAAGGTGGAGTTATTGCTTCATTTAACAGTACTATCTACTTTTGTCAGAGAGCTTTCAAGAATCTCCATTGCCCAAATATTTATTGTTAAACTTATCTTTCATGAAATCGGAGTCTGGCACACAGTAACCTGTTTTTTTCCCAAACAGAGTAACACTACATACACACAAAAGTTACCCACAAATTACCCAAACACACACACACTGGAGGTGCAGTGTGTGTGTTTTGGATAATTTGTGGATAACTTGTTTGTGTGTATCTAACATTTCCCAATTAAACAAGATCTGGCCTCTTCAATTTGTGAACCCGGGCCGGGTCTCTGCTGTCCTTGAGAGACGGCAGACTCTGCCAACCTCCAATTCGAACTGATCATCGATTGTCGAGATGGACGGATCCAAATGCCACCAATCCGAACCGACTATTGATTGCCGAGATGGACAATCCGAATGTGCATTACATGATTGGCAGAGGCAGCAAAGTCTCCCATTCCACACTTTGTAGAGTTCACACATGCATGAAATAATTTTGAAAATAATTAAATTTATTGGACATCGATTGACACATGATGAAAATAAATTATCTCGAAAGTACATTATTAATATCATACTCACCCCTGATTTAACCAAGACAAATATGATTTGCTCAATGAGTGATGTTTCATCAACTTAATTTTTTATAAAATTTATTTTATACGTCAAGCTCTACGAAGTCAAAAGTCTAAATCACGTTTTCTAACCCAGAACGAGGCCTTAGTGGGCCCATCACCCTTCTGTACAGATTTAATCCAAGTAATGAAGATTAAGAACGGCACAATTGTTTTTTGTTTTTAGAAACAACTTCAGTTGGCTATAAGATTCCAAAATCAAACCATTTTCCGGCCTTGTTCTTGAGTAGATTTTATCTCATAAAATCTAGTTTTGATAAAATCTAATATTCTCAATGGATTTTAGCAAAACTAGATTTTATTAACACTATATTTTATCTCACAAAATCATTTACAAAACACATTTATCAACCCTAGATTTAATCTATTGGGAAAAAATGTCATTTTATCACACCTCTAAACAAAACTACATTTTATCAAAATTAGATTTTATCTCATAAGTTTCATTCAAGAACAAGGCCTCAGTTGAGAGAGAGAGAGAGAGAGAGAGAGAGAGAGAGAGAAGTACATGCACGCACTCTAGAACAAAATCTATGGTGGTGACTCTTTCTCTCAAATTGTTGGTCTTAATTTCTTTTTTTTGTTGTCGCAAAACATATGGCTATTTTGAAAAGTTAACAAAGAAAAGTGTGTACTTCTTATATTTTTTGAAGTATAATTATGTACTTTTTTTATAAAAAAAAATTGAATTCCCGAAATAGAACTAACAATTTAGAACAGAAGAAGTATGATCTCAATTCCACTCATTAATTGAATAGTAAGTCCTATAATTGATTACTATTACCCTATTCTCTCTCAATAGCCTATCCTTTATAGATTTTTATTTTTTATTTTTTATTTTTTATCAGGACCTATCCTTTTATAAATAGAAGGAAGTCCCTTAGCTGTAGCTTTCAACACTAAGGGTCTGTTTGGAACCTATGGAAGGGAAGAGAAAGTGATAGATTGACCTCCTAGTGTCAGATATTTATGTTTCATGAATATTATATACGGAATTACTGACTTATTTTTCGAATAATAAGAGTATTTGCCATGTATAATGCGCCCGGCGTAAACCTTAGTGTTCTTCAAAATTATTCATTTTAGAATCTAAAATCGAATCATTTTATAATATTGTGACACTGAAGTACATGAAAGAGGGTTAGCTTCTTGTTCTTTGATTATGGATTGAGAAGGAGTAATTTTTATGCAAAAGGGGAAACAATTTGTGTCTTTCAATTCATCTTTTAAAAATCCATGATCCAGTCGTAGATTGGACCCAAATCACCTCAAGAAACAACCACTTGAAGAATAATCTAGAAAAAATGCAAAGAAAGCAGAATACAAAAATTTACGTAGCTCGACTGGTGCGTGTAAATTGGCCTGAACACCCGAGGTATCACAAGCGGGTTTTACTAGTTTTCATAATGTTCGAATGAAGAAGAATAAAATACATCAGTTGTTGCATATAAAAAAATATATATTTAGTTGAACCCCAACGTAATAAGCGAAATGACCAAAACTGAATCAGGTTTCACAAATTCAACTCACCCTAACACAACTTTACTAGAAGTGGTGTGACCTTATTAATTGAAAGGGAAAATAATAATATCAAAACTTTTTTTTTGTAAAATGCCAAAACTTCAATTCATAAGAGCCTTCTACCTTACACATGGTACGAATTTTTTATACATATAAAAAAAAATTGACATTAACGAAAATAATTTTGACATTAACACTTCCTAATAAAAGAGATGAACTTGTACAAATTGGCTAATATTTTACCTTTTGTTGTTAAATTTTACAGATGGGCGAAAACAGGAGAGTTGCTTGGAGAACTGCTCTAGCCAAGTCTGCAACAGCAATACTTAGACACTCTCCTATCCTTCCATGGAAGCTTTGCTATCCCTATAATTGTTCTTGCAATATTATTCAATTGTGTTTGTTATGTTTGCCTTTTTTAAAAATAATGTTAGCACTTCAACTTCTTAATACTTGTAGTAATTGTGCTCCGCGAGGACTGTATAAGTTTCCATTACTTAGATGTGTTGGGCATTCAGTTCGCGTTATGGTTAATTGGCTTCTTTCATTTTTGGGTCTTTTTTGTTGTCTTATGGATGATAACAAAAAAAAAGATGCCCTCAAGGTTTTCATTTATATGGTGGAAAGGACTTGTATCGATCTTCTCTATATCCAAAATAAAATGATATCCTTTTTCGATAATCAAAGATTGCGATTATGTGAAACGGCTTCTTCTCTTTACCTTCACTTGTACGGAATGTTTAATACACTTAATGACGTGAAAAACCACAAGAATGATTCAGACTTAATAATTTATTTTAGTTTATTTTCGTCATATGTGAACTTTTGTTAATTTTGCGTCATATATTCTTAGATTGTTAATTTGTCTTGACGAGAGAAATTCAATAACCAAAAAATTATGATCAAATTTATAAAAAAAAGTTCACGACAAAATAAAAATATTTGTGCAATGCGAATACGTGGTAAACTATTGGTAAAGTGTTCAAGTCAAATTGGTCTTCACAGTTGAAAGTTGAATGTTTCAAACTGCATTTCAAACACCGTACTGCCTTATTCCAATTGCAGACTTATCTCGTAAACTCGCTTCTTGAAAGAAAAAAAATTGTGAAAAAATGACCTATCTCATAAAACATAACAAGTCAGTAGAAATCAATTTTAAAGATAATCAAGTCAGAAATTGGAACAAGGTCGTACATTGTTTTGTTTTGAAAATGTCAAGTTCTCATTCAAAGCCCGAGAGTAGAAAGATTACATCACATAATATAGGAATGAACCAAAACAACTAGCATGTGACATGAGCACGGCTACAAAGCACTACAGGCTGACCCATTCCAGATACACTTGCCGAGACAGACCGACACTACGTGCAGGCATAGAGTCCTATCAAGATCTAGTCGTAGAGAATCCTAACGGAAAACTCAACTGATCAATCCTAAGCATAAAGCACAGATGCAATCTGAAAAACAATCCACGCAGCTCCAGGTCGTACTTTGTTGGGTTACTTGTAAATGTAACACTAGTTTAGTCTGAGCCTGTTTGGGAGACAATTTTTCCCATTTTCCCATTCTCATTTTTTCATTTTGGCTGTTCTGCAAAATGCACAATCTAGAGCAGAAGTGAAAAATAAATTGAGAGGAGCTTTTTGACTTCTCATTTTCACTTTTTCCAGTTAAATAAAATGGTCCAGAGTTCATGCTAATTTGGGCCACAAGAAAAAGAAACAGTTGAGATAGGGAAATGGCCGGATTTATAGTTTTACAGAAGACCAATGTACAAGTGATCCTCATAGCCAATCTGATCTGAGAAAAAACAGAAGTCAAGAATCTAGAGAGAGAAAATCTCACGAACTATTTCATTTATTCATTGTATTCTCCTCGTCTTCAGAATAATACATCATTTCCTTATATACCAACCTAATCTCTTTTCCTATTGGTCAGCTAGAATAGACATGGATTGCTGACCTGGACACAAGTCCATTTCCCTCCTAACTAACTTCAACAGAATTACAAACGTGCTCTAAAACATACAACAGAAAGAAACACTACTGAACTACAACTGAAATACTACTGAATTACAACTGTAGAAAATTCAGTTAGAATTTGAAGTAGATTCCTTAACACCCCCCTGCAAACTCATGGGAGGGGAGCTTACCATGAGTTTGGTCTTCAAGAAGCCAAACCGTGACACAGGTAAACCCTTGGTGAAAATATCAGCAATCTGAGCATGAGAACTAATGTAATAGAGGAGCAATTTTTTAGCCAGAACCTGTTCTCGAATAAAATGATAATCAATTTCTATGTGTTTGGTCCGAGCATGAAAAACAGGGTTTGAGGCCAAAGCCATGGCAGACTTGTTGTCACACCAAAGGACATGAGGAGGAGAAATAGGAACCTGCAATTCAGAGAGCAGCTGCTGTATCCAAACTAGATCAGAGGCAGTTTGAGCCATGGCCCTATATTCAGCCTCAGTAGAGGATCGAGCTACTGTTGGCTGTTTCTTGGCACACCAAGACACAGGGGTATTACCAAGATAAACCAAAAAACCTGAAGTGGATTGTCTGTCAATGGGGTCCCCAGCCCAGTCAGCATCAGAAAATGCAGTCAAAACGAAGGGCCCAGAAGTCATATGCAGTCCATGATGCAAAGTACCCTTAACATATCTGAGTAACTTCTTAACAGCACAGAAATGACTAAGCTTGGGCTTATGCATATGTTGGCACACAGAATTAACAGAGAATGCAAGGTCAGGTCTAGTCAATGTAAGATATTGTAGAGAGCCAACCAAGGATCTAAACAAAGTAACATCCTCAAACCAAGGATCAGAAGGATCAACAGATTTAGTAGAAGCAATGGGGGAAGTATTAGGCTTACAATCATCCATCCCTGCCTTATGTAAAACTTCAGCAGCATATTTAGCTTGGGATAAAACAACCCCTTATCAGTTGAAACCACTTCAATACCAAGAAAGAAGTGCAAAGCTCCTAGGTCATTCATGACAAATCTAGAGCTAAGTTGATGCACCAAGGTAGAAATAAAAGTAGAATCACTGCCAGTGAGAATAATATCATCAACATAAACCAAGACTAAAGTGATTCCAGTTGGCTTGTGAAGAATAAACAACGATGTATCAGCTTTGCTTGCTTGAAAACCAAGTGAAAGAAGATAAGAGGAGAAGACTGAAAACCAAGCTCTTGGAGCTTGTCTCAGACCATACAGAGCCTTGGTAAGTTTACAAACATAAGTAGGATGCAAGGGGTCTCTATAACCTTGTGGCTACCTCATGAACACATCCTCAGAAATCATGCCATGCAAGAAGGCATTAGAAACATCCAACTGCCTCAATGGCCATTTATAGTGCACTGCTAGGCTTAAAATGATTCGTACTGTAGGCTGCTTCACCACTGGGCTAAACGTTTCTAGAAAATCAAGACCATGAGCCTGTTGATTACCATTGGCCACTAATCTGGCGTTATATCTAGCAATTGAACCATCAGAATGTCTTTTGATTTTGTAAATCCACTGGCAACCAATAACGTTCCCATGAGATGGAGGAGGGACTAGAACCCAGGTTCCTTGTTTAACTAAGGCTTCATATTCCTCAGCCATAGCCTTCTGCCACACTGAGTGAGAAATGGCTTGTTGAAAAGTCTTGGGTTCAACAATAGGTTGAGAAGCTGAAGCTAGAAGAGTGAGAGGACATCTTGGCTTAAAGATCCCTGATTGAGATCTAGTGTGCATGGGGTGACTGGAGGTAGAAGAGGAAACAGTTGGGACAGTAGAAGTAGCAGCAGTTGAGACTGAATTTGGAAGAAGACCAGTAGAAGGCTCAGATGAATGATCAGAATTTGAAGTAGATTCCTGAATGAGCTGAAGGGAAGGTTCTGAAGGAGCAGTATGTGGAGGAGGTGAAGGCATGGCAATGAGTATGTCATCAAAAGAAGTAAGTGGAATGGAAAAAGAGGAATAAGAACAAGAAGATTGAGAGGGAGAGATGGATGAATTTAGAAGTGATGTATAGGGAAAGCTCTGTTCTTCAAACTTTACATGCCTAGATACATACACTTTATTATTCAAAGGGTCATAGCACCTGTAACCCTTAGATGTGGAACAATAGCCAAGAAAAACACAACAAATGGATTTGGGAACCAGTTTATGTGGAGTGTAAGGTTTAATCCAAGGGAAACAAGCACAACCAAAAGGTTTAAGACTAAAATAATCTGGTGTAGCATGAAATAACAGAACATAAGGAATCTGGAAATGAAGAGAGGAATGTGGAAGTCTGTTGGCAAGATAAACAGCTGTGGTTAAGGCCTCAAGCCAAAATTGAGTAGGTAGTTGAGCATGAGTCAACATGGTAAGAGTAGTATCAAGCAAATGTCTATGCTTTCTTTCCACAACTCCATTTTGTTCAGGAGTATGTGGACAAGAAGTCTGATGAATTATTCCAGCAAGAAGATAGAGATGGTTAAGATAGTTATTGACAAATTCACCACCATTATCTGACCTAACAGTCTTTATGGTTGTCTTAAATTGATTTTGAACATAGGATTTGAAGTGTGTCAAGGCTGTTTTAACTTCAGATTTATAATGCAAGGGAAAGAGCCAGGAATAACGACTGAAGTCATCAATAACAAGAAGATAGTATCTATAACCCTGTACAGAGGGTATAGGAGCAGGGCCCCACACATCCATATGTAGTAAATCAAATGGTGCAGCAAATACTGTTTGTGAAGCAGTAAAAGGAAGTTTATGACTCTTGACAGTATTACAACTGAAACAAGTGACCTCATAAGGTCTAGAAACAGGCAGATTATACTGTTTTATTAGAGATTGAAAGAGAGGTAAACTAGGATGGCCTAACTTGTGATGCCAAGTTGCAGCAGATGAAACAGTAGAACTCACTAGAGCAGTCACAGAGGAAGAGGAGGTTGCTTTAGAGAAGGTCTGGATAGGATACAGTCCCTCCACACATGGACCCTTGTGAAGAATTTGATGAGTGGATTTGTTCTGAATAGTATAACCATCACAATCAAAGAGAAGAAAGCAGTTATTGTCTTTTGCAAACTGAGAAACAGATAGAAGACTATGAGTTATGGCAGGTGTGTGAAGTACATGATTGAGATGAAATTGTGCATGAGAAGTAGATAAGAGACCTTTACTAGTATGATTCACAGGGAGAGAAGACCCATTTCCAACAACCACTCCATCACCAGCATAGCAAGACTGAGGCTGAGAAATCTGTGTCATGTCATGAGTGACATGAGCAGTGGCACCACTGTCAAGGAGCCAATTTGGTGAAGTATTATGTCTCCCTGCAGAATTCTGGCCCACATTATTAGTCAGAGAAAACCCTGTCTGAGGAACTGTGGTAAAGTAGACCTGTGGTGGTGGTGGTTGTGGTTCAGTGACCATAGATGTACCCCTTGAAAACTCATTGGAATACCTGAAGCAATGGTATATGAACCACTATAACCAGCCATGTTAGCCTGTGGCTGAGGTGTAACAAACCCATTTCCTCCATTAATCCTCTGGACAGTCATATTGGATGCAGGTACAACAGGAGCATAAAAAGAAGAGGTATTAGAAGAATTCCAGGACTGATTTACTGAAGGTTGAGTCCTATTTCCTGACTGAAAAGTTCCATTCCAAGTCTGATTGTTCATCTGATTAGAACCATTCCAAGATTGATTGTTCATCTGATTAGAACCATTCCAAGAGTGATTGCCATTCCTTCTTGATCTAGAGTACTGATTAGCTTGAGGTTGATACTGAAGATTCTGTCTATGATAACAATACATGGTTGTATGGTTTGTTTTTCCACAAATCTGACACTCCACCTTGTTCTGTCCATATCCATCCCTTTTATTCCCTCTATTGTTTGTATCTAGTTGTAAACTTCTATTAAACTCAACAGGATAAAAGGATTCAGAAGTTTGAGAAGTCTGATACATTGGTACCTGACACTGCTGTGGTACAGACCCAAGTAAACCACCATATATCATCTGTGGTCCTGTTCCTCCCACTACTTGGTCTTGTGACTGTTGTGTCATTATTGTGGAAGGGTGATTGTGTCTAGTAAGAAACACCTTGGGTCCAGACGATGCCTCATCCCTGAGGATTTGTGATTCTTCATTTTTCAATATAGTAGCTAGATCATTAAATGCTACATCTCCTTTAGCATTAAGAGCAGCCCTAATTGGCTTATATTCTTCTGGTAACCCTTTAAGAGCATAGAATACCAAATCATCATCATCAACATGATATCCTACAGCTTCAAGCTTTTGATCATAATTTCTTATTTCATCTATATATTCGTCCATAGTGCCTTTCATCTTAACTGTATAAAGCTTGTTCTTCAACTCGTGTATATGAGATTTAGACAGAGAGTTGAACCTGTGTTCAAGAGTAGCCCAAACCTGACACACATGTGTGAGCCCTAAAACGTGTGGGAGAGCTGTAGATGAAAGACTCGATGTCATACGTTGACAAAAGTCAATTAGAGTCCAAAGATTGAATTCAGGATTAGTAACCCTAGCATTTGAGGCATCTACGATTGTCGGTTCAGGTGATGGTTTTGAAGCATCCAAGTACTCAATATAACCATTTGCCCTAAGAGCATTCATAACTTGTGTTCACCATAGAAGATAATTTCCAGAATCAAGCTTCACTAGAGAATGAAAATTCGATACTAGAAAAGCAAGAGATGAAGGTAGAGTTACTGAATTTGAAGTAGATGCCGCTGAATTTGAAGCACTCGTCATTAGAAATGTTGAAAAGTTTTGCTTGATCTTAATCTTGAAAATCAATCTTCAATCTAGGATCTGAATTCGACTTACGTCAATAGCTCTGATACCATGAGAAAAAACAGAAGTCAAGAATCTAGAGAGAGAAAATCTCACGAACTATTTCATTTATTCATTGTATTCTCCTCGTCTTCAGAATAATTCATCATTTCCTTATATACCAACCTAATCTCTTTTCCTATTGATCAGCTAGAATAGACATGGATAGCTGACCTGGACACAAGTCCATTTCCCTCCTAACTAACTTCAACAGAATTACAAACGTGCTCTAAAACATACAACAGAAAGAAACACTACTAAACTACAACTGAAATACTACTGAATTACAACTGTAGAAAATTCAGTTAGAATTTGAAGTAGATTCCTTAACATGATCTAGCCTTGGCCCACTTCCAGTGTTTATCATCAGAATAGCGCTCAATCCTAAGCATAAAGCATAGATACAATCTGAAAAACACTCCACGCAGCTGCAGGTCGTACTTTGTTGGGTTAACTTAGGATTCAGATTCTTCTAAATTCCACTTTGAAACCGAACATCCTTCTATGGCCCTCAGTGGATTTTCTCAGACCGACTTTCATGAGTGAAGATGTTTCATTCGTAAAGCTCGTCGACAACATCAACCGTATAAAAAATCAGGTTAATTTGATTCTTTAATTCTTTTAGCGCCATGGATAAAAACTCCCATATTACAAGACAAGAGTGTTGCGATCAAGTGACAATTGGGGTACTCTGTACTCTCGATTGAGATGCATGATTTTTTTTAACTGCTATACGAGATGGATGTACACGATTATTAAAGCAAACATGAAAAGAATTCACAAAGAACTATAATAGGAAGGTCTAGTACCCAAGGGAGAATGGAAAGGATTTAAATCCCTTGCTTCGTTTGTTTAAACATAGTTAAGGGTATAAAGCCCAGTCTCTCCACAACAAAAAAAAACACTTGGTTTTTTGGGTTTTTTCTTGGATTGTTTTAAAATTTTGGGTTTTGATCATAATTTTTTAGTTTTTTCGATTCTTCTCGTCGAGACGAATCGATAATCCATAACTCAAAAAAAAAAAAATTTAGCGCAAAATTAGTAGGATGGCAATGGGTCGGTTTGGTCCGGTTTTGCGATTATCATACCCAAACCCAGAGTATTTATCTATACCCAAATCCAAACCGATATCCGACGAGTATAATTTTAGTGCACCATAACCAAACCATATGGATTTAGATTTTATCCGAATCACACCAAACCCGCATTAATATTCATTTCATTAATGAACATATAAAGGAAAAAGATTGTCTATTGAAATAAAAAAGTAACATCAATGCCTCCATTGTCTTGGGATGAATTTACTACGATGCGGAGTCACCAATCTACCACTAGTGCTAAATGCCGACTCAGAAGTAACAAAAGACATAGGGATAGTTAACATATCCTATAACTAATATTATATGGATTGGTTTGGATTTGGATTGTGTTTGGGTTTGGGTTTGGGTTTGGGAAAAAAAAAAAAAACCCCTCCCCATAAGGGTCGGTTTGGTTCGAGTATCCATCGATTTTGGGTGAAATTGCCATCCCTCTCCATTAGGGATACACATTTGTCAGGTTGGGGCGGTTCGGATCAAGCTTGCACCATTAATTATGGTGTTTCAATTGATATTCTCAAGCTCAATGCAACATAATATATTTGCGTTTCTCAAGCCCGTTTAATTAATTTATTTATTTTACACAACTTATTAATTTTCTCATGCAAAAAATTTGGGAATCACCCAAACAGAGTGCAACTTTTTCTTGCAAAAAAAATATTCTAGAAACTAAAATAGCCTAATCATCCATAGATATTTTTTGTTTTATTATTTTTAATTACTACTCCTTCCGTTTTGTTTGTTCCTTTTTTTTTCTTTTTAATGTCCAAATTGAAGTTGACTCGTAATAGTTTTATTATTACCCGTTCTCTTTTAAAAAAATTATGCATTGGAGAATGTGCATCCTCATTCGGGAATCGGGGATTCTGTAGAGCAAGGAGTGCCCTACAGAGATACTTATCCTACTTGTAAGATACTCCAAACCGTTGAAAACACTTTGTACTATCCAAATCATATACTACAACCCTCTAGGGCACTCCCTGCAGACCCCTGGGTCCCCTCATTTAATACTTCAAAAGCGAGGGATAATCTTGGAGGATCAAAGTTTTTCAACAGGAGAAGTAATCATTTTGGAAATTTCTATACACACATCCTTCTTTTCTCGGTATCTACACCAAAAATCCTTAAGTAGGCGCGTGGGGCCACCTTAATTACTCAAACCATCATTTTTTAAAATAGAGAATTTTAATTAGGCATCTTGTACTAATAATATCCTTAGGATGCCACCCTATGGAGTTTGAATATTTATGATTCCATCCTGAAAATGCATAATCGGACATTTATGCCCCTATTTATTTTTTTTTTTAAAAGTTTTAATATAAATACTAATTAACATATTACACGGATCATTCACGGATCATTCCTTTTTAAATGAATCTATTAGATCATTAATATATATACTAATTAACCTATTACACCATTTACACGGATCATTCCCTTTTGAATGGGAATCTGTTAGATCATTACCTTTTGAATGGGAAACTGTTACTTATCTTATTCCCTTATCCAACGGAAATATGTTACTCTTATATGGATCATTGCCTTTTGAACGAGAACCTATTACATATTATATACGGATCTTTCTCTCTCTTTCTCTTTCTCTTTCTCTTTCTCTCTCTCTCTGGTATTTTTGAAATATCCTAAAATTACTCTCACTCTCTCTCTAGATCGAGATGGTTAAACGGGGATGGTGGTGACGGAGTGCCACCACCATCACGCAACGGTGGTGGTTGGAGATCGAAGGTCGGAGATCGGAAGGGAAGCGCTCCATCACGTTTTGGCCGGAGAGTGCTCTGAAAGTTCTCTCCGATGCGTGGAATGGTGTATGCATAGAGCTTTATCACGATTTGGCCACACGGTGCAAAGCCGCCAAACTCGGAATCGATCGATCTCGACAGCGACGGAAAAACCCAACGAGTAACTTTTTGATCTCAATCGATCTCACAATCTCGTTTTGATTACTGTAATCTTTTGTTTTGTGTTGTATGGTGGTGGTGGGTTTCGGATCTTGTTAATGGTGGCGGTATTTTTTTATTCAATGGTGGTTTGTTTTCGATTCAAGGCTGGTATTTTTATTTGATACAATAAAAATGGTAAATCAATAAATCATGTTCGCATGCCTTTCTAAAGATGGTTATTTCATACAGTGAATATAATTTATTGATTTACCATTTTGCTGAATTGATATAGTAAAAATGGTAAACCAATAAACCATGTTCATTGACACGCGAACATGGTTTATTGATTTACCATATTGGGTGATTTGGTACAATAAAATATGGTTCACTGGTTTAGCACCTCGACACTTTGGTGTGCATTAATCTACCATATGTTTCATGGTTCGTCTACCATTTTTTTGTGGTGCATTAATCTGCCATTTTTTTTGTGATGCATTTGGCCAATATGTCATGATTATTTCTTTTAATTTTGTTTGGAGATTTTAGGTGTGAGAAGATTAGAGAAGAGAGAATTAAAAAAATTAGAAAAGAGATATTTTAGAGAGAGAGAGAGAGAGAGAGAGATAAATTAGGAAAGATTAGGAGAGAGATAAATTAGGAAAGATTAGGAGAGATATAAATTAGGAAAGATTAGGAGAGAGAAAATATATTAGGAAAATCAAGAGAGAGAAAGGGTATTTTGGGGTTTATTTGAATTTCAGGATGGAATCATAAATTTTCAAATCTCATAGGATGGAATCATAATGATCTTTTTTGTACTAGGCCCCTAATTAACTGTCCCTTAAAAATAATATTGTGTAGATAGATCATTCTTGCAAAAATCAAGTTAATCGGATAGCGGTAAGTGCTTGATTTGTCTTTAAAATAATAGACAGTTAAAAAAATCAATCGTTCCTTGTTTTCAAGAGAAATGAGAAACTTACTGATATCCAATTAACTTAATTTTTTGCAGAAATAATTTATTGTTTACAAAATAAACGGTTTGGATGATTACATTGGGCCCAAAATGGGCCTCATGCGTCTTCTTAAGGTTTTTTAGGTGTGGGTACTGAGAAAAGAGGGGGTGAGAATAGAATTTGGGGAAATTGCTTAAAAATGGAGGTAGGGGCAAGTTATTGCATATACATGGTGTACTTTTGTGGAATTAGAAAAACATGGGAAGGAGAAAAACATTTGCAAATACATGGAAAGGCAAATAGAAATTTACCCAAATACCCTTCACTTGTAAGATTTCCCACACAAAACATCCATTCCTTCCAAAACCCAAAATGACGTTCTCTCATCCTCTGAAACAAAACGAAATTTTTTGAAACCCACCTTCCCCCTTTTCTGACGATCTCTTCCTCTCCGTCCGTCTCCTCCGTCCTCGTCTCTCTCCTCCCCCAACCGGCTGATCTCTCTTTCCCCATCTCTCGGTTTTGCTACCATTACTCCACGGAGCGACGAGCCACGAGAGAGAGAGTTTGATGAGGTGAAACACGAAGACAAAGTTTGGGGATTTTTGAACTCGATCGACGAGCTCTTCCAACTCTCGACTCTCTCTTGGAAGCGACCTTCCTCTCTCTCTCTCTCTCTCTCTCTCTCTCTCTCTCTCTTGACTGTTTGATTAAGGTCGACGGATTGAAAAATCCTAGGGTTTTGAGTTGTTTAATGTGGTTATTCCAAATTTTGAGATTAACCATGCATGTATCCATTGGGTTCTCAACCCAAACTTAATAATCCCTAACCAGAAACTAAACGAAATGAAGGGTTCTAACATGTCATCACCTTGGGATCCATAAGGGCGGCTTTTGTTTTCCGGCTGATGAGTTCAAAGTCTCTGTGAATATAATGGGAATTCAAAATTGGAACCACATTGTGGTATTCTGTTTTTAGGATAAAAACTCCAACAAAAGAGAATTAACTGGGCTATGCTTTCTGCCCTTATTCCAAGTTAACTGCCTCACCCACCGTTTGTGTCAGTATAGCTCTGTGTAAATTGAGAGAGTTATATGACTAGTATGTTGTACGGGGATGTTCTATGATTTCTCCTTACCATGTATTTCTTCCATCAGTTCAGTTTGCCTCATTTATGTTGTCAAACCCTTTCATTTTCATACTTGTTGTGCCCAAAACTTCTATCAGAGTGTACCTTGTTAGGAGCGTCAACTCTAACTCCAGTTTGAAAGCCCCTAGCCACTTCGGTTATTAAGATAATAAGTAGTCAACACAGTTGCATTAGTTCTAAATGCCTACACTTGTTTAGGGTGACCATCTATTTAGTCCTACTATCATGCCCTGAGGTGGTAAAGAAATACACAGAAGTTAAATACACGCAAACTGCAAGTCAAGCCTACCATCCTATCATATATCAACTACATAAATCAACGAGGTAGTGCGAAATGCGAAACCCTCCTACCTAAACCATGGCTAACTATTCCAAATACCACACAAGCACCATCAATGCAACCAACAAGGTAACCCAATATTTTTTTTCCATCCTCCTCGCCTCCTTAATCTTCAATTCATAGAGTCGAGTCATGTTGGCAATCTCTCTTGCATTGTTCTTCTCACACTCCTTGTACTTGTTTTGAAACACCTTTGCCTTATCCTCCCACAAGCTTGCCTTCTCCTCCAACAAGGTGGCCTTCTCCTTCAAGAACTTAATCTCCCTCTCTAAATTGACTATCTTCTCGTCATCAAACCATTCAAAGAATTCGCACGATTTTGGATCCTACAATGATAGAATGAAATTATGCTAAGCCACTACACTTATCAATTCAACCAATTCAACAAAATTTTAGGCACTTACCGGATATTTTTGACAACTAAAAAACCTCCGTCCAGGATTTTCCTCAGTTCAAGAAGGCTTAAGAACGGCATGATCACCACAATGACACTTCGGCCGCCACCACCTACCACCACTTGAACTAACAGAACCCGATGACATATCCTTTGAAAACTTTCATCGTTAGTCCAACTATCCATCAACAAACCACCTTCAACCAACTTTTGTTCAACTATGATTATCATTTCAAAAGTTCCCCCGTAAACTAATTCCTTAGAATTTTAATACAAAGACTCCAAATACTTGATATGCGTACCATATGACCACTTATAACAAATTTGAGACGTAAAGAAAGTTCTACGAAAACAAATATTTTTAGAAATTTGAGGACTGGTATAGTCGAGACAAACTAACAAAGTTTATAGAGTGTCAAAAACATACAACATGGATGCAATAATTTTGTTGACGACTGCAACAATTATCCATTCAGGACGCATCACAAGTGAAACAAGGGTGCAATCAAACATTAGAGGAGTGCAATACTTGTCCATGACAGGTTAAACAAACTACAAGCAAGGGTGCAATGGTGACAGTGAGAATATTCGTTGCAACAAACTGTATTTCATCCATTTCTAAACTTATTAGATTCACTTCCACGGAACACCATTGTTTGATGGGGCCCTTGTTTGATTCCTACAACTCAGACTATCATCTCAAACTATAAACATAAAAATTTCAAAAATTCAACCCTGTTGGGGGAGAGAGAGAGAAATTGTGTGAGCTTTGCACAAATTTGCGGAACAAAATGTCAGATAAGTGGGATGGAAACCCAAAAATTGACTGAGCATATAAGAACCGAACAAACCCATTGAAAATCTCGACTTGTTTTTTGTTTTCTCGTACATGTTGATCCCGTTGATCCCGTTGATCTTCTTGTATGCCTTGCTTCTTTCGGTTGTGAGAGTGTAGGAGAAGACGAAGAGAGTGAGAGGGTAGGGTAGAGCAGAGCAGATCTAGGGTTTCTCTCTCTTCTTCTCTTTGTCGTCTGTTCTTCTGTGCCATTTCTCTCTCTTTCCCCCTCTTTTTTACGTTTAAGTGTTTGACAGAGAATGGAGAGTCAGGGAGGGGTTGGTTTAGGGGATCCCTTTTCTAAGGAGGGTATATTGGTCCATAGAACAATGGGTTCCATTTATGTGCAATTAAAATTTTCCTTTTCATGTATTGAGCAATTTCAGTAAAAGTACACCATGATTTTGCCATTAATTGCCCCTACCTCCATTTTTAAGCAATTTCCCCATAGAATTTCTCAATCATTCTTAAAAAGTTGGAACAAAAAATATACAACCAAATTAGGACGAAAAGAGTAGTACATTAGATAAACAGGTTTGGCCGAGCCTAATTGAGTTTCAATAGATAATTAGGGATGGCAATTGCATCCAATCTGTAAAGACCCGGATTTTACGAAAATCTTTTTCGAATTAAGTTGGGAATTATACGAAATTGCATTTTGAAAGCTGAAAGCGGGTCAATGTGTTATATAGTGTGACACTGGGTTAAATAGAAACACACAAGTGACCATAGGGGTGTGGGGGGTACTTTTTTAAAATTTGGGTATTTAAGGCATGTGAGAAGGAGAGAAAATCATCTCCCTCCCCTCCCCATCCCAGCCGGCCCGCTCCCCCTTTTCTCTCTCTAAAATTCTCCAAAAAAACACACTTAATTCCACCTTCCTCTCTCAACTAAGTCGTAGATCCATCATCCTACGTGTTTATTCAAGAAATTTGAAGCCCCGGTCTCGTTTCTTTGCACTTAGAGCGTTGATTTTCAGTTGGGGCTTGGAGTTTGAAGCTAGGGTTTCATTTGGGTTGATTTGGAACTTGATTGAAGCTCAATCTTTGAGGTAGGGGTTGATCTCTACTTTCTCTAAGTGTTTGTGATACGTTTTGATGCATTTCTTTCTTAAATTTCGTGTTATAAGTACTTGGGTTGAAATCCTCCACCTTATGTGAAAATCTGCCCGAAGGCTATCGATACCACTCGATACACGTTGTTTTGTTCATCAAATTTTTGTTGAAAGGGGCTGGGTATCGATACTTCTTGTTCCTAGGTATCGATACCCAAGTGCTTAACTTTCGAAAATTTTCTCTTGGCTTCTGGTTGGTTTACTTGGTTGCGTACTTGAAATATCTTTTGCCTACGCTTCATATATTGTCGAAATACTCAGTTTTTGACCCCATATCCGTTGTTAGTCCATTACCCCGTAACTTGCCATTTCCGTTTGGTGAATTCAATGATCGAAATGTCTATCCTTGCAAACATGACACCGTTTAGTGAGTCCCGAGGCATGGGTTACGAGGCACGTGAATCTCGCCAGGGGTTACGAGGCCTAAAATACTCAGCAAGGGCAACGAGACCCAAAATTCCCAGTTATCCTAAAGATTAAACAACAATGGTTTGAAATAGATGAGTGAGATAAAGGATATGAAATTTTGGACACGTGGGTTGAATAATAAGATCATTATGAACGTAGTAGTGACACTTGACTTCTGAATTTTTGATGTACCCAAAAAAAAAAAGGGGGACACTTGACTTCTTACGTGATATAAATGCTTTGGTGACAAATGCCGTTTGTTCATATAGATAACCATATCTATCTCATGCTCATCACATGCATATTTATTTAGAGTTTGTAGATAAACTTCTAATGGGTTGGTGTAACTCACCCTAATAATTTCATGTACACAGCATGAAGCATGAGTTGATTGGAATGCGTTGAATGTGCATGGATGGAAGAACTTCATGAAAGTTATTTGATCATCTTTCCTATATCATATTTTTGTGAAAGATGAACCTGTAACTTGATCTATCCATCTTGACTTTGGACAATCGTAACAACTTTATGTATTTGTACTTGTATTATTCATGGGATATCGGTATTCGACCTAGGCTACATATGTGTAATGGATTTCGTACAAGAGAGGATGATTTTGTGATGTTTATCAATGAAATCTTGGCTATATATTAATGAGAAATGTTTATTTGTTGAGGTTGAAAATCGAGGGCGTGACACAATCTAATCCGATCCATTTCCCGCTCCGTTCGGGTTGGAGTTTCGGAAATTTTTATGGAGATCGGATTGGATTTGGAGGTAAAACTTAAAGAATGTTCAAGGAACGGTCGGAGGCGGTTCCACATACCTCCAATCCGATCCCCATTCACCGCCCCGCCCCGCCCCATTTTTTTTTTTTTTTTTGTAGGTTAACTATATTATTTACATGTTTACCCTGCAACAATTTATAATCACCAATGCATCCAAAGTGTGCATACTCAAACACAGTGACAAATCTAGTTTATCTAATGTATACATATATAGTTTTTATTTAGTTGGTTGGGATTTTTGTTGAAAATTTAAAATTTGTTGCCATATTTTTAATTATTTAGCTTTGATTCAAATATGTTGTACTGGGAAAAGAAAAAAAAAACCTTGTACAGTTTTTTTTTTTTTTTTTTTGTGTGTTGTTAGGTAACTTTAGGATCGGGGTGGGGATCCCCGATCCTCGTTAGAAGCGAGGATGGAGGGTGGAGCTAATTCCCCAAACCCCGTTCGGAGATGGAGGGTAATAGGGGTTTGGGAATTGAAGGCGAGGATGGTCAAATTGGTCGCTCATTCGCCCTGCCGCCATCGATATAGATAACCTAGGTCATTAATTGAATGTACTTAAAAATCCAACCCATCTTCACGAATCTAAATACTGATTTCAAGCCCAGCCCTCATAAAACATGGGTTGAGCAAGTTAACGGGCCGATGTGCACGCCTACTACGTACACGTACCCCTCTATTATTGTGGGAAAACAGTAAAACCTGTACCAAAAATTTGGTGGGATGTAATGGTCGTTCCATTGAGGATGAAGCAAATTGCCCATCCCTATCAAGATTACGTGGCGGATTAAATTGTATCCAGAGGTATTTTGTTTGATTCAGGCAAACCTAATCCATCCGCGTCAGCTCTCATGATTTTGACTAAATCCCATTAGTACTGGTCGGTTGTGATGGGACACGTGCCAGGTAAAAGACAATCAAGTAACACGTGTCATGATCGCACTCGTTTTATGGGATCTGTCCACGTTACGCTGAAGTTACGTCTCAACCGCCCGTGTCTCCTCCAATGTCACAACAGATAAGGGTAAAGTTCGTATAGGACTCATCCCCATGCTAAACTTCCATGAATATCTCTAATAAAAATCCACCGTGTCAATCAGATAGAGTCAATTGCCGAAGAGAGCCGTCCATAGCCAATCACGAACGACCGTGATTGGGAACAGCACGCCCCCCGTTTCCGTACTAGAGTACTACTTTTTTCGTCCAAAATTTATTGTCTACTTTTACTACTCTCCCCGTCCAGATTTGTTAGTCCGTTTTGGGGATTCCAATTTTTTTTCCCATTACCTTTGTTGATTCTTATTTTATCCTCAATCACTCCATTCTAATTTGACTACAAAATTACGTGTAATTTTCAAATTCAAAAATAATGTAGTTACAAATTTATTTTTTTTATCAATATAGATTTTGTTTGATAGATCTCATTGAAATACGGTGTAAAAAAATAAAAAATGTAAACACATTATTTTTATAAAAAAAAGTTTTTAGTTGTTATTTTAAGTTTAGAAAATGGGCAAAAAAATAAAATTTTCATACTTTATCTTTTAACTTTTGAAAATGGACAAACATGTTGGGACTTGAAAAAACATGTTTGTGGACAAATAAATCCGGACGGAGGGAGTACTATTTTAGAAATTTTTAAAAAAATTCTAAATTTTGAATACAATATATGATGTCTTTTATGTGCAACATGAATATTATTTGAGAGATTTTAATTATTTCTAGGAAATTGATATTGACACTATCCTTTTCATTATTAGCACTCTATTTTCTATCTCTATTAGGTAAATTTACTCTTGCACTATAAATATGGAGATAAAAAAAAAAGTGTTGATAGAAAAAAAGAGAATTGCCAATAAAATACTCAACATTTAAAAAGAAACCGATGGGAGTACTCCAGAGTCCATATGCACTTCGTAGGGAATTAAAGCTATGGGGTGATTTGGCAAAAAAGGAAAAAACGATTTTTTGGTATTGTCTTTATTCAATTTTTTTTGCATTTGTTAGTTTTGCGTCAAGTTTTCGTAGTTTATGAATTTGTTTTGACGAGACGAATCTAAAGAGTATAAAATTATGGCCGAAAATATTTTTTTTTAATAAAGCCAAAAAAAACTTATAAACTAGTTTATTTTCGGCCTCATTCACAAAAATATGTTTCAACCATAATTTTATACTCTTGACAAGACGAATTAATAAACCATAAAAACTTGATGCAAAACTAACAAATACAAAAAAAAATTGAATCAAGACAATAAAAAAACAAAAAAAATCAATCTGAAACTTTTTTGCCAAAGCACCCCTATATTTAATTACGGTTAATTGTTCTAGGATCCAGAAGTGGGGACTTATTGGGCATTTAGTCCATGTTAAAGTTTTACAAGGTCTAAGGTCCATGAATTTTTTTTTAAAGAATTTAGGCATTTTCAAAGGGTACCCTAGGGTTTAGGTTTTAGGGTGCACTTTCCTATTATAGGGTTTTAGGATTTTAGGCACTTTCATAGGGTACCCTAGGATTTTAGGCACTTTCATAAGGTGCCCTAGGGTTTAGGTTTTAGAGTGCACTTTCCTATAATAGAGTTTTAGTGGTTTAGGCACTTTCATAGGGTACTCTAGGATTTTAGGCACTTTCGTAGGGTACCCTAGGATTTTAGGCACTTTCATAGGGTACAAACTTTTTAGACTTTTATAAAAAAAAAAAAAAAAAAAAGGATGTCAGTGTTAGGGCTGGATAGGTTATAAACTTGTTTGGTAGATTAACGAGGTTACAAATTTTTTACCTAGGACTTTTGAACAAGTCGCCCTTAATTATTTATCATCAGACTATTCACGTTTGAGATATTTCAGTTGGGACGAGGGTATTTAGGTACATTCACGCCAACCCGCCCGCTTTCATTTTGTCGCCTTCCGATTTTCGAAGTCTCTCGCAAGCCATATTTGACGGGACTATAAATCGCTCCCATCCGATTCGAAAGACTCATGTCTCTCACATCCCACCTTTCTCTCTCTAAAACTATCCCCACTCTCTCTCCAAGAAAAATCCAACAACGCGCAGAAGTTTGACCGAGAATTTGCATCGGAGCTTCGATCAGCCGGCGAGACGAAATCGAAAGTTCGTTATTTTGCGTATTAGATAGATATATCTCTCGGCATTACTCTGTTTTCTTCGTTGATTTGCCGTGTTGTTTTCAACACATTGTGTTTCGAAAATTGAGATTGAATTTAAGGTAGTAATCTCAGCACAACAATTAGTTTACTTTTGTAGTATTAATCAAGGATTGTTTGGTTGCCGAGAAAGCTTGAGGAGGAGACCGAATAGGGTATCTGTTAGAATTGTAGAAGGATAACAAAATGCCTGTACAATGGCAGCTTCAGGAATTTTTGGTTGGGTAGTCAATAATTTTTTTCCCCATTTCAAGAAAAAATTGCATTCATCGATCTCTTATATGTTAGCTAAGGCTAACAATGCGTAATTAAACTTCTCAAACTTAACAATATGGATCTTCAATGAATCAAAATATAATTTTTGTGGGTTCGATGTGTTTGAATTACTTGTTCCAATTAAGTTTTTGCGGTGTATATGGTTCTCTGGTTTAAGTTGTTTTCCATCCTGTTTGTTGAAAGCCTGCTAACTGTGAATAGGTAGGCTTGAATTGGGTATTAGAACATGGAAAGTTAAGGTGAGTAGAAAAAATATAATACTCGTGTACATAAGCAAATTAGTGGAGGGTATTCAATTGCATACTCATAACCAAGGGTAGTGCCGCCTCTGCTGTTGTCACTTGTAAGTTGTAAGTTATAGGTTTTAGGTTTTTCAAGGAACTCCATATTGACCTTTAATTGTTCTGGAGAACAAGAAGTTTTATTAGGTTTTCCATTCTGTTACCTTATTCTGGAATCAGGATTTCGCGACTGTCTTTATCTCTTTGCGACTTCCGTCACATATAGCTTGCGCTTATGTAGGTTCCTTCTAAGTAAGATTAGTATGCAACATAGGAAAGTATTATAGTTCAAAAATGTTATATTGTTATGTTAATTGGTGTGCGTTTTGGCGTTGATGGTTTTGTTATGAGTCTTGTCTGTTTGACATGTATATTGTATGCTAGCATCGACGAAGGCTTGCTGTTGGCCTTCTTGTTCTGTTAGATTCAATTTCCTTGAAGACCTTGAAATTATTTGGTGAAGTACCTGATTCAATAATTTTGAATGAATTTGCACTATTTATGCCTTTTGTGTAGTGCTTTCATTTTTAATATTGTGTGTCAAGAATTATTGTTCGAGTTGAGTGCCACCTTTGTGCTGTTGGCTATATATGCTTTTGGGTGCTTAGGTCTTTACTTAGAAAGTTTCTTTCAAAAACATCCTTAGTATTGATATTCGCAAGGGTGAGGATTGAGAGCGTGAGCGTAGGGAGAGGATTGAGAGCACATGCAAGGGTCCTACTAAAGGATTATCAATTGTGTGAATTAGGGTCTTGATGTCCCTGTAGTAATAAGTTTTTCTCTTGGCATTGTAATTCAAAAGTGAATCCGAAGCCATTTATGGCTGCTCCGTGGCTTGAGGAAAAAGCGAGAAAAATTATTGCAAACCTCTGTTTGGCTGGTTGGGATAACTGAACATGTTTTAGTGTGTGAGACAATTGAACTTGACATTGTGCTGTACTAGCTTCAATACTGGTTCATAGAATCATAGGATAGTTATGTGCAATATTAGCAAGTCATTGATAGGGTGTGGAAAATGGAGACTAAATGAGTATGGATTCTTTACTTCTTAGTTTGGGTCATAATTCTCATTAGATGAGTTGTTTCTGTTGTTATTGCTTATTTCAAATTGGGAAAATATGAAGGACTATAAGAGCGAAAGAGCTTAAATATTTCAATGAGTGAAGTAAGGGCAAAATGAACTAATTCAGTCATTCGGTTTAATTACATTTCCCATAAGGTCTATGCAACAGAAACTATTTTCATCAAGGGTTAGGAGCTAGGACTATGCCAGAGATTAAAATTTTAGCTACATCACCTTTCTGAAGCACCATTTGAAAAAGACGAAGCTAAAATATCTTTTCGACCTTAGAGGCACTGCGATAAGTTCTCTAGATTGAGATTGTTAGTTTTACTTCAGACATATGATGGTAAATTGGTAATAATAGTGCCTAAAACCATGTCGTTGATTGTATTGCAACAAGAAAGAGTTGTGTAAGTTCCCATCATATGGAAGGATACATAGCCTGACCAAAATGTTTAGGTGGTTTCCTTGTGCTTCTATGGTGTTCCTATGGTTAGGCTATCTAAACTCTAGTGGATGAGTGGGCCGCCTCTATCCAGAAGAAGAGTTGGATCATTTGCGAGTTATCTTTCAACACACTTGACATGAACACTTTTAGGATTCTCTGCCATTTGAAGATAGAAAGGGTCCAAAACCTGACGAAAAATGGCTTCATTTGAATACTAATGGACTGTCATTTCGGTGGCATTTCAATGTCTAAACACCTCCACAGCAGAAGAATGAATCCAAGTGTTTCTGTATCTTCCTTCTTGAAGCGGAGATGGGTGCAGGTGAAGCCTGATGCTTCGTTGTGACTCAAGCGACATTTAAGACCTGAGCTGTAACAGAGGCGAATCAGGCACTGAAACGTTCCTTGTTGTTTACTTCTGTAAACTTTTTCTTTTGCCTTAGCTGAGTAAGGATCTAAACTACCAGAATATGACACTTTCTTGCATATGATTTTCCCTTTGTCCAATCTTCATCTATCTGCTACTCTAGCCGTATATCATTTGAACCCTGTAAATATGGACCGTTTGCATGTGGACTATATGAGTCTTTCAAAGTTATTGCTATAAGTAGCACCGACAGAAGTGTAGGCAATGGAACTCTTGAAATTTTACAGTCTCGTGGGCACATTTTCTCAAATTCTTTCTCCTCTTTACATTTTAAACTCCTCAAAATCCGTAGTCGTTGACGGAGTCCACTCTAGGCAAGGTTTTTGTATTCTAAAACTCGGGAACCCTAGATTTGTTCAGATGTCTTTACTTGCAGCCAAGCAGGCTTCAATGTCGAATGAGCTAGAATCTTCTGATTGAAGAGAAGCCCATGGAGCCTCGATGGTAAATTTGTTGGGTAAGATTTACTTGTCGAACAAGACACAGTGCAGAATCTCACATTGAGGTAGGCTTGTCCTTGATTGGGCAATCAGCGTAACTCATCTCTGCAATCTCGTGAGCTCTTTCCCCCTGAATATGTAATCATTCAGAACACATTTGATATTGCTACTGCTTTTACCATAGGTTTTGGGGGTCCATTGGCGGTGTCCGATTTAGACGCGGTTGAACTTCTTGAAGAATCAACCATGCAAAGGTTACCATGCCCGGCTGAAGACTTTGGAGTTCCTCAGTGGCTGCATTTTTAGTTATTATATGGATCTTTGTAGATCATCTTGTGATGAATCCTTCTCTTGGAGTTTTGCTGATTGGAGCTGTTCAGCCTTAGTTGGATACTTGGATTGTTGTTGCCGATTTCAATTGTCTGCTGCAGTAGGCGAGAAAACAGCGTTTTCATGCGGTGTTTGCCTGCTTGGATGGGAGTTAACTTGATATGCCTTTATAGGTTTTAGAATCCCTTCTTAATTTGTCCCTAAATGCAGGTGCTTTAGGTTCCTAACACGCTACTAGGCTCTCTTTTGAATGAATGGCACTATACTTTGAGCCTGAAAACCTCCAACAAAAGACCTGTGAAGTACAGAACATGGAGGTGGTTGAGTCGTGCTCTCAGGGTCCATGTAGAGAATGTGTGCCAGCGGAAGAACTAATTTGTGATGCAAAACCCACCCGCACAGAACTCCTGGATCGAGGATGCATGCAGTATGGGTATGGTTCTTTCTGCATTTTTCTAATTTTTAATACTGGTCCCTTAGCCAATTTTGGTGATATTATGTGCATCTTTTGACAGGTGTCCTCATTACCGACGAAGATGTCGGATTAGAGCTCCATGTTGCAATGAGATTTTTGATTGTCGTCATTGTCATAATGAGGCCAAGGTTAGTTTATTCTAACTGTATACGTAAGGTTTTTTCATTTATTTCTATGTGTTTTTGGTTGCTGTGAATATAATTGACTAGGACCAGCCACACGATAATCGCTATGCGCGTGTATAAGCAGGTGTTTGCAGAACTTTAGGAAGTGATTTTGGGCTTAAATCTAAGTTATCTGTCGTGAATTATGAGAAAAAACTGAATGTGATGTTATTAGTGGGACTTTGGTGGTTGTTATCAAGTCAACTATCTGCACTTGTGGGATTGCTCTCTACTAACGATATATTTAGGAATTTTAAATGTCAAAGGATGTATTCTTAATTTTATAGTAATTGGTTAATATAATAGTAATTGGTCATCTTGATATCAGATATGATGACTAGAATTTTTCTGCCTTTGTTTTGTCTATGGTCCTCCTCACATTTACGGCACACAGTTGATGATTCGTTGATTGTTTTAGTTGGCTCAAGTTGACCAACTTGGTAAGAGTGGACATTCCATGGATAGTCATGTTCGGAATAGCAAGTTTTTTTTTTCCCTTCTGAATAATGGAAAATTGGGTCTCTGGGACCACGATGTAGGGCTCAATGGGAAGTGAACATCGTGGTGATATTATGCATAGTTTCCATCTCTGTATTGCCTTTTTGATGTAAGAAGTTAGAGAACATTGGGTATATTGACCTACTTGATATTATGGTTTGCAGAATGGTATCAATGTTGATCAAAAACATAGGCATGACATTCCACGCCATCGAGTCCGACAGGTACCCCTTGTTAACAGACTGCTTTTCTTTCTTTCTGCGTCCTTGACAATTACCCATTCTCTATATCTTGCTACTGGGATTTCTTCGTAGTTTTTGGCTGGCAGATGATTACATACCTTTTACCTTTTCATTTCAGGTTTTTGGCTGAACAAGATGATTACATTGGGTTTACCTTTTCATTTCAGGTCAAATGTTCGTTGGGCCTGAGTTTTAAAATAAGAATGATCTAGATGGTGATTTTATAGGTTGCTTTGCAGCTTTTCCTTGAATATTAGAATAAGATTCTGACGTTGGAACCTGAGTTTTAAAATTAGAAGGTGATAAAGAAATAAAACAGATTAGCCAATCACTAAAGTGTGTCTGCATTTTATTGAACTTTTCAAGTATCTATTTCCAATTAAGTTTGGAGAAAATCTCTGACTGTGTGTCTTTGTGGTGGTTGCTGTAACTAGGTTCGGCAAATCTGTATCAATTGTGGCGTGTGCATGGGTAGATACTTCTGTGAGACTTGCAAGCTGTTTGATGATGATGTGAGTCGATGCTCCTGTTCTTTTTCGTTCTTTCCTTACATTAGTGGTGAAAGTTTGAGGCATCTCTTAGACTGGATATTGTGATGCTATTATGTGGTTTCCTGAGCAGTTGTAAAAGGGCTAAAATGTGATGTATTGTGGACAATTTCTCTAATGCACTTAAACACGTGGAGCTGTACCTAGCACTCGATCTTTTCACTTGTATGAATTTAATGAGGGTCGATCTAAGCATTTTGCTTGCCATTTTGCAGATATCAAAGAAGCAGTATCATTGCGATGGATGTGGCATATGCAGGTATCATTGTTATCACCAGAGTTTGATTTCCAGTCAGAAGTTATATTCTAGGATTTGGAAACAAGTGTAGTTGAATATATGGTAGCTATGTGGGAATTCTCTAGGCACCTCTCTTGCAAGTTCGTTTGAAGTTAGTGGTACCACCCAAGAATGTGTCCTTAAATATCTGAATCATTATTGGAGGGCAAGTTCCCCTTAGCGCAAGACTGTAAATGGTTGAGAGATTGTTTTTGTACACTTGCAATTGAACACCTGACCTTGCAATCTTATTGTTTTGCTTTCCTTACGTTGTTCTCTGTGCAATGAATAGCCTGTGTGCATCACTTTTCCATGCATCTTGTCACAACTGTGCTTTGTTGCAGGATTGGCGGGCGGGAGAACTTCTTCCATTGCAATAAATGTCGTAAGTCATGACTGCCTTAGTAAAATATCCTCCTATTTGCGATACATATGTATCATGGGGGTGAGAACATGAATCAATCTTCATTATTTGGGCTAATTATGTCTTGGTTATAATATTCAGGATGCTGCTACTCTGTGCTCTTGAAGAATAGCCACCCGTGTATAGAAGGAGCAATGCACCATGACTGCCCTGTTTGCTTTGAGGTAATATGCATTATCCATGTTTGCTTTGGCCTGAGGATTTGATATTTGTTTTAAAGCAATTTCTTACAGAAAATGGTTGTGCAGTATCTATTTGAGTCAAGAAACGATGTGATCGTTATGCCCTGTGGGCATACTATTCACAAGAGCTGTATGAAGGAGATGCAGGAGCATTACCAGTTGAGTGTCCAACGAAATCAATTGTTGTTCTCTTTTCACCTTTTAGGTTTGAAGAACTTTTCAATTTACTTTGCCGGGTTTTTTAAATAGGTATGCATGTCCTCTCTGCTCCAAGTCGGTTTGTGATATGTCGAAGGTGTGGGAGAAATTTGACGTGGAGATTGCAGCTACACCCATGCCAGAACCTTACCAAAACAAGATGGTAAATCTCTCTCTCTCTCTCTCTCTCTCTCTCTCTCTCGCATGTTAGATTTCGTTTTATTTTTTCTGTTCTTTTTTTTAGTTTCCAGAAAACACACTTTTTTGGTAAACTGTTTTGGGCAAAGTTTCTGTAAACTACCCGCTGGCTGCTTATGAGGAAACATCTCTTTCAAGAAACTTTTCTTTTGGCAAACAAATGAAACAATATGTATACAAACATTTGAGAGAGGGAAAAAAAAAAAAAAAAAAGCCTATGCATCTGCATTACATATCTCAATATGTGTATTACTGATGACAACGTACTTACAGATCTGGATCCTTTGCAACGACTGTGGTAGCACATCAGAAGTGCAGTTTCATATCGTAGGTCAGAAATGCCCCAACTGCAAGTCCTACAACACACGCCAAACCAGATGAATACAAACTGTTGAGTGGTGACACCACTGTTGATTGACAAATGTGGTTGCACTCACTTGGGAATCACTGACGTTGGCTTGACACTCAACCTTTCCAATGCCTCGTCCATACTCCTGGAAAGACAGAGGAGAGCGTTCTAGTCCTGTGCCTTGTGCTGTCGGGGCTCTTGGTTTTCTTGCTTCTTCAATTTCCCTTTTTTACTTTTGATCTCTTCTTTTCCCCTCGTGGCTCCTGAGTTTCAATAATGTTGGTGCTCAAGCATATGCTAGAATTTAGATCCTATGTTCTTCCAACCAATTGTAGAGGGATTCAAAAAAATCAATTCCAGACCGATCTGATTTGCCTGTTTGTTCACCGTGGAAAACTTCACTGCATGTAATTGAAGTGTGCTTTCGGATATGATCACGCCTTTTTGCTTGTATGGGATACTCGATCGACCTTAAAGTTGAACCGGATGAACAAGGGTGCAGAGAAAGAAAAAAACTCAGTTCATATGTAGTGTTTCGGTTTATATCATCCTGTAGCGGAAGGTGAGAATGGCTCTCCAAATCAGTTGGTCTGTTGAGTCGAATATCGAGTAATTAAAAGTTGAGCTGAATGTTCTCTTGAAGTGAATTGGCAAAATGGCTGTGCGCCAAAATTTGGCAAATGTTGAAAGCAAATGCCGAAGAAAATGATTTGTGTTAGTTTTATTGCGATAGAAGTGGAGATATGGGCTTGTGAACCGATTTGGGTAATTGCCAATTTGGCAAGCCGAATGGGAGACTCCGGGAGGAGTTCCTTTTTGTTCACCCAAATGACGGGGTGTTTGGGAGGTTCTTTTTTAGTTTTTTGTATTTAAATTTTTGGCTTTTTTATTTTTTGGATTATGGTCAGAATTTATTTTTTGGATTATGGTCAGAATGTACTTTGTATCCGGTAGGGTATTTGAGAGAAATGTACATAATGTATTTTGCAATCGGAGTAGTGTTTGAGAGATATGTACAGAATATATTTTGTAGGTTTTTCTGTTAACTAAAATGAAAAGTGAGAAATGAGAAGTCAAGCTCATCAAATCCTACTTTTGGTTTCTTCTCTCTAATGTCAAAAAATTAAAAACACATTCTTACAGAATGCATTTTGCAATTTTCAGTTAAACGCATAAAAACCAAACATGTAAAAATGGTAAGTATTAAAATGAGTTTGCCAAACTTCAAGCCATTCATTGATTTTTTCTTTTTTTCTTTTTTTTTGGTAAAGAGAAATATTATTAAAATTACAACTTAATACAAAAGGAGTCCCAACAAAAGACTAGAAAGAAGTATCATTAAAGTTACAACCTGATACAAAAGGAGTCCAAACAAGCTGAATACAACAACAATAACACAAGCTGAATACAACAACAACAACAACAACAACAACAACAACAACAACAACAACAACAACAATAATAATAGAACTCATTTAGTCCCCAATCATTGGGGTATGAGCGGGGATGATTGGAGACAGACCTTACCTTTGACAATATGCACTAAATGACTGCTCTCATAGTACCACTGAAATAGTGGTCCCCTAAACCTCCAAGAACCTAAGGAGCTACAGGGATATTTTGCTGTCGAACCACGCCCTCAAATCAAAGTCGAAAGACATTAAGGAGGGCAGGCCTAGAGACCCAAATCAATTTCTATGCTCATTAGCATGCTTCCTTAAGCATTTTAGTAATGAACACAACCAAACAAGCTGAATCAAACCAACAAAAACCAATAAAAGACTAGAATAAGCAAAAACATAAACTAAAAGAGATCTTCATCACCGGTGTCCTCGGGTTGGGTGGTGGGTGGGCTTAAAATCCGAACCGAACCGACCTGTGCACACCCCTAGTTAAAACCTCTCTCTAACCCCATCTTATAAGGGTGTGGTTACAAATTTAGATTCTAAATTTAGATTCTGTTTCAGATTTTATACTGAAGAAGCTCAGACATGTCAATGCATAGGTGTGAGTGCTGAAGAGGCACGTGAGAAGTTAACTTTAGTACGTGACAAGTATGATAGGCATCAATGGTTGAGGGAGAAATTTTCAGGTGTAACTGATGGTAGCAGTGACCTGCCATTTAATTTGTAGTACAAGTTTACTTATTATATTTATTAAGTTGCACCATCTATAGTGACATGAGTGGTACCCGAGTTTCTGTCACATAATCTATTGGTGGACTTGAGAGATGTTCATCTCTATTCATGGGGTGCGGGTGCCTTAGCTTTCTTATATTGGCAGTTGGGTTTTGTTAGTGTGTCTAGAGCTTGACAAATATCTCATGCTTTGGAGGCATGGATTTATGATCATTTTCAAAATGTAACAAGAGGACATCCCAACTTGGAATATAAACAGAACCAACCACTTGTGAAGCGATGGGAGCCCCGGAGGGATTGTGGTTTCACGATAGCACATTTACAAGAACAAAGAGAGCTGATTGACACTTTGAGGGGCAAGAATTTCGTACACTTTAATTTCTTCTTTTTTTCCATCTAACTAATCTATACATTGCAATATGTCACGCTTATTGTATTTCCTATTTGCAGTTTACTTGGGACCCATGTGGTGATGCTAGGGAACACCATCCATTCCTAGAGGTTGCACGGTACACTAAGTGTCTCCAATGTTGGCATATTGTCTAGCCTTACCATCCTGAGAGGGTTCTGAGACAATTTGAAGATATTCAAACTATTCCTCCTTTGCCACTTGTTCAACCATGACCTACCCGAGGAGCCAAGGTAAACGAGTATTGAGATCATACATGGGGTAGGTGGCAAACTCATGTTTTATTACAGTAAAATCGGAGTGTTCCGATCTGTTTTTATATGACTGTGTGCCTGCTTATATGAAATGGTACTTTCGTAGCTCTTACCTAGTGATAAAAAAATCCAACTAATCGATCAGGTTTTGACCCATGTGTTCCTCATTGTAATGGAAATTCCTTCATGGACCTTGCAGAGGCCTGTGCATTTTTTCTGAATAAGTTTTAACTTTAGATTTTTCCATTATCTTTGTATCGTCTACAAAATGTTTATTCATTAAACAATGTACATTGACCGTGTTTGGAATTTCTCAACCTATCATTGAAAGGGGTTGTGATGAGAGCATTGGTTCTACTAACATGTTTTATGATGCGCTTAATGAAATCACTCAAAGTTTAACATATAACATGTCAGTAGAACATCCCTCGAGTACTTGAGTGATTTCATTAAACGCATCATACAACGTGTCAGTAGAACCAATGCTCTCATCACGACCCTTTCAATGATGGGTCGGGAATTCCAAGGAGGTTGATGTATGCTGTTTACTGAATAAACATTTAGTAGACGATAAAAAGATAACAAATGAATCTAAAGTTAAAACTTATTTAAAAAAAATGCACATGCTTGTGCAAGGTCCTTGGAGGAATTTCCATACAAGGAGGAACACATGGGTCAAAACCCGATCGATTAGTTGGATTTTGGATTACTAGGCAAGGGATACGTACCATTCCGTATAAGCAGACACAAAGTCATATGGAAGACAAATTGGAACACTTCGATTTGACTGTGATTAATCATGATTTTGTCACCTTACTCGACGCCTGGTCTCGATACTCGTTTGCCTTGGCTCCTCGGGTAGGTCGTGGTTGTGTAAGTGGCAAAGGAGGAATAGTTTGAATTCGCCCAAGTTTGTCTCAAACCTTATCAGGATGGTAAGGTCGATGAAATCCCCACATTGAAGACACCTAGTGTACCATGTAACCTCTGGGAATGGATGGGTGTTCCCTAGCATCACCACATGGATCCCAAGTAACTGTAAATAGGAAATACAAAAAGCATGACATATTGCAATGTATGGATTAGTTAGATGGAAATAAAAAAGAAGCCAAAGTGTACTACATTCTCGCCCCTCAATGTATCAATCATCTCTCTATGTTCTTGTGAATGTGATATCGTGAAACCACAATCCCTACGGGGCTCCCATCCACGTGGTTGGTTCTGTTTATATTCCAAGTTGGGATGTTCTCTTGTTACGCTTTGAAAATAATCATAAATCCGTGCCTCCAAAAGCGTGAGATATCTGTCGAGCACTAGACACGCTAGCAAAACCCAACTTTTGATATAAGAAAGCTAAAGCACCCGCGCCCCATGCATAGAGATGAACATCTCTAAAATCCATCAACATATTAAGATACGTGACAAAAACTCAGGTACCATTCTTGTCACTGAAGACGGTGCAACCTAATAAATATGATAAGTAAGCTCGTATTGCACATTGAATAACATGATCACTGCTTTTATCAGTTACACTTGAAATTTTTTTCCTTAACCATTGAAGCCTAACGTACTGGCTGCGCACTAAGGTTAACTCCTCACATGCCTCTTCAGCACTCACACCTAATGCTTTGACAAGTCTGAGTTTCTTCAGCATTCAACTTCCCACAACCTATTGCTTTTCCAGTTACAGGTATGTTGAGAATTGTCCCAACATCATCCAAAGTAATGGTCATCTCCCCACCTGTCACATGGAATGTGTTTGTCTCAGGATTCCATCTCTCCACAAATGCCGAAACATTAACTTTGTTATCATACTTGTATGATAAACCAACAGTGAAAGTAGTGTGGAAGTAGTCGAGACTGAGTAAGTAATTATTTAAACTTGATTTGCTTTGTAGGTGAATCATATACTTTCCACTCATTGACCTTGTATGCATGGTTCATACACTTTAGGGGCGGACGCTACTACAACACAAGTAAAAATTTAATTTTTTTAAATATTACAAAACATACACAAGCATGATTTCATCATAGAAAATAATAGGTCAAATAATTCTCCCCTACCATAAGGATGTAGATATATGTTTCCCATAACTTGTAAAATAATGGATGTCATAACCCATAAACCCAGAAGGATCTTCATCTTGTGGAACCCCAAGAAAGCATCCACTTAGCTCTTCATCTTGTGGAAATATCCTCTAACAACCTCATCATTTTTCTAGCTTTGGTTTTTCCATGTCATTAGAAATAATAGAATCAACAACCTCCGGATCATTTTCTCTCGATTTATTTTTCTTGCTGATCACATTGAATATGATCGAGAAGTATCAGTTCTATTCGTACCTGGTTCATATCATATGAGATGGATCATCGTCTATTTTTTCAGTACATCCTTTTTGTTAAGAATACCATATCCATTGCCATCAGATGAAAGTTCAAGAGAAATGTTTGTGAAGTATAATTTTAGGGTTTCAGTTTATTGTTATTTATCTTTTATGTTAAGGGTAGTTTAGTCGTTTTGTGTTATTAGGGTTTCGCTAAGGTTATCGTTATTTATCTTTTATGTTCAAGATAGTTTAGTCTTTTTGTATTATTAGGGTTTCTTAGGTTTGTCTATTTAAGCTTTGCTTTGTCTTTGTAATCGGCACATCTGATACATGCAATGCCTTGGCTTGTTTCTCTCCCCTTTGGTTTGTATTAATGTTTACCTTTGCAAACCTATGATGGCTGGCACTAACAAAAATCAAGAAAACTTAAAGCTAAACAAGTTACATGGGAACCAAGTTCAAAACCTGATCCTAATGTAAAATAACATCAATAGATGTTTCATTTTTTATGTAGAGAATGCAGCGGTACTTGTTCGATGGTCAAAACTTTCACTGGTGTATTGCAATTTCATGAAACAAACAGTCCTTCGCGTTTGTGAAGAGTTTACGTTGGTGACAAAAGAAGAATGGATTGTTCACTATGCGAACGTTATATCATAGGTGATGGATGGACCAAATTTGTTGCTGCCCACGTTGATCGATGGTAATATTTTGGTGCTTAGCCTAGATGTCAATCTAGAGTTGTACGCTTTGGTGTGGTTGGAATGATTTGGAGCATATCTTTCCGAGTGACAGGTTTCCTGGGAGTTTTTTTTAGAAAGCAATGTTAGCGCAAGTAGTAGTGATCATATGGACATAATTAGTATCTGTAAAGTTCATATGTTGTGGTGAAATTGATTCCATTTGAGGGGAAAAACATTACTATCCACCACCACCACTGCAGCAAATCACTCCATCAAAGTCAAGTTTGATTCCATTTGGGGAGATGGTTGTCGCCGTTGGCTAGACCGTCTACGTCCTTGGTCCTGTTGTGTGCAAACCTGAAGAATTACCCGAAAAGGAATCCCACTTGGGATTTTTTTTCCCCTGATGTCCTTTATTTTTTAACTAATCACGAGGAGGAGGGTTGGATGCGAGGTTCTGATTTGCTGAATGCCAAAGGTGCCAGCGAAGCGGTTGCCATTGAAGGAAAGATCTATGTTTTTGGTGGCAATGACTTGGAGAAAGCCGAGGAACCTTGGATGAAGTTTTTGACCCAGTAAAAAACGAATGGAAGCCTCTACCTCCGCCAGGACTGCCACTCAAATACCTCGATGATGACGAGCATGAGTGGCCCATTGTCTCCTACGGTGGTACATTGGAAATTAAAGAAGATTATGCTGGGTGGCAGAAACAAATACTTGTCCTCCTCCCAGCAAATCTGACTCTTTGTATGGTGACCCCTTGGGCAGCTTGAAGGGTTCCATCGTGTGTATTGTTTCTTGTATTGTCGATCAGCCTCTGGACGGAAATTGGCTTGGCCTCCTACTGTAAGTTTGCATCCTCTCATATCCTGCCTCTGTCCCCTATTATCCGATAGAAAATAGTTTTGTTATTATATGGGTATTTCGCTAGTCAGACCAACAATCTCCTCAAGTCAATGATTATTGAGTTGCTTTCCTCATTTCTGCTTTCGATTATCGGTATAATACTTGATGACTGAGAGTTGCCATTTACATTGCTTGAAGTAGAATCTCCATGGTATTTTATGGACTAATACTTGATGATACATGGATTTGTGATAAGCAGTGGCAACCCAACACTTCTTTTGAGGGTCTGAGGCGAAACATCAAAGGCAGACCTTCTGGCATTGGATGAAAATTTTGGTTTATTAAGATTTCCTTGTCAAGTTTGCCTAATATAAGCTTTTCAATGTATAACTCTTTCTTTACTGGATCTTTACGGTGAAATCAACTTTGGCTAGGATTCTTAGCAAGTTTGATGCTAGGGTTGCCCTTGATGATAAGAAGGGGTGGGAGTTGGTGGGGATCTTTTAGTGTTTGCTTTTTAATTTTGCGAGGACAACCTGATACATTATGTTCGTGCAGAAGGAGACCAGAGAGGGCATTCTAATTATGATATATATGTCTGGACTATGCTTCTTTACATTTTAAACTTGGCACAGATAATGTACTTGGAGTGAAAAATGAAGGTATTACTTTTGTACATAGATCAGTGGTACTGTGCTTTTTTCGTCGGGAGAAGGTGGGGAGAATATGAATCTTGATAATGATCCTATAATCCCTGAATGTGACGAACATTTTTTTCATTTTGGACACCCGATTTTGGAGTTCAAACCTTATAAGGTGAAGGTCTTCGGTTATCTGGTTGGAGTCTCAAGTCACGCAGTGGCAGTGAATACTAAGGTGAACACAGATGAAATAAAAGAAAAAGAAATTAAGTGCTTCTTTTTAGATCTCTAAGACTAATTCGATGGAATGATGGATGATTTGAGGTAGATTGACCACCTTGCTTGTAGGTGACTACACAACTGTATCCTTATGGAAGATGTTGGACAAGTAAGAGAGGACCATATGAGAGTTTTAAGTTCTACAATGGTAAGTTGGTTTTAGTGCCCACTATTAGATGCTTGATCACTCTTCGTGTAGGATGCTATTTGGTATTTCTATGTGTTTATTAGGGCTTTCAGTTGGGAATTTGTTAGTATAGTAGATTAATTTTCTTAGACTCTTTAGGTACTCAATTGAAACTTTTACACCTTTTTTTCTATATGAATTTTGGCAAAAGTATTATGTTTGCTTTTTTTAATTTGGTACCTTCTCATTGTAGTGGATCATGAAAAGAATTTTTAACATTGTGACTAATAGGTGTCCCTCCTGGAGCAAAATCCTGGATCTACCAGTGACCGTGAATGGGGCAAAATTATGCTATAGTACATAAACATTTTGAGCAGGTGCATGGTTTTTGTGATTGTAAAGCTTCCCTTACTAAGTAACCATGTTGCTCTGCTGTGGATATATCATTACCAGTGGCGGAGCCAAGATTTAGGTTCGGGGGTGGCATTATTTACAAGCGTCTACCTTATTGTTGTATATGTATAGCAAAAATAGGGAAAAAAAATGGTAAGTGCGAAGTCAGACTTTTTCCTAGGCTCTAATTTTTGTTTTAAGGAAAATAAAGGCTTGATTCAATTCTCCCGAGGTCTTTAAATGAAAATCTTGAGATATTTTCTTCATGATCCGAACTGTTCATATTTTAAATCGCTTTTTTTTTTTTTTCATCATTTGTGTGAGAAATCAAGTGTTTGGATACTGCTAGGTGCCTAATCCATTAATGTTAAACAAAAATTCTTTCGGAAGTGGGGGTGGCATTACAGCTGGGATACAGAAAGGTGGTCTGCCCCTATAACATAGTTATGTATTGGTTTAGTGATACTGATACACACATTGTTAAGTATTCTAATAAAACACATAACTCCATTTTCTAGTTAGTCATGTTATCATACATCTATATATGCTGATCAAAGCAATTGATTGTCTTTGTGGTTGATGTGCACTCAAGGTTATAATTACTTGTAGTTTCAAATGATAAATAAGTGGTCGTTCTCTCTGAGAGGACGAAATTCTTCCACTTGAGAACCATCTGCCATGAGAATTGTGCATCCTCTTTTCCCAAACTTCTTTTCTGCATTAGAAAAACAAGGAAAAGTTGTTTAGTAACTTCGTTCCTCCACCTTCTATCCTCGATCATTTTGACCGATTACTGTGTGGATGTTGCTTGTTCTCAAGTCAAACACAAATCAGATTAGTGTTTTCGCTATCAGCTCAATGAGTATATATTTAGGGCTGCAAATGAGTAGAGTCGTGCCAAATCTTTAGAATGTTTATGTTTGTTAAGTTTTTAGTGAACTCGAGCTCTAGCTCGAACTCAATGAAAATATTTGACGAGCTGAGCTTACTCAGGTTTGATTCAAAGTCGAGCTTGTTTACAAGCCTTAATGAGCAAAAAATAGCAAGTGTTCAAGCTGTTATGCAGATCTAGAGCTGCAAATAAGATTTTCATCATGTACATAAATAAATAAGTTCATACATATATAGAAATTTAAAAACATGTACGTATATAAGTTGGTATTTGTAAAAGGAACATGTACAAGTAATAAAAATTTATTGTGTAAGAATATAAACTATTGCATATACATGTTATACAATCTATACATATTCAAGTTTATATATGAAATTCTCATGATATAGATATGTGTGTGTGTGTGTGTACATTTTAGGTTCGTGAGCCTAACCGACCGAATACTGCCTGCCAGGTTCAAGTTCAGACATTTATTAAACGAGCCTAAAACTAAGGTTCAGGTTCCGTTTGTTTCACAGGCGAATCGATCTCAAACGAGCCTTTACCAAGTCGAACTTTGAACTATTCGGATGGCTCGGTTCATTTTCAGCCCTAACTATATTTGTTATAGCCTATAAAAGTTGCTTACCTGCTAAACTCAGTAGGTCTTCTGCAGAGTCAGGAAGATGGATAAGTTTTCCCATTTTATCACCACCATTTGTTCTATCATCTGGGTGATGCCCGTGTATTATGACCCTCAGGGGAAGCATATCTGATGATGGCGTGGAAGTTGGTGATGTTCCTGCAAAATAATCGAATGAGTTTGTCCGCATGAAATTGGCAAGTTAATTTAGCTTTTGTGCAACGTTTAATTGCCACAGGATCTATATCTCTGCAACGTTTAATGCACTTTTAATTGCATTTTTTTAAAAAAAAAATTCACACCAAATTGGTTGTTTAAATTGGTACGGAAAAATTCAAAAAACTATACAGGGAAGCGCTTTTTTTATTCAGAAAAAATGACATGACTTTTCGTAGTGAACTAGAATCACGGTACTGTTATGGTATTATGTGCCCAGATAGGAAGTTGTACAGTCAGGCTTGAGCTTACTAACCTTCTATATTTGCACCTCCACTATAATTTGTTGCTTCATGATGTTGTGATCCCTCAGCAGGTGCTATATTCTGCATGAACAACATGATAAATGTCACTAGTTCGGGTTAAAAACTGGGGATGTCAGTGTTTGGATCTGATGTTAGAGTGAAAGTTTTATGCAATCGCACATTGGAATGGCCTAAACTGACTGGAACCCTTGGATTCATTTCAAGTTCATCCCTTCAAACAAAATTGACATCGAACAAAGATACTTTACGAATCTTTCTGCAATTTTGTTCTGATTTTATTTACTTTTTGCGTATATTCATTTCCTCGTATACTTTACCGGGCTCAAGCATGGTTTGTAGTTTTGTGAAAAGCTGTTAATAATATTGGATACGGATCAAAGATACGGATACGATTTTTTTTTTTTCCAAAAAGTCGGATTGATACTTGGGGGATACGTTGAATATAAAAATATAAAAATAAATATATGATAAATATGGTATAATTTTTAGTTCCTAAAATTTCTTAGACAAGTTAATTAATAAAAAACTAAAAACACGTAAAACTTTTTCTTTTTGGTAGCGTATCGTTGTTTTTCCGTATCCAATACACGCAGCCTTTTAGCTATCCGTGCTTCATAGATAATGACAAATGATCAAATTAAAAAAAAGAAGATTTGGTAGTTGTAAATATCATAAAGTGAAATCCATTTGTGCGCTTAATTGGTTGCCCTCACGCTTGTATTATGCTTCCACATCTGTGTTGGCCAATTTCTCGGACAGTGTATACTTTTAAGTGAACCTGGTAAGAGGTACTTGGCTTGTTGTTGTTCACCTCCTTTATGAATTAAAAAAAAAAAAAAAACTGAAATGATAGAATCTCCTCTGTTGAATTGCCATACTCCCTGATATTCCTTGTTGAATTCTGAAAGCATGGCAACAGTAGAAGATTCTATGATGAGTACTATACTTTGCCCAAGGACACGGCAAAATACATACAATATTTACATTTTTAAAGCCAAATGTATATGAGACACGCCACGCGGCATGTCCTTTTAATTTGATTAACTGTTTTTGGGGGACACGGGAGGGACACGGTAGGGGTTAAATATGCAATTTTTTACATTTTTTTGAGGATAAATGTGTATTACTTCAAATATTTTGGGTTAAAAGTGTGATATGATGCTTATTTGTATATTTTGACGCTTCATGCTTATACATATAACTACGTTTCCATTGGTATAAGCTAAATATATATTATTATTTTTACCGTGTCTATGACCCCATTCTTTAAAAATCCCGTGTACTGTGTCTCATGTCCGTGCTACATAGATACTCATTGTTAGAAGTAGAAGCATAAACTTCATAGAATGACACAATGCACATTTCTTTCTTTACAGCTTTCATGTAGTGTACACATCTTAGGTTAATCTCAAATACGTGAAATTTAGCCATTGTGGAGTTGTTGATAGTCGCTCTCTTTGAAGGCATGGATAAACTCGGCCTCTGCTTTATTAGCTGATATATGACTACCAGTCTAGATTTAGGACGACGATTCTTTACCTCTGTATTGAAGTCATCTAACAACTCTGTTACAAATGGTATTTCTTCAAGCATCTCTTTCTTTAAGTCCTTCAAATACTGAAGCAAGGAATAGAGGAAGAGTCATTCAGCATAAAATGTACATTTGCATATGAAGATAATTTAAGAAATGCGAGTGGAGAACTCTGATGGTGGAAAGACTAGCTGAGGAGCTTATCTCACATACGGTTTCTAGCCCATTCTACGATTCCATCAAAGATGGTTCCCCGATCCCATCAGTTCAAGTAAACCATGCCCACATTGAATGGACCAAAAATTACTTTGTAAAGGACAGATAACATTTATTGGTTCTCCAAATTTTGAGAACCATATGGACAGCGTTACAGCGTCCTGGGAGAAGTCGAAGACTTGCAGCTTAATAATAATTTTATGGGATGAAAAGATTCCAGACCTGTAAAAAGTTGGAGATAATTGTCTTTCCATCTGCATTATGTTGCTGTGCCGTTTGCTTGAAATGTTGATGACTAATTCGGATCACCTGAGAAAGCCTCTTAGTTCTCACCGTAAAAGGTTGTGGAATGTTTAGAATTACGCCTATTTCTCCTGCCACGTCCGCAGCCCCTAATTTCGATATGAACTGGGAAATCCAATTTAAATAGTTAAGATGTAGCAAAATTGGAGACTCTTTCTTTAGTGATCTGATCCTTGCTATAGAATAACCTCAGATATATAGAGTTGAACTCATAGGTTCTACTGTGAAGACCAGCAACATGAATATTAACTTATGCATTAATTGAGGCAATATGTTATGCTATTGGTGTAGTCTCCTTACATTCCGTATTGATGATTCTTCTTATGGTGGGCACTTTCTCAAGTTCATTTCTTAATTTTGTGGTCAAGGATAAAAACTCATAATGAAGTTCTCTTCTTTTGCTTGTTCTGAACCTGGTTTACTTGTGTTCTAATGCAGGTTTTTTTCAAACTGATAAAGACAAGACGGTGTTCATTTTTTCCTGCAATAGATTACAGTCCTTCTAGACGGGGTTGAGCTGGCACTCGGTGATTCGTTGCAGAATTTGCTTAGCTAAGTTCTTAGACTTGGTCAATTGTGCATCTTCCATTGTTGTCTCCATATCATTTTGAGCATGTGCATTACGATAAGCAGAAACTTGTCAAACGGACCTCCAGTTCACTGTAAATATGAAAAGCATACCTGCTCCTTTCCATTTTTGTAAATCAGCACATCCTGCATCCCAAACGACTGTTATATTTTGCCTGTTGTATTACTCATGATAACACGCGAAAGGAGAAGTACTATACCACTGCTCCAGTTACTACAATGTAGAATTCTGCAGGCATCTCATTTTGTAAGATAATATCAACTTTAGGTGGAAAATATTCAGCTTTCATCTCAGACACCTGTGAGGAGAAAAACCACAAGATACTGCTTATACAGTAGGTGGAAGAGATACAAACCTATAAATATGGAATTTCCCTATTGATACTAGCACCTTCTTTACTGGTTCAGTATGCTATTGTATCACATTGTGCTTGACATGGTTGCTCAAGCCTCTATTCATACCACTCAACATTTTCAGTCAGATACTGTAATGAACCGCTGGAGCTGGGAATGGCTCTCTCCCTTCTTTTGTTCAAAAGATGTGCAAATTTGACATTGCTACTTCACCCTCTTTGCAAGTATTCAATTTGACATGGCTACTTCACCCTCTTTTCAAGTATTCATTTACCACAAGAGAGAATTTTAGAAAAAGCTCCCAAACAAACATTTTCTTTGGTACATTGGACACATACAATTACCCATATTCATTTATGTGAAAGTTGTGTTTGCTTAGATCTTGGATTGGAGGAGGGGCCCTGGAGGGAAATAGGATTAATTTGGATATCTTTGACCACCTTTTTCGTTTCCTTATTTTTTCCTCTGAAACCCCTCTACAAATCCAAGATCCAAAGACAGCCTAAGTGTGAGATGCGTATCTCAGTACCTTGTAGTATCAATGCCGTATTTGTGCTTTTGCATACATAAGGTGTCGATCTTTATTGTCATTACATGTTTGTTTTTGTTCTCGGTTGTATAATTACTATGAGACTGCAACATGATAAGAGATGTGAGGGAGAGGGAACACAAAATGTGATACCAGCTGGACGATGAGGTTGTCAGAAACTCCTTTGAAGAGATAGGTAGTTTCCACCGTTCCATGGAAAAGATGCTGAGCGATACTTGATCTGATTGCCTTCGGTAAGTCTTCAAGCACTTCTTCTTGTTGTAATTCTGCTGTCTTAAACTTGAGTTGCATATGTGCCAGCATTTGCTCTTTCAAACCTTCTGGAAGTCGATTCTTGCTCGCGTATCGTAATATCTCATTGATGGCGTCCCTCTGTGAAGTCATCATTAGATAATAGTCTATTCTAGTACTCCATCCCTCTTTGTTGGTCAAATATAGTAATGTATTAAATTTGATCCTTCCCTTTTCAAAGTGGGCATTCTTTATGGGACTGGCAAAAGTGACAAAAATTGAACCAATAACGGAGGGAGGTATACTTATGAAAAGTTGACGATTCTGGTCACTTTGAATTGGATAATTTGATTTCCTCTCATGACATTATAACAGCATTAAGGCTGTGTTTGGATCCTGTTTCATGAATGGATTTGTGGAGCAAAAACAAAAGAAAGGAACACAATTTTGGATATGGCATCTCATAGTTTTATCCCTCCAAAAATTCATGATCCAAATACGGAGTAGAACCTATCAAATTGCATAGAATTGAGTGTTTATGTTGGAAAGGGTTAAAAAATGTCGGAACTATAAGAATTAGTCCAAAACAAAGATGGTTCATAATATTTGGAACATGGAGTTGTTCGGTCAGCAGTTCCTTGAACAAAATTGCAAAATGTCGATGCCTGTTGTCTAATCTTTGACAAGTGAAAACCACCAGGACACTAGAGGATTATTTCAGCCGGAAAATCTTGGGGAGAAAATTGAAGTAGACAGTTGGTCAGCTGATTCAACTGCTAGCTTAATTTGTTTTTGTTTTTTTAGGTTGTTCACATTAGCCATGAGGCTCATATGTTCATAACAAGGGTTACAGATGAATTTACCATAGCGAAGGTTCTGACTGCACTGTGGACAATGAGATTGGTCATATTTCCAATAAGATAAGCAGTTAGGCCGATGTTGAATAACATGTAGAGTATATTGAAAACCTTCTCTCCTGTATTCTCTGCATGCAAGTCTCCGTAGCCAACCGTTGAGAGGGTGACAATTGACCAATACATCGAATAGGTGTATCCCATCCAGATGTTCTCATGTTCAAAATCATGAACTTGAGCTCCGATCCATGTGTCATCCGATGTTTTATGATGGACGGCTATCCAGTAGTAGAAGCACCCTGCCGAGTGCACTGCGAATAGAGTCACCTGTGAAAAGTTAGGAAAAAAGACTATGAACAACCAACTCCGAATTCGATAGTGGAGGCTTGAGAGTTGAGATTTTAACACTGGAACAGAGGTAAGTAGCCGGAGACAGTTTGGGGAAACTTATACTTACACATATTAGCTTGCAATATCTTGTCCAGAAGTAGCTGAAGCGCGTGTCTTTCTCTAACCTGAACAGAACAATTTCTAGCTAGATGAGGTATTTCATGTGAAGCTCATGTTTCATCTTTGTACGTCGATCCTACATAACTTGTTTTTGGGATTGAATTATATTTTTCGTTCACATCATTCTTAAGTTCGGTTGTGGGTTCTGTGTACGGTGTGTTTTTATACTGATGTATTCATCTCTGAAACAAAATGGAAATTTTGAAACTTCATTGTATTAGTTACCATTCAGTCCAGGAACTCACAACCGAATCGATTAGTGTTATATGGCATTTTTGTTAAAATTTTGGGAGAAGCCATGTAGATGTTTTACGTATTTGGGGGCAACAATGTATTTGAAGAAATGTACCACCTTGTGAAGAATTCACTGACACGTCGGAGCCGCCATAACCGGAGCAAATTGAGGAAGCCAAACACTTCACCTTTGTGCATTTTTCCGGTGAAGAGCAGATATATGGCATGGAATGGCAGAGTTGAGGCAACGTCCATTGGGAACCACAGTTTTGTTACATACCTGTACCGGAAATTTTTAAAAAAATCAGACCAGATAAACTCAGAATGGCTACGCGGTGTTTCGGATCAATCCAGTGCCAAACATTCATGTAGCGTCTATATACTTAGTCGAGGACTCCACAAGAATGTGTGGCTTTGGAGTGTCTCGGAGCACTACGTTGCCTTGTCTCTCTCTCTCTCTCTCTCAATGAAAGTGCATAGAAAGAAGTAAGAAGATACGTACCGCATTGCAATTTTCTCATGGTTATCAACAAGGAGATAGGTTGATTTGTCCAAGTAAGCAACGAAGAAGGTAAGAACAATGTCAATGGCAAAGAAGGCATCCACAGCTAAATCAACCGGCAAGAGTGAACCAGTTGCCACCTTCCTGAAGGCTAGCTCGAACGGAGATGACCATGCCGAGTACACCACCAGCACCACCAGAAATGTTTGCCACCACCTGCATGCATACGCATTCAATAAATATACGTGTATATATACATACATACGCACAAATGCGAACTTAGGTATTTTTTACGACCTCCTACATATATATCGCACAATCCGAGCTTTGATTAGCAATGTTTTGCTTTCATGGAACTCTCAAGAAATAACCAACTAGATAGGTTGGCGTTGGTAAGTTTTCTGGGCTTGGGTCAAAGCCGGACCCAAGCCTCCGGGCTCCAAATCGCGATTGGGTAGGCTGGTTCATCTTGGCCTTGTTCCACCCATTTACATGACCCAAGAAAAATATCAAGAATTGAAATTGTGTTGTGCGGATCCACTTGGGTGCGTTGTGCGTGTTCCTACACAAACATAGGGCTGCAAATGAACCAAGTTGTTCATGAGCCTGGCTCGGTTCAGCTCGAAAAGAGCTTGTTCAGACTTGGTTCGTTAAGTTTTTGTTGAGGCTCGGCTCAAGCTCGAGTTTGTTAAAAGCCTTAACAAAAAAACCTGAACACGGCAAAACTCGGCTCGGCTCGATAAGGTTCGTTTACTTTTTAGAGGTATAAAATAATATAACTTCTTATTTCAATTTGATATCTTAATGCACTATCTTTTCAAAAACTTATTAAATTTCACTACAATATTATTTTGAAATTGTTACTATTTTCCAGTAGAATATATAGATATAAAATATATATACATGCACAAGTAAAACTTTTTTGTTGTCTTAATCAAACACTTACCGATATTCGATTGAGCTAATTTTTTGCATATCTAGTAAGGGCTCCATAGGCTACGGTGCGAGATTTTTTGTTCGGGATTGAATTTCAACGATCCGAACCTTTAGATGTGTTTAAAACGTGTTTTTAAGGTCCAACTCGAGGATTTGTCCAAAAAAAACCCCGGAAGAGCTTGATCCAAATAGTTTTCGATAAAATCGTACATATACATTTATATCGAAAATTGCTCGGATGAAGGCCTTCCGGGTTTTTTTTTTTTTTTTTTTTGATGAATCCTAGCGTTAGATGTTAAAAACACATTTTAAACGCATCTAACGGTTTAGATCGTCAAAATTCGATCTCGAACAAAAAATCCTGCACCGTAGAGTTTAAAGGAGCCCTTATTGGATATTTGTTGTATGTATATAAACAGCAATAGTGTCCTTCAATTTGGTTTGCAAATACTCCAAGGGCTCTCCTTAATAAGGGTAAACAGCAAGAGTGTCCTGGGCAGTGACAGATCTCATTTTGCCGTTTAAGACGGTAAAACCCTAAAACATGCTTTGGGTGTGTTTATGATTATGGTTACAAGTTTTAGATTATATCTTTACATTCTGCTTTAAATTATATATTTTGGATTTTAATAAAAGCAGATAAACACGTACTTAGACATGCAGAGCATCCAATAAAATTATTAAAATTTTAGTCCAAAATCTAGGGCAGATAAACAAGCTAAACGACCCCAAACAGGTGGTTGATCAAACTTGGTTTTAAAACTTAACAATCTTCAAAAAAGTGTTTGAGCTTAGCTTGATTAAGAGAAGAGCCCCAAACGAGCTTTAATCAAATGTTATAATAGAGATACAGGTTAAGCGCTTGGTTTGGTTTATGTACCAAAGCTTGTTCAATTCAAGCTTTGTTTGAAACCTTAACGAGCTTCAAAAAAAGGTTCAAGTTTGGTTTGTGTATGTACCGAACCGATCGTGATCAAGGTTTTAACAAACACACACAAGTTAAACTCAAGTAACTTGGTTCGTTTAGCACCCTAAAAATCATACTTGCTTGGACGCCGCTGCCTTTCATTTTTTTTTAAAAAAAATTACCGTTGCTGCAAACGAACCGAGCTGCTCGCGAGCAGCTCGTGGCTCGGCTCGTTAAGGCTCGGCTCGGCTCGGTTCGATAAGTAAACGAGCCGAGCTCGAGTTCGATTTTCAGGCTCGTTTAGTTAACGGGCTTGCTAAAGCTCAGCTCGGCTCGCAAAAGCTCGGCTCGATTACATAGGCTCAGCTCGTTTAAGGAGGCTCGTTAAGTAAATTACCCTGGCTCGGCTCGATAAGGGCTCGGCTCGTTTATGACCGAGCCGAGCTCGAGCTCAATTTTTTGGCTCGTTTACTTAACGAGCCGAGCTCGAACACTACAAAGTTCGGCTCAGCTCGGCTCGTTTGCACCCCTAACTGTACCCTTTTCTTGAATGTCGATATATTTTATATACATTATTCTCCACCCTAAGGGGTGGAGACCAGTTAGCATTTTCCTACCATGAAAGGTGTGATAGTATTCATTCTTTCACATTCACTATTGGTCCAGTCCCGGAGAAAACAGGACCTAAAACTAATTATGAGGTGGTACTTGATAGCCACCACAAGTACATGATAATTTTCTTTTTCTTTTCCTATTTTTGAACATTCAAGATAACATTCATATAACTCCATTGGCCCAGGACCACATGCTTCCTGATTAAACATCATGCGCGTCGCGCGAACAAGTGCACGAATGTGAAAGCATCTTTTGAAAGCTCTTGAACGGCTAAAATTCGCAACAGCGAGGCTTGAAAATCAAAATGTAAAGCGATAATTGAGAACAAAAGATAAGAATACTCCGCTTTACTGGAAAAATTATGTGACTTAGCCTCCCGGAAAAATACTTTATTATTTCTCCAACTTTGATTTGGCCTAAAAGTCTTTGGGTGTGCACCGTCCAATTGGTTTAATAAGAGTCAAACCCACATTAGTTAGTACTTACTCCCCAAGTTTTGGACCCAAAAGTAAACTGATCAAAGTTTAGGACCAAAGCATTTTAAAAAAGGAAAATTTTAAAATCAGTCCAATGAGCTGCCATTAAGAATTAAAAAAAGTATTACAATGTGAAAAGTAAATAAAAGTGTACGAAATTGTATTAAAAAGTGTAAAAAGTCATTGAAGTGCGTGTTTTTTTTTAATTTTCCTATATATTTATTGTCAGTCCACTTGAAAAAAAAAAAAATTTAAGGACCAAATCAGCCCAACCCGAGTAAATTCAGTATGGGTTGGTGGTTGGACCCGGATATCTAATTTGTTGTATGAAATTTGAAGTTACTTAAACATTTCTTACTAGTGACAAATAATAATAAAAATATTCGTACTGCTATAATTATGTGTTGGATTAATTATTAAAGTTAGTGGCAACCATTAATACTAAGGCATATTAATTGAACTTTATAATTAAGATGGTTTTGTTAAATATTTGATTATAGAATTTTTGGATCTAGAACTGACATATTATCATTAGGGTCATGCTAACGGGTGTCATAGTGTCAGGCCAACTTGCGCACACTTCTTAACATCCCCCCTCACGTACAACCGCATTTGAGGTCTGTCACGTGTGGCCACTTTTTGGGTCCTATCATCGTGCAGCCTTTTTGCTGGTCTGTCATCGTGGGGTGTGGATTGTGGAATTTTTTATTTTAAAAAAAAATATGGAGTGGAATGGGGCCCGCTCTGATACCATGTAGAAACTTTTGTTAACAAATATTGTCCCACATTGCCTAGGAGTGGAATGGGTGATCACTTAATATATGTTGCGATCTCTCCACTCATTGCCAATTGGTTTTGAGATGGATATGTTGGACAATATTTCTTAACGAACGGCTGAGAAAAATGCCAAAAAATAAGAAGAAGAAAAAAAGCCTTAAAAAAATTGGTTTTTTGACCGTTAATAAAACTGACGGCAGAACCGAAGATATTCCATATGCAAGACAACGAAACATGCAAACACTAATGGTAAATTGGTAATACAAACGATTGAAAAGAATGCAAAATCCGTAATTAAATTTATGAGCTCACAATAATATGTATGAACCTCCCTCTCTCTCTCTCTCTCTCTCTCTCTCTCTCTCTCTCTCTCTCTTTTTTTTTTGCCAATAAAAATACGAGCTCAGGCAGGACCACCCAAGAACGCACCGACCCAGAGCTAACGGTCATGAGTTGGCACTTTGTTTACCAGTGTGTGAGGTATTAGGTTCAAGTCGATAGAATGCAGGGCCGGCCCTGGGGCATAGGCGACCAGGCGGCCGCTTAGGGCCCCCGGTTTTTGGTCCAAGAATAGGGCCCCCAAATAAAGGAAAATATTAAATATAATGTATGTCAAGCATTGTAATAGATAGCGATTGTAGCGTGGTGGAAAGACTTCTGTTCCTTAAGCCGCAGGTCGTGAGTTCAATCCTTGCTTGCTGTGAATTTTTTTTGAAGTTTTACAAAAATTTACTTCAAAATGAAGTTGCTAAGGTTCAAAATCGTGACCTTCAGCGAGGAGCTTGTTATCTTACCATTGAACTATAAGGTATACTTGCAAGTTTCTGAACAAAGATTATATATATAGTGAAATTAAAGGCCCCAATTTAAAACCCCGTTTAGGGCCCTAAAAAACTCAGGGTCGGGCCTTATAGAATGATGCCTGTTGTAATAATCTAACTTAATTTAGTAAAATAATGACATGCTAACCGATATAAAAAATAAAAAAAAAAACGAAGAACGCATCAACCTAACCAAAAGAATAAGATAGTGTTTGAAGGATATACCAAAAAAGTTCAAATGCTTTATTTTTTTATTTTTATTTTTTTTGAAGGGACAAATGCTTTATTTATTTTTTTTTATTTATTTTTTTTGAAGGTCCTCACTTCTCCTGGAGATGTTCTAACAGTTTTTTATATAAAACTAATTGAGACCAACATTTCCAGTTCTCTTCATATTTGTTAATTCTATGCAAGATATGCACATGTACATCACCGTGTCGGTGATACAATTATATAGCGGCAGAGTCAGATAAATACCTGTATCGGAAGTCCAAAATCTCGTTATTTAAACTCCGTGTGTGCATGGTTAAATATGCGTGAAGACATTTTTGGGAGGAAGGAAATTCGCACAGACGTACCGGTATCTACGATCATAAGGGGCGATGATATATTTCCTGAGATGGAGAGAACCATCATCCACAACAGACCCGAAAGCCGGCAAAAGACTGCTGGAAACAGTTGCTAAGTTGTTTATATCACCACTTGATCTCCTTCTGTACAACAAAGGCATAGGCGGCAGCCGGGACTTATTTTCCGATGGCATGGAAGTTGAAGCTGATCTTGTCTCCGTCGACATCTTTGAGAGAGAGAGAGAGAGAGGTTAATAGTTCACGTTCATATAATAGAGAGAGAGAGAGAGGTTAATAGTTCACGTTCATATAATTGTTTGGCCTTATTTAATAGAGTACATGCATTATGAAGAGAGGGATCTAATCTAATAGTTGAAAGTTCACAAAATTTTTTGAGCCTCATAGGATAATGTATAATTGTATGGGCTCAATTATGATATATATTATATACATATCAGTCAACTTCCAGTCAGGGCTCCCGCATTTTTTTAAAATCCGGACCTCCACTTTCCGGGTCAATTTTCGAAGATCCGAACCATCCAATGTGTTTAGAATGTGTTTTTAAGGGTCCCCGCAAGAAATCAACCAAAAAAAATACCGGGAAGGGCTTGATCTGAGCATTTTTTCATAAAAACGAACATATACAGTTTTTATGAAAAACTGCTCGGATCAAGCCTTTCCGGTATTTGTTTTTGCGGATTTCTCGCGGGGACCCTTAAAAACACCTTTTAAACACATTGGACAGTTCGGATTGTTGAAATTCGATTGGGATCTATGAGGTGTGGATTTTTTTAAAATCCTGGATCCTTGATATATAGGAAGTGTGGTGATATACATATATATATGTGTGTGTGTGTATATGTATGCATATTCACGTGAGAGAGAGAGAGAGAGAGAGAGAGATGTGACGATAATTTTTATCCTTAAAGAATACCAATGATGTCTATAACAGTAAACATATTAATAAAAATTGTAAGGACAAGAAAGAATCACGTCCCAAAGAAACCAAATAATTATTGAGAGCATAATAAGATAAGTGTACATATATTGACATATTGTGGATGAAAATGGTATGCAAATAATACTCGTGTAAAGAAACCAAAACAAGAAAGATGTGATTGCGAAAATTTGGGAATTATATTTATATTACATTACACAACGGTTTTACAAGATATCTCTCTCACAATTGTCCTCCGTGACAGAGTAGAGGGTTAAGATTGAATTTGAATTTCTTGGTAATATTGATCTGATGGTTCTTATTACTCCTCATTCAAAATACGAACCCTATACATGGAGGATTTTTATTAATGGGATTAATAATGATAAATGATACTATGTAGGTTTTGTTCAATACGTCTTGCGTTGTTCCATAAAACTGACTTATATTGTCAAACTGACTTATTCCACTTTATATACGAGACAGATAATTTTCTCACAATATATCAATTCAAAAGACTAATTAAGCCAATTGCTGACTTAAGTCAATTTCTAGAACAACGCAAAAAAATTTGTAAATCAGCCACGCCAAAAATTTGTATTAAGCCAATTGCTGATTAAGCTAATTTCTAAATCAGCCACACCAAAAATTTGTATTAATCGGATGACGTTTAATGACTTCAAAAAACATTCATCTTGAAAAAAACTATTACAACACTAGATCAAAAAATTATTTTTTTCAACGAAAATGCATTTCAAAAGCATATATTCCTATGTTTAACATGTTAATGTTCTCAACAAGGTCTAAAAAATGAACGATCTCATCCGGCCAAGAAAAAACATATTTAAGTGGACCAAACAGGACCATTTAGTCTCCTCTCAAGGAGAAATTTTTCAGTACCAGACATGACAACATTTATCCAACTCAATAGAGAGAGAAAAAGAGAGAAGAGTGTCCGGGTGAGAGGAGAGAGAGTCTACTACCCTTTTCTCTCCCGGTAGAGAAAAATTTTGAGACTGGAAAGATCAAAGTCTAGAGAGAGAGAGAGAGAGAGAGAGGGGGTGGTTGATGTTCACGGATTGTCTGAGGCTCAGCTCTGAGCTGCCATGTAGGTTTAAACGGGGAAGGTGGTATGTACATAGATTTCACAATGAGGTAATAAAAAGATTAGAAAACATAAATAATGTGTAGGCTTTGACTCTTGTAAGGATTCAGAAGCCACAGTTAGGTGCAGTCAAGAAGTCAACAAACACTTGACAACCGTCCGATTAGGGCCTCAGATAAGGCGATAGACTAGATGAGGGAAAAAAGTCATGACCTGAGTTCATTAAGAATATTGGGGTATACATTAGATACAACAACTGCTAAAAACTGACTTTTAGATTATATAGAAAAAAAAATTTAGCTAATTATATAGGCTTGCCCCCTCTAAGTATTTTGGAAAACAAGTTCGCCCCTATGCAAGGACAGATCCAAGGGGAGGCATGTGCCCCCGCTGACCCCCACTTGTTAACGTAAAAAAAAAAAAATTATAGGAATAAGTTTCGTATATATATTTTTTGTGTCGAGTTTAGTAATATAATGAGTGTGTTGCTGGTGGTAAGTTGCGTTGCCTCTAAGCTTGAGGTCACGAGTTCGACTCCTCTCCCTTTCTTTTTAAGCCACAAAAGTTGAAATGTTATCAAATAAGAGTGATTGTTGAGATTTGAACCTGGACCTTTGGTTCCAAAACTAATTGTCTTCCCTCTTTGTCACTAGACCAACAACAATCTTTGTATAACAACTTGGTAGTTTTATTATATATTTTAAACCTATAATGGCAATAACAATTCCCTTAACATTTTTTTCCTGAATTTTAATTTTCTTCCTTCTTTTTAAGAGAATGATACAAAATCATGAAAAAATTGTTTAACTTAGATATTTTTTAATTTTAGAGATCTTTTACAATGGTCCCTAGCCTTCAATAATTTCTTATTTGATATGAAGTTTAGAATCAATCTTACACGATTTCTTGTCCCTGACAAAATCGTTGACTAGGAAAAAAATTGCACGATTATAATTAATAAAATGCCCCCACTGGATTAGATTTCTGGATCCGTCCATGCCCCTATTTAATGAAATTTCTGGCTACGCCACTGCATGAACCCGAATATCCAATCCAAACCTCTTAGTTAGGTTCAATTTTTTAGTGCTGAAATTTTCCCCCCCTTTTTTTTCAAAAAAAAAAACTTGAATCAAATGGTAAGCTCATTGGAGAACACCCAGCAAAATCAAAGTCAGCCATAGATTACTTTTTCCTAAATTTTAACCCTGACTTGTATGTTTTTCGATCGAAACAATTCTTAGAATACCAGTTCCTGTCAAGTTTTTTGAAAAACTATTTGGATCAAGCACTTATCAATATTGGATTGAGCTAAATTTTTGCAAGATATCTTATTTTATCCATTTAAACGAAGTGAGCGGTTTAGATTATCACAATATAACCCGGAACAAAAGCGTGTTTTTTTATGTGTCCCCGGAACCGGCCCCTGTATATATTTCTAGTGCATGCCGTGCCCGTGCCTGAAGGCACAGCTTGAGCAATCGACTCACGTGCCCATGTCCATTTTTTATGGTCCTTCAAATTTCAGAGGGGGAAGGAGAGGAGGCCGTGAGAGAGAATGTGATATGAATTTCAAAAATGGGAGAGAGAGAATGTGGTTTGAAATTTTGGGTGTGGTGGACCGGTGGAGGAAAAAGGTAGAGAGAGAGAGAGAGAGAGGGAGAGGAATGAGTTGGCAGGGAGAGGGATAAAATGTAATATGATGACTAGGACAGAATATATGAATGAGACAAAAACCGCTCTCCGTTGTAATATAGATGTCGTGATTAAATACAATAGTTATTTTTCCGCAAAAAATACAGTATCTTTTAGTACAAAGAACGTTAGCCATAGTGTTGGCCTAGTTTTCCAAAATAAAAATTAGCAACCAGTTGTTAAAATCATGTTGATTTTAGCAAATGAGTTCACGAGGTGCTAAAATCTTGGTATTTCAAATCAAAAAATTAAGTATTTACGTATATTATTTTTCAAATTTTTTCACACCGAATTAAAGTACACAAGGAGTACTTTAATTTCGATAACAAAAATGATACAGACACAAACTCTTAGCCACAACCCACCACAACCCCTCTCACATGTGGGGGACCCACCTTGAGCGGGCCCCGCCCCACGTGAGAGGAGTTGTGGTGAGTTGTGGCTGAGAGTTTGTGTATGTATCATTGTTCGTTAGATAATGGGTGCTGCAATGGTAGATTGTAACCAAGAGCTGGTTATGTGATGCCGTGGGATTTCATGAGTAAATAGGTTCTGACTCGACATCCCATTTGATAGGGTCTTCTTCTTCTTCTTCTTCTTCTTCTTTTTTTTTTTTTTTTTTTCAAGTTAATTTTCCTGGTATCATTCGATTTTGGCAATTGGGTGAAAGATGATAAAATGGCAACACATGCCACTTGACATCATATGTAAAGAAGTCTTTGTTTGGCTATTTTTTCTGTTTGCTTCTAAATGATACTCCCACCGTCCCTTTTTTAGTGTAGACATTTTCATTTTAGGTTGTCCCTTAATAAGTGTTGTTTGAAAAGTTAATGGGTAAAAGTTTGTAGAATTATCATTTTGCCTTTTTGATAAGTTAGTGGGTAAAAAGTTAATGGGTAAAAGTGGAGGATAATTTTGGAAAGTAGAGGTAAAAGTTGATGTGAAAAATACAAAGTGGAGGAAAAAGTTGATGTGAAAGGTGCAATGGTAATGTTTCTTTAATAAGTTCGATTTACGAAGTAACACACTTAAAAATGGCTGGAATGTGGGGTTTGTTAGTTCGAAGGTCCATCTGAATGACATTGTGAAGAATTAGTACCATATATAACAAACTTTGAAGCGCAGTACCTATTTGACCTTAGGATATCTCTAGTCGTGGAGTTAAAAATAGTGTTATAAGACACAAAAGTGTAAAAAAATGGGTCCCATTTTTGTGTTGCTATGACAAAATGTGTTATTAAAATAATGTGTTGCAATGGTGTTGTTAAGAGTATTGTAAAATATAAAAAGTACACAAATATATATGTACACAGATATAAGTGAGGCTCTCCCTGTGGTTTTTCTCCTCCCCTCTCTCTTTCCTCTCTCTTCCTCTTCATCCATTTGGTTAACCGTACCATCACAGTTAACTCTGATAGTAGTTTTGTGTCACCCCTATCACTTTAATTCTTACATTTGTAACACTATTGGGAACAAAATATGAAAAAAATGTTAGCTAACTGTGCTAATTCTTACACTAGTAACGTTACTGGAGATGCCCTTAGTTAAAGTGACAATAACCCAAGGTCCATATTTTGACGCATTTGCCCTTTTTGTATTATGGCATCTATTGAGGGCAAACGATTTTACTGTTCACGATGCAAGAAAAGTTCTCATCATGTTAAATTAAAATGTTTTGAATAAGTGAGTGCCTCCAGGCACGGACACATTTGCTATCTATCATGTGAGACGACATTCCAATGTTTTGTTAAAATTCTTATAAGCTGGATCAGTGTATTTCGGATGTATAATTTTTGAAAAGAGGAAAATATATAAGTCCATGGTGGATGGAGTATTATAACTCCCACCGCCAGTAGCCCCGTCAGACAGACATACGAGAGCGGATCCGCTGTCCCAACTCCATGTCTTGTCCATCCGAGCCGTCTATCCGAGCAATCAATGGCTCGGATTCCATCTCACCCCAAACAAATATGAGCCATCCATGTTCATCTGAATATCTGAGCCGTCAATTGCTCAGATGGACGGCTCGGATGGACAGAACAGGCAGATGGGACAGGATTTTCGAGACAGTAGATCTGCCAGCCAGACATACAGGATCTTTAGGGATGGCAACGGGTAGGGTATGGATCGGGGGATCCTATTCTATCTCTCATCCCCAATTGGAGAGTCTTTTACCATCCCCGCTCCAATCCCCACTGGAGATATTAGATAAAGCACCAGACCCACATCCCGTTGGATATCGGGGTTTCCCCAAATATACCCGTATCCAAACCAAAATATATAAAAAGTCAATAATGAAACCAAAGTGCAAGCCCGATAATTCAAACCAACAAAAATATAAAGTAAAAAACTTCAAATTATCTTATTTTAACCACTAATGTAGTCAAAATAAGAAGAGTACAATAAAATATCAATCCAAGCAAACATCAATTTCTAAGTTTCATAAAGCAACAAACCAATAAATTTTAAAAAATAAAATGAAAGAGCAAAATATAGCAAGAACGTCATTTTAGGAACTAGAATCTTCTTAATATATTATGTATAACAGGTAGTAATTGACATGATTTGCTCTACAAATAATTATTTTATAAGTAAATAATACTCAAGATTCTTTTCTATTTATATGCATATGTATAATTTATATAGTAGTATATATAACCGGGTATGGGGATTCGAGGGCGGGGATAGCAAAACCATACCCGCTACTATGTCCCAGGGATCATCCGATCCGCCAATCCGACCAATCCGAACCGATCCGAACCATCCGTTGATCCATCCGTGAATGTTCGGTTTGATCATTTTCCCTTTTGAAAAGTTCCGGATCCGGATCGGATTTCCGCCCTTTAGTCCACTCAATCCGTAATCCTTCTTTTGGAAAGTGGAGGTCCGATCCGATCCGATGTGGAAAGTCCGTGATCCGATCCGCGAATGTTCGGTGTAATCTTAAAATAAATCCGCTTTGAATTCTACGGGATCGGAAAAATGGACGGATCGGATCGGTATCCGATCCGTCCGGGATCCGATTCATGGACACCCCTACCATACCCGCTACTATTGGGAATTTTTTGAATAAAACCCAACTCCATATGGACGGGGAGGGGCGGATATCCATTGGATATGGGGAAATTGTCATCCCTAAGGCCCTTCGTGTTATTATCATATGGGGCTATATACTATTATGGTAAAATAGAGAAAGGAACAGATCATGATACACGCATGAAAAAGGTCTTTGTCCGGCTTAAATTAGAAATTTCCTTATCATGCAAGTAGTTGAAGATATGGATATGAATAATGAATGCAAACGAAAAGCATTGACATTTATGATTTTATATGTTACCGTTTGTTTCCAGCAAATACCGTGTGATCCATGTAACATAGCACTCCCATCTTTTTGTTTTTATAATCGAATGTCCGGACCAGCTTGCAGGCACCTCGAAAAATTTCAGGCCCCTGGAGGTAACGACTGCGATAACCCGGATATGAGAATTGGAATCGAACCTACGACCTTAGATGAAAACAAACTCCTAAGTCCAAACGCAAAAGAAGAAGCTATGTTTCCTTGGGGTTCACTCCCATCTTTCCTTTTTTTGACGGGGAAATTGTAGCTTTTCCATTATCACAAGATCAGGTTACAAGAAACAGATTACACATCAGACAAACCAATAAAAAACTTGGAACAAAGATGTGCTAATAAAGCACAAACCCAATCCGACAATGGAACAACGCGATGCCAACCAAGCACGGAAAACCACGGCCGAACCGGGGATGTTGCCATTTCTGGACATTACGATCCCCACCACACACGGCCATGGCCGGCAAGCGCACTTCAAGCAAACTACAACTCCGGCAACGGAGAGACAACTCCGGCCAACAACAACAACAACTACGAAAACTAAAACGAAAGTACACTTTATTGCCCACCATCCCACCCACCGGATCTGGGAAAACCAGACCGGGACACTACATCCGAATTTGGGAAAACCAACCGGGACCAGCAAAAAACACCCTACACCACCTACCTCCTTATTAGCTCCACCACGGACCACATCAACCGGAACCTGGAAGTAGATCAAGGCGGAGACGGACCGAATCAACCCTCGAACCAACGGCGGAGCGAGATCACCGCCGGAGCTCCCACTTGAACCATCCACCGGGTGGGGACATGGTGACCTCTGGAGGAAGGGGAGAAACAACTCTTTGATCTGGGAAGTTTCGATAAGTTTCTAAAAGAGAGAGAGTGGAGGGGTTGGCCTCTAATGTAAACAAATCTTTAATTGCTTTCACTCCCATCTTTCCTATTGGGGTTATCTCTGAAGTCAACTCTTTGACTGTCTATAATTAAAAAAAGAAAAAGAAGAAGCTATGTTTTGTTTTTAAAAGGAAAATGCCAAATACCCAGAATAGTTACCCAGAAATAAACATTTCGGAGTTTATTTCTGGGTACCTAACACTACTGGGTTTAGGTTATTATTGAGTTGTTCTGACAAACCGTAATTTGACGACGATTTTAACTAGAGCTGAGAAGAATAACCAAAAAATTAGCCAGGAAGGCAAAAGTTGGGCCAAATAATCCCAGAGTACGAGGAGTAGTTTTACTGGAGTTTTGATGTGCTCGTTTAACTTACCTGTTGAATAATATGATGACACTCCTTAATATAACAGAGTTCCATAATGGCTATTTGATGTGCTCATTAACACACATATGTATAACTTCTTCTACTATTGTACTGATTTCATCGAACATTTGTGAAAATCCGAAGGAATTCTCATAGCCTACAATCAAGAAACCAACTTCTCATTTACACAAACATTGTGGTAGCACTAAACACAACCATTTCATCAAACTCTCTCTCTCTCTCTCTCTCTCTCTCTCTCTCTCTCTCCTATGCAAAAAAACACGACAAGTGCACGTTCCTCCTGTACATGTGTTATTTACATATTTGCTCTCCATCCATAATTCTTCAATTCCATATTACATGGGGAGAAAAAAAAAACATATGAACAATGGGAAACGTAACGAAGCACCTAAACGCTAATTCTACAACTCCATCAGGAAACTTTCAACTCAACACTTGCAGGGTATATATCCTCTAATTCTATACATGTCCGCCGAGCTGGTTTCTTTACAGCTTCTCTTTTCATCATACAACACCATGGCAGTGAATTGCAAAAGTACACAAGTTGAAAAGCAGTTTCGAAGAGGTCACAAGTTGGTGATGCCTAAACAATGGAAAATGTAAGGGCATTTCCCTTGGTTGTTTTTGCTGTTCATGTTATCTCAGCCTGGTTTGAGAATGATCAAGGGTGGTCCTTTTACCCCTGGAAATGGAATGGTTAAGATATGCTTGGCTCATTGATTCACTCAGTACAGCAGTATCACCAAAATCCACAGTTCCACTCAAATTAGCTAGCATATATGTCCTTCAACAAATTTACATGTACTGTGCCAACCATTGCTTGCACATATCGAGCACAGGGAGTGCATTTGCATGTAATGCCTGTAGAATATCATCACATAACATGTTAGTTGAAAATCGAATTCTGCAGCCTACCAAAAATAAAGTACAATTGGATAGGATGGCATTGTATTGCTTTATTCCAGAGAGTACCATGATGGTCATGAGTGAGACCAATAAAAACCCGTTCCAAACTTTATGAGTGCTTGGTTTTACAAGTGTTAAAACGTGTAAAAGAACAAAACAAAAATGTAATGAGCTTGCTACAAATATTAAAGAGACCAGCATTAGGTCTGGTCCATGTAGTGCAGACACTTCATTGAAGGTCACATACCGGTGTTGGAAACTTAATGGACACGAACACTCTCGAGACACGCATCCAACACTAAAATCCAAAGTGAAACTTATTGGACACGAACACTCTCGAGACACGCGTCCAACACTAAAATCCAAAGTGACCAAATTCTTTTCAACATTTTTTTGTTTGGACACTCTAGGGACAATTTAACAAATGCTCTGACACTCACAAAACAAGTCTGGGGTTTTAAATGTAATAATACTCTAATTAGAACCAAGGAAAGTCTTATTTTTTGGGTAACAGATGATGTTTTATTGACTATAAAGACACCCAAGTAACAAAATGTTTTTGTTGAAATAATTTTATGAATAAGTTAATAATAAATATGGTTTAAGGTATACATGGTGTTACATTTTAACAATTAGAGCTTTATATTTGTATTTTTATTTGTATTAAAGTATAAAAATACTTTTGAAAACATGCCGCCTCAGGCGTCTTGTCCTACAACTTTTGAGAATTTACGTATTGAAGGGTCAGTGTGATAGGCACGCAACATTGCACAAGTGAGTGCCTATATCCCTTGTTTTGTCACCCTTGCATGCGTTTAATTCCCGTTTAACTCATTATTGAGCGCAAGGTGTGTTTTTGTTGAACTTTAGGTAAAACAGAATAAATGGCGTATATGGAAGCTCCAATAATCCCTAGAAGAATCCGGAAGTACCCAAGTATCCATGAGACCAAGTGCTACCCTTCCAAAAGCTCACACTATGTTTGAAAGTGTTTTGGAAGAAGTTCGGTAGCACATAAGGCCAAGGAGTGGCAAACAAGAAAATGCAGCCTAGAAGGCCTGGGTATCGATAACCTCTGGAAGAGAGGTAATGCAGCCTAGAAGGCCTGGATATCGATACCTCTGGAAGAGAGGTATCAATACCTTTTTGTCCCAAGAGACAGAGGGTATTGATACCTTCCAGAGGTATCGATACCTTTTTGTCCCAAGAGACAGAGGGTATTGATACCCCTCTTCCATAGGTGTTGACACCCAGTAGCTACGGGAAATTTTATAATGTCTTGGGTATTGATACCCAGCCTATTTCGTGTACTTTTGAGCTACTTTATGACTTTCCATTCATGGAAAGTTTCCATTTATGGGTATGTTTTTAGATATTTGTGGGAGAGTTTGTGGCTTTGTATAAATAGCCTCTCTCTCTCTCTCTCTCTCTCTCTCTCTCTCTCTCTCTCTCTCTCTCTCTCATCCCACTTTTTCTTCTAGCTTTAGTTTAATTCTAGATCTAAGAACTCCATAGTTTTTAAGCTTCATTTCCTTCAAGAACTTGTGTAAGTTTAGTTTGTACGCTATTTTCTCGTTTGTTAATGTTGTAGCTACTTGTTGGATCTTCATATAAATCAAGTTTATTTACGTTCTAATCATGTTCTTTATTTCCTTTATATTTGCTTCGACGTCTTCTTTAAATATGGTTGAGTAGTCTAATAGGCTTCGTCACGGGGTGATTAACACCACATGGCTTGGGTTGTATCTAGTTCTTCTCAAATACTTGTATGATGAAGTATAGGGTTCATGTTTATGTATCAAAATTTAGGGTTGTTAATCTCATTGATCTCTTGTAGCCAAGAGGTTATTCTCCTTGACAAGTGTGATGCTTTGAGCGATGTCAGTCTAGATGTTTGTCTAATTGGCTAAAAGAACCCTAATCTTTGTTAAACACCATTTCTAGTAAAATGGTTTTAGTATCTAAATCTTCCGTTCGAGGCATTTGATTATGTCCCAAGCCGGTAATCAAAAGAAGAACAGATTCACCTAGTTATGGCCATTATGAACCCCTAGATTTTGCCTTGTTGAAATCATTTTCTACATTTTATAGTCGTTAGTCATTCTCGAAGTTAAGAGAATTCCACCCTCAAATCTCAAACAAAACGGTAGGCAATCCTAACACTAAATCTCCTACAAGCAAAGCAAATTTCAACGTAGCGCTCATTCGCGCAATTCAGAGTTATTGTGCTACACCGACTATTGCCCTACGCTTCGGGCCACCACTCTATAATGCAAAGCTGGGTCATACGCAAAGTGTCATGTTAGTATCGCCTTATGTGTCCGTAAATGGCGTCAGGCCAACCATCATTTGTCTGGATACAACAGGTTTTTTTTTCAATTTCTAAATTCTGCATCTACAGAACAAATAAGTTGCCAATCACAATTTGAGCTTCACTACATCATTGAGTAGCCCATGTATACAATCGAGTTTCAAGGGTTTTTAATCATTCTTTACATATTTTCTATGAAACCTACAAAGGTACAACTTCTGCATCATTGAATAAACATGCAAGGATAAAATAAAATAAAAAAGAATAAACATACACTCCGAATACAGATATATAAGCGCCACCATAAATTATCCATACTACGTTTTTATTAGATGACCACTAAAACTGGAAAAAACAGGGCAATCAGTTACTCCAACAAGAATCAAATTCGAGAGAGCAAAAACCTGATGTGCAACATATTGAACATCTGCTACACTTCCACTTCTGGAAGCAATTTGGAAGGCACTTTTAAGACGACCGCAGACTACACAAGCCAGCACCTTCCTGCCATTATATTTAAGAGAGAGAATGAAGCATGAAGAAAGCATTTAATATTTTTTGACAGCTAAGAAAGCGGATAGATATTAGATTCGAACTTTAAGCAAGAAATTGAGACGAGGACAACCAACTAATAACTGTTGACATATAAGATAGCCTGGACCTCATACAAAACACAACCACAATGGATGCTTGAAGGCATAGCCGAGAATTACATGAAGTTGGCCCACTTGAATGAGAGCAAAAGAAAAGAAAGGTAGGCTGGCTTTCTCTCTTCTGTATCTTCCGAATTGAAAACCTTAATTCACTCTCTTTTTCCTTGGATACTTGAAACTGGTAACAATTCCTATGACCAGAATAGCCTTGACACGGGCTAATCAAAGACTGAACATGGTAAAGCATGTGTGCTTTGTGTATGTGGGAGGAGAGAATAATAAAATGCTGGACACTACAATTCATACGAAAAGTTGATGTGCCTGTACATAAAATTGATGTGAGTTGTGTCAGCAACACAACACACAGCTTATTGCTGCATCTTTCATCCATTTTGTCCTCATTTGTGTCAAAGCTTTTAAACAGAAATATTACCTGTGGCTACTGGTTAACATATCGATAAGGCGGTCTGGTCGTTCTTTGTGTTTATTAGCATATACATTTATTGCAGCCCCCAACACCTACAACAAGCCACAAAACAAGATATCAAATATGTTTGGTGAACCCATTTACCAAATGAACCACAAAAAGAATGGTATCATGCTTCATAAAAGTAAAACTCCAGGTCTACCAGGCAATGCAGGCATCAAAGACTTTAGATAGGGCTTAATTAATGCAACAAGTCCAACATTTAAATGCTCTAACCACCTATGAAATTAAATCTCTCATAAACTCAACTCCAATACGCCAAAATCTTGCACCATTTTCATAGAATTGACATACACCAAGACAAGAAAGTATGATTTATGCTTTTCTAAATGAAATCAGTACCAAACAATTTAAAAAATTAGTCACGTCACCTGATCCCAATCATCATCATCAATTGTGCCTTTAATGTTTCTGAAAAATTCTGTTAGTTGGCCTCCCCTTTTCCTCTCAGCAAGTGATGCAGCAACACCAGCATATATGTCAACAGCTAAAAAAAACAAGTCAGAAGCTAGCAAATGAAACTGCAACAAAAATTTCAAGTCCAAACATAATCTTTATGGGCTAAAATAGAAGATTAAACAAATAAGTCATAATAGAACAGCTACCAGGAAGATTGAACTCGTAGATCACTTGGAATGCCAAATCAAAATTCTTCTCAATAAGAGTCTCTCCAATTTTACACCTTCTCCTGCATTGAATGAATACATTAAACAGGCAGGAACCAGCTTCTACCCATATTTAGTAGGACTTAACTTGAGGGTCCATACTCCATAGGATTTAAGAGAATTAAAATCTTTGAAAAGACTCAAAAACTTGAACTAGACTTTTCAGAGGAGTATACCCAGTTTTGTCAACAAGAAAACTGGAAAAGCAATTAGCAGACACTATAGCATGGCAGAGGCTTGACTTGCATACGGTAATGATCTTATTTACAATCGTAACTCATAAGAAAGAAGTTTAAACTATTGTAAAATGATGTGACTTAAGCCTATTAAAAGGAACTAATGATTACAAGTAGTTCTGTTCATTGGGAGGCAGCGGACAGAAAAGCACAAACCTGAAAGTTTCAGGGTCATTTGGATTTCCAAAAAGAGAGTACTTCCATTGTGGGCCATCTGCATCGTTGAAGGACCTAACAACATCCACCTACAGGAGTCAAGAAAATCATCAAGAAGCATGCAAAACATTATACTCAAATTAACTTGATAATGTGCAGCAAAGGTCATTCCTTTTTGCAAGTTAGGATTACAGCTCCAAACAAATTTAGGCAAAGAGCCCTATTCCTCTGTCAACTAGAGGGGTAACTTCTAAAATTTTAATCACAATCCTCATTATCTGTCTTCTGCTCTCGAAAAACAGAATACTGCCATAATTGAACTTCATAAGACTATATCAAAATATCACCTGGATTGCCACCCGAGCAGAAAACTTAACCAGTCCTTCCTCACTAAGCTTTTCTGAGGCACTTTTTCCTCGAATGCCCTTAGTGACAAGCTTAGTAGAATCTCCTGCTTTGTACCGCCCGACAACCCATCAACAAAATGCATCTGCAAGTCCAAAAGAGTAGCATTTAAGATTGCACCAACAGGGGCTCAAGGGAATGAACTTTACAAATGATATGCTTGCTGTCTTACCAATCTACTATTGGTCACTCTAATCACTCAACCTTACAGTGATAGAATACTTTCAAAACGTAGTCAAAAGCCGTCACTCCTATGTTAAACACCACTGACAAGAAGTGGTGGAATTTCTTCTGCCAGGATGATTGTATGTCTGAGAAGAACAGGAATCCTGTAGCGTGAGGGTCACTGCTTCTAGATGTGGGAAAGCAGATTGGATTTCTATACAAAGTGTCTTAATAACTTAGATTAGTGTGAGACTGTGAGGTAGGACGAGACATCTTGAATGCAGGCTCTGGAAATCAGTGGGGAAACTGATTGAATGGTATTGTGCTTTTCAAAAGGGATGGATAAATGGTGCGCTTTAGTACATAGGCCCAAGTTTGAATATCCTCTAACGCTTAATTTTTTTTTATAAAATAAATAAAGACTCCAATCATGATTCATGACCACAAGCCATTTTTAGCAAGAGATGCAGGTCTAGGTCTATTGTTTCGGCTGTCTCATTAATTGAGGACTGAATCCTTTAAAAACGAGCTGTAGTTCCGACTGAGTTATGCTGTTTGTCAAAGATTGAGGACTGGATCCTTTAGAATAATGGGTTAATCTCGGAGCCACTTGTTCAGAAATTATGCTGACATGTTTTTTCTAAACGTCAGTGTCACCTTGTTTATCCCAGTCAAATCTTGTGCAGACTCCACAAAGAGGCTTCCCCCTGCACTAAGGGATAAACATTGACCTCTACATTCATTATCAGCAAGACTTAGAGATAATGGACCATCTCCCGGCTTCCTCACATTCAGAACGTATTTTAAGGATGGTCTGCAATTTGGTACCTTTGAAGTCCTATAGTTGGCAGCCAAGTTTCTTTGGTGAGGAGAGAGAGAAGACAAAGATAATCATATTACAGAAAGACACAATATAATACTAATTGTTGGCTTTATAAAGCCTACTATAGAACATGAAACCAACCCTCATAGAACACGAAGCCTATACTACCCTTAATGAAATAAACCAAAGACGATAACCAATACTACACTCAGGAGGCAGGTGCAAAGAGTATAGTGAATTTATTAAGAAGAAACGGAAACAAACACCAGTGAGTTTCAATGAAGAAGTTAACCAGCTGCAGCGATGATGGAACAAACAACACATCAATATGCCTGACTAAAGATGCTGATGAACATCACAATTAATCTTGATATGCTTCGTCTGCTATGGAGACTGAATTATTTGCAATCTGGAAGGCACTTGTATCATCTCAATAAAGATGCATGGAAGACTTGAGAGAAATATCCATATTTGATAGAAACTATAGGAGCCAAACTATTTTAGAAGTAGCAGATGCCATAGAGCAATTCAGCTTCAGTGGTAAAGAGAGTAATAACAAATTGTTTCTTGATTTTCCAAGAGACAAGAGAATCACCGAGAAAAATAGAAATCAGATCCTACTGGAACATGACGCGACATGAAGTTTAAATGAAAGAGACAGATGCAGCGAGATAAATACCTCACTTATCAAAACACTTTATCAACTACACTACTATAATGGAGAAGTGTGAGTCTCAGGAGCTTGTAAAGAGGGCATCATGAGGAATATCCACAAAGCAGAAGAAAAAGAAACTGAGAGTTGGTGCCAACCTGGATCTACCAGGGCTACAAATTACAAAATGCTCAAGCTTTTGGGGGCCTTCTCATGTAGTATATATTACTAAATTCTCAGTTATGAATTATGTCATAAAGGCCATTTCAACTCTAAAGTTAAGACTTACCTTGGCATTTTCCAAATGCTTTATAGCTTCCTCTTGAGAAGAAGAGTTCATGAACAACTGAATACAACATAGACCAGCAGCCACGTGGTCCTTTTTGATCACCTGAACCGTCAATTCAGTTTTAAATTAACAACATCTTAGATAGAAACCAGTCTTAAGAGTAAAAAAAATACTGAAATAGAGATCTGAAAAATGAATTCAAAAGTTCAACAAAAAATAGACATGTCAACAGATATATCACCACTAATATGTGACATTGCGTTGAAAAATAGCATCAGTTAAAGTTTACACCATTAGTGTTTTGGAAGGAAAATCATTTACAATGGTAAATTTCATGATTTTTCAAACAGACAAATGTAACGCTTAGTCTTAGAAACTATATTTAATCTCCCTATCTAAGATATCCTTCCACTCTCTTTGTTTAAGTTTGATCTCGTAGACATCTCATAGAGCTCCTTGGTAGGACTACATCTAACTTCATGCCAAAACAGACACAAGTTTTGTGATATATCATTCGGGCCATGTCGTACACTTGGTGACATCTATTCCACTCTGTTGAGCATACTGAACCTTGCTGCATGAAAGCCCAGGTATTTTCACTCAAATCAGAAAAGAATTCTCCAGACTCAAATTCTGGATTATCCATCAGCGTCAGCAGACTTTTGCTAGGGTGCCTTTTATGAATAGAATGATCAGGCATTCCACACACTAGTTGTATTTTTCCAGTGATTGTCATTATCCTAGGCCCCACTCTCAGCCCGCAAATCCTAGAATGAATGAAGAAACTATACCCCCACTAGCAATTGTTATTTTCTACAGAGAGCTGCTAGTAATTTTAGGGAGTGCCTTTGATTATTTCTAGAGAACGGGAGGCTGTAAATTCATTTTCCTTGTTCTATTTATTTCCTCTCTTTAGGAGGACTTTTTGTGCTCCCTTTGTATCCTTTCTGCTTTGTCTTACCTTTTACTTACAAAATTTTGTGGCCAATCCCGAAAAAAAAAAAAAAAAAAAAAGGAAAGAAATGGTGGGGTTTCCAATTCATAGCCCATAGTAGCTGGAGAAATGTAGTTTTCCTAATGGAATTATCAAGAGCCACATTCAATGACTGAAGGAAGCAGCTCCAGAAGATATACACTGGGTCTTGATGGTTTAAAAGATCATTGTCCATGGAAAAGAGATTAACTGTAACTAAGCCTTCTATATATTAACAAGTTTCTCCAAACAGAGTATTTCAAGTTATCTTTCTTCCTAGGCATTTGATGGACAGCTACAGAAAAGTAAATGGATTCATGGAGAGATTACATAGAGAGCCTAACAAAAGAAATGAGCACCATTAGATGTAATTGATAAATAGCTATAGAGGAAAAATAGATTATCACAAGAAAAAGCTATGGAGGACAAATAATGAGAATTGAAAAGGAGCTTCATATGGTCTTATTGACCCAAAAAAAAAAAAAAAAACACAGGACATCTTTCCTTATGGTACATCTTTGCTATAACTCCACATTATCTCCTAAGCACCATCAAACAGGTAGACTGATGTAATTAAATCCATGTGCGATATAGTTGATAACTGTATGTCACAGTAGGTTTACATCAAGATCAGCATCCACTATTCACCTATTTGCATAGTGATGGATGAACTTATCAGGTACATTCAAGATGGTGTCCCCTAAGTGTATGCCGTCTGCAGATAATCTTGTCTTAGTCATTAGAACAAGAACAACACTAATCTTCAAGGTAGAATGGTAAAGAGACTGAAACACTATAGTATCCCAAAGTTTTAGGCTTCAGTACCTATATCACAGTAAATATGAAGTGCAATATTAGCACAATCAGGGATCCAACAAAGATCGAGAAAACTTGACTGAACAAATACAGGAGTGTCCATTTTCCATACCTTGGGTCAAGAATACAAAAAGACGGAGAGATTGACGCAGATGTGGCCCATATGGACATAGTGGGAAAGATATTGCATACACCTAAGCTATTGCTACATAGAGAAGGAAACTTTTCAAGGCCTCCTATAATGTATATAGCAAGATATTTGGTGGTTAAAAACCAAGTGTGGGAACTGAATATAGCTATGGATGCGTGGTTGGCTTCAATGAATAAGAAATGTAAAGCATTTGCAAGGAAATCAGAAGTGCCCTGAGTGAAGTAAAAGGAGGAAACTTCATTGTCATGTCAGAAGTACTTGATCAATGTAGAGAGTGGTAAAGGAAATAGAGGGGCTAGAACAATTAGAAATGAAAGTATCATCTTAAACTAAATGATGTATTTCATAGCAGCAAACCCTAGTAATTAATGCAACTTGTTAACTTGAGGATTTAACCTCCCTTTTCTGCACAGTAATCCTACTGCAAAATTAAGGCAGGGCAAAGTAGCTTCCAGAAAAAATTTGTAAAAAGTAAAAAACCTCCAGATTCTGTCCAGAGGAGTGAAAAAGGAGAGAGGGAGAGAGTGACAAGAGACAAGAAAAATCAATACACATGAATAATATAGCACTTCCAAAGGACAATAGAAAACATTTCCCAGATCATTCTTCCCTAAAGTAGGCCATTGAAGTTTCAAGAACGACAAAAGTAAGGTAAAAGAAGGAATCATAACACAATGCAAGAATGAAGTGAATGACAAATACACTACCAGTCATGCTAGCAAGAGAGCACAATAATCTTCCAAAAAGAAAAACACTTAAAAGATAATAGAAGCAATACTTTAGAAGGACTGAATGCGACAACCTTCAGTCAAGACCACCTTAACGGTTGGCTGTAAACCAGTGGCTGCTGACCTTGCATAAATATTGAAATCACTAATGCAATGCAAAAAAAAATTACTAACACAAAGTGCATGTGCAGAAAAATAGGGAGCACAATAAGTAATATCCATTAGAAACGTTGTGTTACTATTTTGGCTGTATCCAAAAAAATGAGTGGTGATGCCCAAATGAGATTGGTGAAGGAACATCCCCTTGGAAACTTTGCTATTTGCACTTTTCTCTTAAAACTAGCAAAGGAATAGTATAAAACAACACACAGAGTGGTTCTTGGGCTGAAGGATTCCAATGTAGTACCTGAAATCGGTATAGATAGTTGAAATGCTTATGCGATTCACAATAGATACAAATGCGGGCAAGTGCTGCAACGGTATATTGATTGAATATAACATCCTGTGGTGCTGCAGATGACATTCTTGTTGATAGTACATCTTCCAAAACAGGCATGGCACCATACCCAATGCACAAGTCACACAAATCGTCAATTGTCCCATAATCAGTTGCTAGTGGATCTGGCCTTTGAGGAGAAGATGAAGAAGTAACTATACTCAGTGACGATGGTTGAGGAGGTGGAGGAACAGCATTTGGAGGAAAGAACAGAAGGCAAGCATCCTTGTAGTGCCCATGTCTAAACATAAAGCCAAGCAAATTCTGGCATGCATACTGCAACAAACAAATACATACTATTACAGATTGCTACCAGGAAAGCGAATAGAACAGAAGAATAAACAAAAGAAGCCAATTGCTAATTTTCCAAACACATTAACAAAAATAGTAATAAAAACTAAAATATATTGGTAACCAAAAGATACAACAACAAAAAGTGCTAAATGGAAACACAGCGTGGCAAACAACCGATCCAGAATGTTCTCGAACTTCCAGCTGGAAATTTAACAACGGTTTACTGCTTCAAAGATTGTTGGCTACTGTAAGACAAAGCATAAGAAGGCACAGATGGCATTGCCAGACCTTTTTGTTTGATGTGGACATGTGGTGCTTTTGAAGGGAGAGCAAACAGCATACCTCTAGCATCTTTACTTACTATATTCATGTTTGGCTTACGCAAAGCCTTTACTATTTCTCTTTACTCTCCTCGAGTCTATAGGGGTACTTTAATTATAATGGAGAGCTTCAAGCCTTCAATTTTGTTTGCATGGTTTTGTGTACACAAGATCGCCGGGCATTGTTTGTATTAATTTACTTATTAAAGAAAATAGAAAGGTTAGAAGTTCCTTTTAATTTATAACAGAGAACAAAGTAATGCTGAAATCAAAGATCAATACCACTGAGCTCAATCTACTTAAACAGCAAAAGCCCAGTATGCTCGAAGCATGGAAATGAATAACCTAAGAGTTTTCAAAAGGCCAGGGCTTTTCATGTTAGTAGCCAATTGAATACTGGGGAAGGTAGAGGGCCCTCACGGTTAAGGTGGTGGTTGATGGAAAAAATAAACTAGAGGCAAAA